>VWYO01009982.1:162248-217329 GCA_013400275.1 Rhadina sibilatrix
TTTTTAAATATGTGTACTGCAGCATTTTATTTTTAAATGAAAAATGTTTCTTTGTGCGAGTTCTCAGCTAAACTGTATGTGAGGCCCATGACTAGGGATGAAAGAGTTAATGCAATTTTCTAGTGGCTGATTTTTCCCAGCTGTTTTATGATAAAATGTTTAAAGATTTGTAATGGTTTGGATGACCACAATAAGTGATTCTATTTTTGTTCTGTATTTTACATACGTACATGTGTATATGTGTGTTAGAATACTTGAATATTAAGGGTGATGGGAGATGAAGTTGGAAATAGTACCTATAACTTTCTTCTTCTGTTTAGGTGTGAATTACCTGTTCAAGCAGTAAAGTACAATTAATTGTTGTCTCTTGTGTGTAGGATTGGTGGTGATGGTTTTACTTGTGCTTTCTTTTGCTTACCTACTTCTTAGAATTAAAATTGATATTCTAGGAAAGAGAAAAACAGTGCAACAAAAAGAGATGAAACCCCTAGAAATAATTGTAAATATTGTCTCCTTTTGTAGCTGGACGTAACCATTTTTTCTTAGGACTTCAGTGAAAATAAATTGTTTAGTTAAAATAAATGTTGAATGGGACTAAGGGATGATTGTTATCAAGTTTCAGATTTCTGTTGCATTTCAAAAATATTTCTCCTTTTTGTTCAATTTAATAATCCATGACATAGAAGTTCTTAGAGCTGTTTTGCAGGACTAAGTTATGGGGTTTCTTTTAATGAAAAACCATGAGAGAACTCAAAGCTTGCCATCTGCAGGATGAGGTAGTAGCATTTTAAATTAGGTTTTGATTTGAGTATGTGCTGGAGAAAACTCTTTCAAATACAGCAGATGATATATTTAAAAAGAATTTCCGAAGAGTTGCAGTGCTGTTTGAAATCTAATTCGACCAACCTTGCTATTCAGAAAAGTGTTTGAGAACTCCATGAGACTACTTTGCTTTGTTTTTGTTGCTCTTTGAAATGAGAATCTAGTGGGATAATCCAAGATAAGTAATGAAGAATTACATTGTAAAATTAGATAACTAAAAGAGGGCAATAAAACTGAAAAATCTTGAAGTGTGGGCCATTTGCTACTTTTACCATATGTCTGAAATTCTAGTAGACCAATTCCTACTGTTTGTATCAAAACAGAATCAATGCTGCAGTGTGTCTTTGAGCAGAAGTATTAGTTTTGTGAAAGCAGAAGGACATCTAGTATTCAGTAAATAAAACGAATTTTGCATCTTGTCAATTTTATTGAACATCAATTAAAACTATTGCCTTAAAAACAAGAGTTTAGCCATATCTTCATGTAAGTCTGTCTTGTATAAGTCTGGAACCTGTTTTGAGGGGTAGAGAAGCAGTTGAAATGATGTAACTTGTCTGAACTCAGCAAGCTGTCAAATCCGTAAGAGGTGTTCTTATGTGACAGTTCTCCCTTCTTCACGCCTCAAGTCTAATTTGTTTCAGAGGACCTTATTGCATTTTCTAATATATAAATAGAACCATTTTATCATACAGTTGATTTAATATAGGACTGTCCAGGAAGAAAGGCAGAGCAGATGAATGCTCTTCTGTTGTAGGATGAAATTACTGGAAATGTTGGATCCATTAAAAATTTAGTTCCTTCACTAGTTCTCCCAGTATTTTAAGGGTGAACTTCATCCTGCACTGTCAGTGTCTCTTGTGAGATGGACTACTCCTCATTAGTCCTTGTGGAATATTTATAGGTATTCAAAGGCTGAAATTGGGATTGAATCACTTCTAGTCCTGTCTATTTGATGTTTTGTGGAGGCCAGTGGGAATGCTTACAGTAATCTGAATGAAATTTCTACCATGGTTTTTATTTTCCAACTCTCCTCTTTCCTTTGCCATCAAGGGGACATCTCTGGCATCCTTAACCATTTTTTTTCCCCTAAGGAGGTGAATCACACATCACAAGTAGTATGTCTGTAAAAACAAGTTGAAAAAAATGGTAAACTTATGTTATTTTTCTGACTTTTTCCATATTTTTCTTCCTTTGACTCTCTGATACACAGAGGAAAGTAAAAGAGCAAAATGTCCTTGACAGAAAACAGGCTAATGCAGAATGGGAGAAAATACTTGAATAGATTCCTGTTCAGTATATAACTGTGTTCCTATGCAGTATATAAAACACACAGTTAACAGGACTAGATGGGCAACTAACTTGGGCTTTTATGTGGGTTTCCCCACAAGATTTCCACTATGCTGTTTGGGAAGTCAGAACTGAGGTGCTTTTGAGCAGCTTTTATTGACTTTGCATCCCGTTGTACTGATAATATGCTCATTAAAAATGAGCTCTGCTAATTTTGCCATACTGCCGTCAAAAGACTTTGACATTTCTAAAGGTGTCACTGAATAGGATATAGGGAAGATATTGTGATAACTATAACTTTCTTCCTGAGCTTCCCCTTATCAATTCTAGGTTTTATTTAGAAAACTGATTTTAACTTGCAAATTGCAAGCCAAGCTCGGAACCTGAAAAAAAACAACAAATGTCTTAAATCCCAGTGATATACTCTGTGTTAAAAATTGAAGTAAATTCTGCTGTATCTGAAAAGAAAAAGGAAACCATACTGCATATAGCCTATCCATCCATAGCTATTGTCTGCAGTGACTTTTCTGACTTACAGATGTTTCAAGACATGGGGCATGAATTGGGACGTTGTCAGGAAACGGCAAATAGCACTGCCTCTGCCTCCTGTAGTGGTTTTAAGCATGTAAGAATGTCTAAACAAGAATGAGATTCTTGGTGCTGAGTGTATTAACCTCCCACTTGATGACTTGTCTTATCCTTTGCATTTCAGTATTAGATTTGATTTCCTTCAGTTTTTCATTATTTCCCCCTCTTCTCTGCCTTAATTCCTGCCTCTCAAGTGGGATCTACTTTTGTGTTTACAGACTATGTGAACTTTCCCATTAATGCTCTAGATGAAAATGAGGTGTTTTCTTGACTACCTGATAAAAAAAGTAGATGATTCTTATACTTCGTGAAAAAGGAAGGCAGCCTTTTTACCTAAAAACTGGTGTACCAAGAGGTGTTTATTGGAGTTCTTCATTCTTAGTATTTTTCTGAGCTGCCCTTCAGTGGATAGGAGGACAAGAAATTACTGAGCTACGGGAGGGCAGGTTCTGCTTTGTTTTTTGTGCCTATAAGTTGCATTCTAACAGCTGAGTATCACCAGCCTGTCATAACAAGATGTGCAAAATAAAGTAAAACCAGAGTGCTCATCTTTTGTTTTCCTTGATGTTTGGTCTCTGCCTCGAGAACTGCTCTGTGCTGTATCCCAAACCACTTCGATTGATTGTTTGCTCTACTAACTTTGAGACTTTGGCCGTGAAGTACAAGACCCATAGGTGTTCTGGGGAACAGCATGTTCCAACAAGGAAATAAAAAAAAAACCTTTCCCATTTTTATTCTTAGTATTTCCCAGTAGTAGCACATAAAGCAGTGCAAAAGGTCTGTTCCTGGGTAGAGAAAATTTTCTTCAAATGCTGCATCTGAACCATGACCTTAAGAGGATCTTTCGGGGAACGAGGAGGGACTGTAACATTGGTTAAAATTGTATAAAGAGGAATGTTTTTCTAAATTTGGAGCCTAATTTTGGGCAAGGGACATTGGGGAGGTGTATTTGATCTCTCAAAGACTAAGTTCTCCAGATGTAAAACATATGATATGAATCTTACTAGAGGAAATATCTGAAGATAACTCTTTGCATAGAAATGTGTGAACACAAGCAGAAGCAAAAGGCATCTTTTAGCTTTATTTTGACTGGCAGTGGAGGGTAACAATAAACTGGTTTTAGTTTATTTTCCACCACCAAGAGAGGAGAGGGGGTATAAGAAATTAACAGAAGTGAAGGTGGGGGATATTGATTTTTTTTTTTTTAAATAGATTGATTTTGGTGAAGAAAAGTCTCTTCTATTAACAGCAAAATGTGGTCCTCAGACCAGTTCAAACAGTTGCATAATTTTAAGTGATTAAGACAGCACAGAGCAAAGAAGCTTCTACCTGACTATCTGCTGAGTGCCCTGCTAGGATGCACGGGTTTTCAGTAAGGTCAGTGTTGCATGTTTGAGGGTAAACATTCCCTTTTTATTAAGTCCCTCTTCCTGTGGCTAAAAAGAAGTTGTTTAAATTAAAATTCTTTTTAACTGGAGCCTTCACTATAGCTCAGAGTTTCAGAGGGAGAGAACCAGAGGGGCCTCCTAGATGTGTAAAATGATGTGCACTTCTAGGCCAGCACTGACTGTGTGGTGTCTTGATGGCAGAATGTCTCCCAAATGCTTACATATTTTTGTTCAGTTTTGTCTCATCTGTGATGATGGTAAAATAATATAATTTTTTCAGAGTGTTATGTATTTTTTAAAATCCTATTACTTTAATGTCATACTGTTTAAATCTCATTTCAGCATTGTGTTTATATGGGAAAATTTAGTATACCCTTCTGTGTGGTCTAATTTTCATTTGTGATCTCTGTGTATCAATATTGCCTCCAGCACGAAGTAATGTGAGAGTCAAATTAATTTGTTTTGAAGAAATTCAGACCTTGGGGTAGAAAGTGGGAGAATAAGTTGTGTGGTGGGTAAAAGTCCTGACAATTGCAGCATGGGCAGCAGCTGTATATATTTAGTCTGTGGTAGAGTTTGAAGTTTATCTTAGTCAAATTGTGATTATCTCACAAATTTATCTGTGGTGCAGCTTCTCTTTGCTTTGTTGCATTGTTTCAAGTTATCTCACCTTTGAAAGATGATGAGAAGTTTGGAATATGGCAGCTTTTCCAGCAGTATTGTTTGTATTTCTGAAGGGAATACCAGTCTTAAAATCAGGATTTTCATATGAAGTTTGGGAGTGTCTTTGATGTTTCTTATGCTTGTTTGTACTATTTATTTCCTGCAGTTGTTCTAGGAAAACTGTAGTGGCTTGCTCTGATGCAGATGTTCTAAATCAAATACCTCTTTATTCATATATAATTACAAGAGATCAGAAACAATGAAATCATATAAATCCTTGCAGATAAGTTTAAACAGGACATACTCCTACTTGTTCTGGCCTAGCAAGCAAAATCTTTTTTTCACAATTCAACTTCTTGGACATTCCTAATGGTGTTCCTAATAGGACTTTCCTGTTAATTGATGAGTTTACTGCAGTTAGTTGTGTATGTATCACTGATTCATATTTTAAGTTGGGCTTTAACATCGGAATTGTAAGTGCTTGGTGAATTGTCAAAGATGATGAGAGCCAATACCTGACACTGAAGTTAACACTGCATCTTAATAAAGGTGCCTCAGGACAATCTGCCTGTGCCTCTGCATACTTTCCTGTGTAAGTTCTCCCAAAGCTTGAGTAAACTCCAGATCAACCCTAGCACCAACTACCAAAATCTCCTGCTCTCTTTTACATTATGTTTTTTATGAAAATGGTATCTCAAACAAACTTGAAATACAGGAACCAAAATCACATCAGATCCAGATTCTTTCTCAGCTCCCTGAGGAATCCTGTACTTCATGCTTTACTTCGTGTGGATGTAATAAGTTAATTGAAAATGAGTGTAGAGTCTGTGGATTGGAGATACAAGAGGAGGGAGAGCTGTGAAAGGAAGTTCACTGTGGGCCCAGTGCAGGACAGTTCTGGGATCTATTGTCTACTTTTTTAAGCCTAGTGCATAGCAGAGGATAGAAGGCATTTGTTTTCAACAATAGCTTATGATGAACTAGGCATTGTAATCAAAGTCTTGACAGGGATCCTACTTGTATATTAAAACTCTTCTTTCTTAATCTTCTTAGTACTGAACACAAGGAAAAAAATCTGTTGAGGAGCTTGGAGATTATTGTGTGTGTCCTCCCTGGGATGGTGGCCAGGACTGAAGTGTTTACCTTTCTCTATTTGCTTAGCCTGAGGCATTTGTGATTGCTTCAGCACAGTGAACAGCCAGGGAGATGGGAGTTTATGTGCATGTTGGGTGGCAAAGGGAGGGATAGGTTGCTAGAAGAATCCCAAAGCGTTGCATGCTTCCATTGCTGATGGGGAAAACATTTCGTCCTAGGTAAGAATATTTCAGACAAGGCTTGGAATATATCCACATCACACCATATTCTTACTATCTCTACCGTCATCTAAATAAATGAACCCTAAACTCCACAACATTCAACTTCATGTTGAAGAGAGAGTAGAAGAGCTAAGAATTTTGCTGGTGGAAGCAGGGAGCATCTATCACTTTGGGATTTATGGTACCAGATGGACTGTGCTGTGTGTTCTGGCTCGGTGATGGATATGTTAAGTTTTGTCTTTCTCTCATGCATGCTGAGATGGAAGAAGGGAAAGCATCCATCACTGAAGGAGAACAATCAAAACCAGAAAAAAAAAAAAAAGACACAGAATATGAAAGCACCGTAGACAAAGAAACTGTTGTTACTTCTCTCCCTCATATCATAAATGAGTTCAATACATTTGGGCTGGGAACCTAACTGTATAAACTTTGTTGATGAGTTGTACACACATATTCCCCTCCCCACCCCAACCCTCCCATAAGTTTTAAGAAGTTTCCCCCTATTTGGAAAAGCAGTAATTTTTTTTTTTCCTGATACATAAAAAATAAAATTTATAGACTTACCTAGGATTTAATATGATCTCCTGTATTTAAAATGGAATGGATATGATTTCTTTAAATCATATTGGAACACTTAGACTAACAAAGTGGATAAGCCAGCTTTTGGAATAAACCGACGTGTAAAAACTGGCAGAGTTTTTAAACACTGTACATTGTAATTGCATTTTGTTGGGGTATTATTACTTCAGCTGCACAATTATGGGAGCCTGCTGCATATTAGCAGACACTTTTCCAATAACCTCAGGCTATATGCACTGAGTTGGATTTTCCTCTTCAGACTATCATCTTGGATTCTCACAGACTACATTCCACTGTGCTTTTTTTTTTCTTTTTTTTTTTTCTTTCTCTGTAGCAGTGCATGCTGTAAGCAATAGTGAGTGTAATACTTTCATACTTTCTGCATTGTTAGGCAGTGAACATTATCAGCAGCTGCAATATTCAGGATTAGCCTTCTTGTTATTATTTGGCATCTGCAGTACCTACATGAATCTGTTCAGTCCTGTTTCTCCAGAAGGCAGCTGGGCTCTCTGACTGAGAGAACACAACCATAAAGGTTTCCTGTAATTGTCACTATCCTCAGGAGTTCAGTCTTAATTGGAACTGCAGTGTTTCCAATGCAGTTCACTGAGATATATAAAAATTTGCATTTTATTTAAAGAACATGAGTTATATTAAAAGATATCTTCACATTTTATAATGGTGAAATGGGGTCAGATCAATGTTCTCTAAGATACACCACAAATCAGTTCCTGAGAACTATAATCCAGGTCTCATAACCCCAAGCTTCATCCTTGGTCCGCTGGCAAGCAGATATCTCTGAATTAATTATGCTGCAGAAACGTATCAGCTGGTATCCTGCAGTACAGCAAATGTATTTCAGAATAGTAAATAAAATCTATGACTTCCCTGGAGCTTGAAGACTTTATTTTTTTTTTTTCCCTAGGAGGTGTCTGTCATCTGAGCTTCATTTGAATTTTTTAAAACTGAAATGAAAGGTTCACTGGCTTTTGCCAAAGCTCAGAGAAAACAGTATTTTTATGGTTACATATTTAAAGATGCATTTGCTAAGGACTGATTTTCCATGATACCCATAGTTTTGGTTTAACCTTTCTTAGCTTACTTGCTGCCTTTGGAAAATGAAGGAGCCATGGACTGGTTAATGAAAGAAAGGAAGCAACTGCAGACTAAATTACAGAGTATTCAGTTTTACTTGGTTTTCCCAAATTTTCATAGATTTTGGAAAACATGATAATCAATGAAATTTAAGATTTACATGCTAGCATCAGCTACCAATGTGTTGCTTAAATCAGAGAATCAGTTAAGACATGAAATTACTTGGAGGAATTCCAGAAAAGTAATGATATTCTATTCCAAGAAGAGTTGAGCTCCTGTCAGGGTGAGTGGAGTGATGCTGAGAGTATTTATGTTACAGGTGAAAATGGTAGAAGAGGTGAAGCAGGACGATGTTACATATTTGGGAAGAAAGGAGCTTTCGTTAGAAGACCATTGCATATGAAGAAGACCTTCTGCAATATTAAAATGTATATTCACACACATAAAACCAAACCAAAATGAAGAAGAAACTCCAAGCCAAACATAATACATCTATTGAGTTTCATCTTAAGGATACACACAAATGCTAAAAACATTTATTTTTGTTTAAGTCTTGTAGAGATAAATACAGAAACAAATCTTGTGTGTGTATGCTACAGTGTTCAATAATTCTTTTCTTTGACTTGCATTATGAAGTTGATTTCTCTGGTCATGACACTCTTGGCCTTTTGTGTCCTCAATACTAACACCATTTGGCTGAAAAGTACTGGAAAGTGTTAGTCATGTCGGTGTCCTGGAACTGGAAAAGTCTGCCTGGATCATCAAAGCAGTGAAATTCAGGTTCAGAAAACCATGTAAAAGATTGGAGACATGTAGGCAGCAAATATCAGTGGCAACAGAGAACTTGAAATGCCCTATAGACTTCAGTAAAAGACCAGAGAAGCACAAGGATAAATGGTGTCACACTCAAGAAAAAAGATTTTCAGAAGTTTTGCTGTCAAATTCTAGGAGATCAGAGTGGTATCAGAACTGATTTATTTTAAATAGTATTACTCAGTTGTGTAATTTGCAGGAAGTTGGATAAAGGCCATGTTTCCCCTGCTCTTTGAAGTCTTCATGAAAAACATGACTTCAGTGGGAGCAGGACCACAATAATTTCTCTTTTATCACTGTTTTTCTCCATCTATACCATTTTAAACAAGGTAATACTGTTTGTTCTCTCAGCAATCTTAATAATGTATTGTACCTTAAAAATGATTATTTTGGGATCATGGTGGGGTTTTTGGAAGAACTAATTGCTACTGCTCTTGGACTATAAATCTGTGGTGGTTAGTTAAAAGGCTAAATGAACATTAACATGTCCTGTTGCTTTGACCTCAGTGGAGTTAAAGCAAGTAGCAGGGCAAGTTCAGTGGCTTTAAGTGAGTTATTATTAGTCAAATCCCTGCAAAAACAGATAAATGTTATGTCATTCTCTTTTGCAATTTTTGTCCAGAGAACTCTGGCTGACTGGTGATTTCGCATATTCTGGTCTATGCTCTCCTGCTAGCAATACGTTTCCTGGCCTGGCACTGCAGTCTCTGCATTTCTTCTGTTTTGGCCTAAAGGAGTCTGTCCTGGTTATTTTGACTTTACCGTGCCTATGGAGTCAGCCTAACAAACTCAGGATGAGTCAGATCTACTGCTTTGATTTGCATGCACCCGTGTGTGTGTGCACATGTCCACAGTTGTTCATGCCTGGGAGCCTGTGTTCAGCAAGGTGAGAATGAATGGAGATGGAGCTGAAGAGAGTCCTGGTTCTGCTCCCTTTTTGACTGGATGTAATTTCTGAGTTGAACCAGAAGACACATGTGTCAAGACCTGGAAGTTTCCCAGCCCTGCATGTGAAGCAAGAGCAGGCATAGCACTCTGTACATTGAACTTCTGCTCTGCAGTGTGTGTCTGCAGGTGTCTGTGTCTGTTCAGGATGCATTTGTGTGGACTTGTTCTGTGGTCTCAAGCAGCAGTGGCTGGGACATGTTCAAGGATTTTATTGATTTTTCATTTTTTTTACTTCTCTCCCCTAAAAATCCCTATGTTTATTTTACTTTGGTTTTATTCTGCCCAATACTGTGATTTGGAAGGCATATAAACAAAATGGAGATTTATAAGAAGGCTATTTGTATTTCATTCGTGTTTCTTATGCCTAGATTCTGCTCAATAATTGCCATCTTTCCATGTGTGTTCTTTAGTCAAGCAAATAAGCTGGATTTAATGAGATCTTTTTCCTTATGCAAGGACCTCTTCAGCATGAAGAGAGAAAGATAAGTAGTAATATTTGCTAGCATATATCATAAGGAGAAATGTTAGCATTTGTAGAAGGAGCACAAGGTAGTGGATTGCAGTTGTAACCATTCATCCTTGATAGATTCATGAAAATAGGATATATTTGCATAATGCAGGCGTGTTTTGGAGGAGGGGAAGAGGAAGGAGAAGATTTTTATCTTTTTACTATTACTCTTGTTTTCCTCTCCCTTTCTCAGTTTTCATATCTTGGTTTGGAAAGACAGGTATCTGTCAGCGAAAGCTGGAGTTTCCCTTGAAATTGAGAATGTAAACTCCTCACCCCCTCCAACTTATAATTTTGCAATTGAGGCAAAGATTTAGGAATAGGAATAACAGTACTTTACTAGGAATATTAACAATAAAAATGTAGTAGAAAAACAAACAAACAAACAACAATCCTAGAAACCCTGACAGAGTCAGAGCTACAACCTGACACCTTGTTGGTCAGGGTGTTGGAAGCAGTCCAAAAGTGAGTCCTCCTGGAGTGGCAGATGTGGTTCTGGTGGAGCAGAGATCATCCTGAGAGAAAAGGGTCCAGTGATGGTGAGGAGGGTCCAGTCTTCCTCTGGGAATCCGGTGGAACCAGATACCTTGTGTTCCTACGTCTCAGTTTTTATCCAGTTAGGAATTGTTGGTTCCCCCCACTAGGTGAAGCATTTCACAATGGGATGATGAAATATGTCGTGTCCTTGGTGAGCCTTAATGGCCCATTAGCAGAAAATATCCCCCTGGAGGGAGGATGGGTGGTGAAAGAGAAGAAACACTGCCCCACCTGATTTTAACAGCTGGCCCATTATCAGAAGGCATCTGCCCCACTCCCCTCAGAGTTACAAGAGATAAAGAAAAGAAACATCTCCCCAGCTGCTTTCAACAAATGAAATAGAATACATGTTTTTGGTTCCATAACCCAAGACAATACATTTTCAGTTTACATTTACATTTTTTGACAGGATTTTTGCTGTTGCTAGGCATCAACAAAAGCAAAGAATGTGTTCAACAGTATCTTAAGTAGTATGTGAAGTTTACTTGTATTTATTCAGTTCCCCTGTGCATAGATGGTGAGAACACCGAAGTACAGAAAAGCCCCATCTACCTCGTGTCCCTAATACTTCTACTTTAGCTCCACTGACATCATCCACAGTCACTTGGAGCAGCTTCCTTAACTCAGGTTGTCAACTTTGTGGAGTAAAAAGCCGAGGCTGGCTGGTGCAATGATGTGGAGCTGGCATGTTCTTGTCCTACTCGCTGTCCTTTTTGTCTTACGAGGTGAGCAGGGGTTGTCCTGAGGTTTTGTGTGAAGATCCTGAGTGCCTGGGCAAACTCCCAGCTGGGTGGGTGAGGTGGGACTCTGCTGTGGTGCAGTGCCTTGCAGACAAGCCGTGGTGTCTAGACATGCTGTGGTTGTTTCTTTGCTCAGTTCAGTGTGTAGCCAGATATCTTTTCAAGCATGGTAGACAGATGTGAGCACAGTGCCTGCACCTGTCTAACAGCAAAGGTGGTAACTGCACGTGTGCTCCCCGCAGTGCCCCAGCCAGGCTCAATCACACTGCTTGGTCATACCAGTGACTTCAGTACCATGTCCTGTCAGCAGCAGTGATCAGCACTCCCATGTGTCTAGTTTTCAATCTTTTGACGATTTCTTGAAACCTTCCACTAGTATACACCTATGTCTACTTTTATCCATTTGCAGACATCCCCTCGCTGCCCCATTGTTTTAAATTAATGGGCTTCTGGGAAATAAAATGTACCTTGACTCTTGCGTATCCGTGCTTGTCACTGAAACTGAATTTGTCTGTTGTTTTTCCTGACTATTTTCATAGAAGTTTTTGTGTTACACTGAAACTGTTCAACCGTTCCAGAAGTCATTTTGAAAGGAAAGAGTGGGAGACAGAGGCATGAAGCAAAGGCACTCTAGCCTTTTTTCTTTAGCAACTGATGCTAAACCAAAGCAAAAGTAAACTAAAACATGATTGCATACCTTCCAGTAAAATAATTGACGTGGGTTTTTTTGCAGTTAGACTTCCAATTTTGGTTGCTTTATTTACAGTTTCTGTAAGACTGGTTTGGTGTGGGCTATGTAGACTGAGTTAGACTAAATTTAGCTTAAATTAGTGAATACTCAGGACAGTTTCTGGTGTTATCCTACCCACAGCATGTACTGTATTTTGCTTGATGAGTGTGCCACCAAAGTCATAGAAACAGCAGAGTTGCCATATGAGGAAATATAAGGGAAGCAAGAGGTGAATCTGTAGAAATCTAACTTTTACGTAATAGTTTTTGTGTGTGTGCATGTTTTCCCTAAATCAGTAAGATGGATTCATACTCTGCTATCCAGTTTTGTTTAGGCAATTATTAAGATTAGAATAAAAGTAAACTTGCTTAAGCTTTTATTTTGATCAAATACAATCTGATATATTTATGTAGAAATAAGAATTGTGAAGTGAATGGTGGGGATACAGTGGGTAGGTTCAAGTGCTTATAGAAAGCACTACTACTGTTAGGCTTGTTTAGGAAAATTGAGGTATACAGCCTTCTTTGTAATGTTTCAAAGTCTAATAATTCAGCTGCTCATTCTGGTGTAGTGAGTGCATACATAAATCACTTGCACACTGCATCTTGGAGATGGGTTGCTTGTAGTTGTCTGTAGAACTTACTGCATGGTAGCAGTTATAATTAATTACTTGACAGACTGAATGTCTCAGAGTAGTTTGTCATCAACATGCACTGGTGACGGAGTGCTAGGAGTTTGAGTTTGAGTGCTGAGGAGTTTGAGTATTCTCTGGTACATAGTAGTATGAAAAGTAGGATTTGGTCCTCTTCCAAGTTTTAAATTTGTCCTTGCCTTTCTGAAAAGTGGGAGGCAAAGAAAAGGTGATGCTATGTCTTGTCAAAAATATAAGCTTCTCCTACCACCTTGGACTTTGAAATTGAAAGTGACTTTCTATCCTTTAGCTTCAATTGATCCCTATGCCTTGGAGAATACCATCTAAATCTGCTTTTGGCAACTTCTGCAGCAGAATTTGACATCACAGAATTTCAAAGAGGGGTGTGTGTGTGCGCACATATGATATAAATGATATAAAGCATATAAATTCTTAATTTAGGAGAAAAACATGTAAATTATAATCTGAAGTACTTGATGATAGAGAGAATGGGATTCTTGAGAAATTTTGATGTGGTAAAACTTAAATCTCAATCTTTGTTGGCCGACCTAGAGAGTTCTTCTTGTTTGTAAGATGTTTCCAAACATTTCTATGCTTATGCATTTGGCAGAGTTCCTGAGACTTTCATAGGTCAGGAAAGCACTGGAAAAAAATCACAAACACTTCCAGTCATCTAGTACAGTCATTTCATATAAGTGAGTAAACAGAGTGGAACAATGACTCCTTTTTTGCCTCATGTCTCTGTTTAGGTTCAAGGGTGAACTGTTGATTGCTGGTGTATTTGTTCTGTTCTGTAGACGTTCCCAATCTAGGAAACGAATGCTTAAATTGGACAGAGTACTACTGTTTTTTCTTGTGAAGGGCCTTTTTCTTGAGGTGTTGAGAGCAGGAAACTGCTATGTGATTCCTGTCTTGCTGTTTCAAGTGGAGATAGCACTTGATAGATTAGCAGTACTTTCTTTGTTTCAATAAATTAAAAAAATTTTTTGAATGTTTATATAGTATTTGTCATTCCTACAAGATGGGTTAATGTCTTGAAATGTGCTTAATGATGCATCTCTTTCTTTCTTTTGCATTGTTTTGAGATATTAGAGAGTAACTACGTTTTTCTCTTGAACTCTATGTTTTATGGAAAGGTGGAAAAACACTGAAGTTTTACCCATCTGAATTTTGTCATGGATTTTACTCAGGGACAGATTTCAGTCCATGTATTAGGCATATTTAATTTTAGTGGTGTTAAGGCACCAAGGCAAAATTTTATAGTAAAGATTTTTCTCAAATTCATGTCTAATAGATTTTGATAATTCTGCAACAAGTATTCCTCTTCTGATTCTCATCCTAAGCTGCCTGTTATTTTAAAGAATGACTTTTTTTTTGTTTTGTTTATCTCTTTTCATTTGGTTCTTGTTCACACTGTGTAGTTAAAGTGCCTTACATTTCTAATTTACTGACTTGAGAGACATGTTTTATGTCTGCAAGAAATGAGAATTGCTGATGAGCTGTCTCCACAATACCAATTATTTCTCTTCTGTGTTTCCTTAACTCCTAGGAGCCTCCAAGGTAGACCCAGGACCCCACTTTGACTCTGCACAAACGCTGAACAGAGGCAGTACTTGATTACAGAGGGATGGTGACTAAAAGGTGGGTAAGAGACTGTATTTTGTTCAGTCAGTAGATGATGTAGTCATGGAGAGATTGTAAGATGATACCTGGAAAAAATACTTGTGACGTGACTTTGTAGACCATTATAGCTGTTCTGCCTTTCTCTTTTCTATTGGCTAAGGAAATTCAACTAATGGAAATGGGAGGAATGAAAGAAAAAGAATCTGCAATTGTCCTCTCTTCTTACCGCTCTTAAATTATGCTCAACTTCAAAAAGGGAAACTGTGTAAAAATGAGAGTGTTTGTTTGAAGTGACACTGAAAGGGTAACTGTAAGAGTAACATGTTTGTAGGTGACTATTTCAGGATGCTGTTTTGGAGGTTCCACGCAAATGCTTACCATCAGTCTAAAAATGTCTTAGGAAAAGGAAGCCTGTATGGCTAAATGACAAGGTAGAAGAGACTATTAAAAGCAAGAGAAGATCTTAAAAAAAGCTGTGTCTGTGTTCAAGGAAGGAAATAAGACCAAAACGTTCCCCTATCAAGCTAAACAGAAAGTTAATAAATGCTTTTTTCAACCACACCAAGAGCAGGAGGCCAGCTGGAGGCTCTGTGTGGCCTGTGTATAATGACACTATGACAGGAGCGATCTGAGATAAAGCCATGAAGAAAACTGAGTAATTCTTGTGTGTATGTGCTCACCACTAAAAAGTATAGGGTGGTTCCTGTTTTGGAAACCTTACGGGAGTTTTAGGAGATTGCCTTTCTGGAGCAAATTTCTCATTCTCAATTTAGCAGGTCCAGATGTAGTTTACCCACTTGTTTTAGGAATGGTAGGATGAAATAGACCAGCTACTGATTGTGGCATGCAGCTCCTTGCTTTTAAGTGTCTCACCAGTTGAGTACTTGAAGATGTCTAATTTCATAACATATTTCAGGAAACATTCATGTGAACTCAGGGAGTATAAAAACCAGTGAGCCTCTTGTTTAAACTGAGTGGGTTAATTAAAAATTAGATTACTATCTCTGTTTTACAAAGAACATTGAGTATTACAATGGAGATACTGAGAAAGGATTGTTTTCTGTGAATAAAAGCCTGATTAAGAGGATGTTTAAGACCTGGTGAACTGGTTAATATTAGCCTTCAACTACTTGAAGGATGTTTACAAAGATGATGGAGCCAATGTTCCTAGTTGTGGCAAACCAATAGCAGGAGGTTAATGTATAGAGATTGCAAATTGAAATGTTTTGATTGGACATTGTAGGTAAATCTTTTTCTGTAGGAGTATAGTGCAGCACTGAATGAAACATGAATTTGTGGTGGAGGTGGCACCTCTCCCAGTGGAACTTTCAAGTCTTAATTGGACCAAGTTGTGGCTGACCTGATCTTCTCTGGCTTTTGATGGCTAGCCAGATTGTCCGACTGGAAGACTCCCAGAGATCTTATCTAGCAGGCATTTTTGTGAAGTCAAATGACAAAAATGGCCTGTGGTCTTTGGAGGAGACAACTGGCATGCAGGTGAAAGACATCATTGTTCTACTTAAATTATGAAAATTTATTTCCTATTCAAAGTTCTCTTGAAAATTTTTTAAAGAAACTGAACAAGCATGAGTTAAGGAGGACTGCCAACTGTGTAAATAATTGTTTAAATGGTAAGGAAAAAAACTTCAGGAGAAAAGAGTGTTGAAAATCACCAGTGGATTTCCATAGATATGTGTGAGTGCCCGGTGGTATTTTCATATTCAAAAGTGACTTGGGACAAAAGTGTGGTGACAAGGTTTGTTTCTGAAACTAAGTTTTTCAGGACAAAAGAAGGTAAAAAAAAAAGGGACAGAATGAAACAAATGCAAATGAACCGTGTAAAACCAAGTGGCCATTAAAATGATGGAAGAAACTCAGATTCAGTAATGTTATAGTATTTTGAGTTAGCTTGAGGTCATGGAACTATAAGTAGGAATTTATTGAAAAAATCAGCTCTATACTTCAGTGTCAATCAGGAAGCAAATTTATATCAGGAATTGCTCTGAAAGGAGAGAAGTCAAAATATTAGACCACTTCCTAAATCTGTCAAGTGTTTGTGTCTTAAAGATGGTGTGCTGTCCTGGTCTCCTCATCTCAGAGCAAGTGGAGTAGAACAGGAAAAGTTTCAGAGAAGGGCAACAAAAATGAAGAGGAGCAGCAGGATGCCGAAGACATCCATGGAGCAGCATCCATACAAGAACAACTAAGTAGATGAGAGTTTCCAGACTGGAAAAGAGAGAAAGGGCAGATGCTAATGCTAGGTGTTTATAAAGTTATAGGAGTTGTGAGGTGTGTGGATGGGAAATGAATACTCAGTGCCACCTAAATTTGTATTAGAAGACAGATGAGGTGAAACAGGGAGGGGACAGTTTCAAAGCTAGTTTAAAAAGCTTTAAAAAGCTTTAGTTTGGTTTGGTTTGGTTTAGTTTTGCATAGTGTGTAAGTCAGTTCTGAAATTCCTTGCCATAGCATGCTGGATGTGCTGCATTGATATAAAGAGCTTCTGAACAAATTCGGAAAAAGAGGTGGAAAAATAAAAGATAAAAAAAAAGAGTCGATAAACAAAGGTACTACCCCTGGGTAAGAAAGTTACTGACCTGCAAATTATGGAAAATATGAAGTGTTTTGGGGAGAGTGGAAGAGAATTTTGTATGGGGCTGCTCTAAACATCTGCTCTTAGCTGCTTCTGAAGACAGAGTAATAGGTCAGGCTGGATGTTTTGTCTCAGTTGGTTTTGTCATTTCAGTTGGGCTAAACAGCCAGCCTGACCCACTGTGGTGGTTCTTCAATGCTATTTTATAAACAACAAGGTTTCAGGGTGCAGTCCCAGAGTAGAACTCTGTTACTAATACTGTTTTAAAAAAATGCTAAACTGTTATGTAATTTGAGGTCTCCCACTGAGCTTGAAGCCTTTTCCCTCATTGTAAGATAAATGCTTTTAATCTTATTTTGGCACTTGATAAATTACAATTAAATTTGTTTTAATATGTTCAAGCTGTTTCTTTGAAAATTCATTTCTTAGTCCAAAAATCTCAGTTTTCTGTTTACCCTGTTCCCTGTACAGCCTGTAGTGCCTGTCAGGGAGCAAGGAATTATCAGAACACCCCTTCTCAATCTGTGAGTTCTAGTGACACCCGTTTTGGTGACTTCAAGGGGAGAGATAGGCAAGAGGAAATGGCAAAGCCTAAAGGAAGAACAAAGAGAATGAGAAAACACTGATAAACTTGGAGATACTTTTGTGCTTGCGAATTAGCTTGAGAAGCAAAGGGTTAGAGTTATATTATCATGATTGAGGGGAACCCCCTAAAAGTGACAGCGCTTCGTAATGATAGCAGCTTAAATGGCTGGAGCAGATAAGGTTACTGGAAGGCAGATGGTCATGGGAGAAGATTAGAGGAAAATAGGTAAAATGATCTTAAGGAATTGAATGAAAAGATGTAAACAAGGTTGAGGAATTAACATTTAGGAATTAACATTAATTTTAGGAACTTAGAGAGGAGCAGATACTGGGAATAAAATCAACAGTGTGTTTGGTTTCCATCAGTGGTTTATGGATGTGAAATGGATGGATACATGCAAGTATTAAAGAGTATTCCAACCTCCTGTACCAGTACATGTACTTCCTCTGGGAAGTTTTCCAAGGGGTCTTAAAATCAAAAAAATTCCAGAGGGGAATTTTTTTCCCCATAAGGTCTGAGAGGTTAGTTGCTCTTGGAAAAAAGGAATTTTGTTAAAATAGTAGGGAAAATGAATCTAAAGAAGCTGAAATGGATACTGAGAATTTCTAAGTAATATGGCCAAGAGTTGCAAAGACAAAAATGATATGAAAATTTGAAATAATGATGCACAGTTTTGAGGAAAGAGTATTTTTCTTGCAGGAAGAGGGGATACAAGGGTGTGGTTTTAGATAAATGGATGGGAATTGCAAATTAAGAGCAGTTAAAAGGGAAAGAATAATTATGTAACACAAGTCATTACCAGTTTCAAATAATACTTAGTCAGCCATTTCTCCACCCATCTAATTCTTTGACCTCATCCATTTATGAAGAAAAGTTCTTCCTGAGCTTCTGACTCTTCTGCTGTCTTCCTTGTGGCATCCTGTGTGTAGTGATGAGGGTTTCCCTTTGTGCAGGACCTGAGGAATTTTAACAAATGAAACATAACAATGAAAAGCTCAGTAGTAGTAGTTGTTCTTTGTTACAGGGAACCTGCATTGCTGCAAAGCAGCAATAGCAGTTTCAGAGTCGAAGGAGCTTCATTCTCTTTCAAAAACTTTGTGCCTGGTATGTAACATAACTGCAGATCACTGAGCTGCAAACAGCTTTGTACTGAAATGATGAATTGTGCTGTGCTTGAATCTGCATATGAGGTGAAGAAGGATCAGGAAGGGATGGATGAGGTCATTGTGCCTAATGGAAGAATCTTTGTTTCTTGCTACAGAGAATGAGACTCTTCCCATTAAAGCCAGTTAAATCCCTGAGATTAATGGCATCTGGAAGCAGGTTTTTAACACCTGGTGTGAAACTAAATGGTCTTTGATTTATAATTTTAATCTCTCTGTTTTTTTCTTATGCTTAAAATTCTAGTTAGCAGTAAGGTTCAGATTCCCACCCCGCCACTGGCAGAACTGCAACTGTGACTCCTTCAGGTCACACTCCTTGCAATGGAGATGCTACCTTTAATTATTCCAGATATCTCTCATTTGTCTAAAGTCTCATGGGACACTTTCTCTTGTTGTGATGATTGAAAATGTCGGAAGAATTTGTAGAAAAGGGCACTGTTTTGAGAACTTTTGAGCAGACTGTTGATCCAAGGTTGGTGCATTTATTAATTTTTTTTTTCCACATGTCAGAGATCTTTATAGTTGCAGCATGTGCATTAAAATATGTATAATCTGTTTTCTCTGGAATCTTTTTCGGCAACACCACTGAAGCAGTTTGAATTATTTTTTGTTCCCATTCAGATTGTATCTTTATAAAATGTGGTGAAATCCAGTGCTGGAAAACATGCAAGATTGACAGCCCTGGAAATTGAAATCCCTGTTAATCCATGTACTAGCTAGCACAGCCTAGCTGGAGCAGACTCTCTATCTTGGCAGCATGGCTCATGGTTAACCTGATGAGATGACCTCTGTTTCAGTTATTTATTGTTCACAGAGCACTGAAGGTTTGCAAAGATTTTTCACAGTGAGAGCAACGTGTTTCAATTTCTGTTTCCAACATCTTTCTATATGACGTGTTTATTACAATATAAATACAGGTTTGTGTCTTTTAAAAAAGCAGAGCTGTGAACTCTGCCCAGAATTTCTTCTATAAAAGAGGTGTTTGTGTACAGTTGTATTATGTTGTAGAAATTGGTAGGGCTGTAGTGAAAGAAACAGAATGCATCATGGTGACATTAGCAATTTAGGATTTCTGCTAGATCACTCTGCAGCACTCCCATCAGCATCATGGTGGAAGTGGTATGTAACAGGAGAGAGTTGGCCATGTATGAAAGGATGGGGGGAATTTGTTCCTGTATCTGAAGTGTGCGCCTCAGAGAGTCTCACACTCTCTCTTGGGTGAAGCAGGCTGAGGTAGAGCATAGCAACCATATCATGCTAGGAACTTTGGTGTTACTCTTTAGTAAATTGAGTGTCATTTGCATTTTAAATGTCTGTCTTCTCAAGTTATACATTTCCTAACACTGTCAGAAATTGCCAGTTTTTTACTTGGCCAGATGCATACATATATGCAAGTTTCCTTGCTTGGTGTGGTTTTAGTGTGGGTTTTTTTTGTGTGTTCAGTCTCTTTTCTTTTTGCTCCTCTCTAGATCAAATCCTGCATTTTATTATTGCACAAAGTACCCAGTGGAAAGACATTTCATCCTCAGCATTTTCCTTCTGCGCTCTTTATTTTGAATTCCAATATTAGATTCCGCAGATCCTTCTCATACCTGTGATACTTGTTTGCACCACTGCTGCTTAAAGTGACACCTTTCTGCTCTGGCTTTTCAACACCACACCCATAGTCAGACGTGTGTGTGGAAGGTTTTATTTGTAAAATATTTTATAGTACTTATGTTTTACCTTGTGTCATTAATAGAGACCACGTCCAAGGATTCTTGTTTGTTTGTTTGTTTCATTTTTGTTTAATGGCCGTTTTCCTTGGTATTCCTTCTAGAGCTTAGGTCTTGCACTGTTGTCCTGAAAGTAGATTTAACAACATTTCTTTCTGTTGCAATATGCAAATGACATCAATGCAGAAACTTAGTAAAGTAAGGAGAAAGAATATAACTTCAAAAGGCTTACAAAAGAAGAAAAGAGATGGGGACTGTGAGATTTTAATATTGTAAGAGCATTTTTTAGTACCACTGTCAAGTGAAGAAAAAAAAAAGTAAATGCAGGAAGTAAAAGTAGTGTTTTAACATTTTATTTGTGTTTAAATGAATACCCTTTTCTGCTGATGACAGCATATTTTGATTACCTCTAAAAGGAGAGGAGCTGAGGTCTATAGAGACTGGAAGGTTGAGGGTGCACAAAAAGGGGTGCAGGCCCTACTGTAAGGGGTTTGGGGGTGTATATATATACAATATATATTTTTGGTAGTCTTGGGCAGTGCTGACGATGTTGGAGACTGCACGTCATCCAGCCTTGGCAGAAAATGAAGGGATGGTCAGGAAGTTTCCCTTTAAGCAACTGTGGAGGTTCTAGAAAAATTGGATACAAACTAACCAACCCAAGAAAGCTGAATCTGTGCCTTTACTGGTAGAAAAATCTAAGCAAAGTCACACTTATCCTATGTGTTTCTGTTTAGGAGCTGAAGGTGACCTTGACACGTTAGGTCTCTGGAGTGTAGATTCCTCAAAAGGAGCAGTCAGAGCTGTTTCAATGTATACAATCTGTGCATACATACTGTATGCTTATAAGAGTCCAAAGTGATAAATGAAGAATGATGGCTACAAAGCTACCAAAGAGATTTTGGGTATGATGGAGACATCAGTGACACTTCATGTAATTTAGTCTGACTGATGAAAGCTGTCAGCCACTGAGAAACCATTGGGATAGATGTCACTAAAGAAATTGAATTTTCACAACATTGTTAGTCTGTGAAATAACTAACGGAAATGCGGAATAGATTTTTTTTCCTGAAAGCTTGTAAATGGGAATCATTAAAAAAAACCAACAAAACAAACCAAAACATCGTTAAGAATTAGATAAACCAAGGAATAATAGTAATCTAAATAAAATAAGAGGATATTTTAGACTGGGGAAAAAATAGAGTATTTTTGTTATTTTTGAGACACAAATACACAGAGCAGCACAGTGTATGCTCTGAAGAAAACCCACAAGAGGATTTCCTTTATTGAAACAAGTATGTCAAGAGTCATTCATTCCTCATTTAACTTTAGGCTATTTGACATCTCCTTATTTGCTGTTTGACAACTTCATTGAGAGCATTACGCCAGATAGTATATGATTTCTGTTGTGTCAAGTTTTACTACTTTTAAACAGACTTAAAAATAAAACCTAAATTTTTAACTGTTTTGTTGGAGGAAAAAAATTTATGATTTATTCTCTTTAGAAGGACTTTTTTTTTTTTTTTTTTTTTTTTTTTTTTTTTTTTTTGTGTGTGTGTGTGTGTGTGTGTGTTGTGATATATTTTAACGTCTAGTAAAAATAAGCAAGTTTGTATTGACAAGGTTCAGGCATGTGCAAGGATTTTCCTCATATGTGTAAAACCTCTGTATGTGAATACATGGGGTCTTGAGTATAAGCATTGTAGTAATAAAGAATTTGGCCTTTTATTTTTGCACACTCTGATGGTTTTGATATTTTAGCTGTAGAATGGTCTTTGAAAATCTTTATGCCTTCTTTTTTTTTTTTAAATTTTACCTGGTTTATTTTAGGAAATTATTTATTAACTTGGTATTTCACAGAAACTTTAAAATATCTCTATCTTACTTCAGGATTTAGTGTGTAACTAAAAATGTGGATGAACTTTCAGGAAGATCTAACAAATAATTTTTTTTTCCTTCTGGCTTCTTGTTCCAGGATTATGATAGCTTTATCAGGGTTCTCTGTGTTTCTGATGAACATCGTCAGAAGATAGAACTGATACAGAGGGGAGCTGTCCAATTTTTCTGTTGCACTTCTAATTGAATCAGAGATCCATGTGCAAGATCTGATATGACATAGTGTAATTTGGATTGGTGGAACCCCCTTTGCTTATAGTCATGGGAGTTAATCATGGGATTAGAGGAGACATTATACAGTGCTTTCATGTGTGTGTTAAGTCTTTGTAAGTGTGTGGAAAAACCTTATTGATTTATAAATTATATAAATCATCATCTTTGCCGTGATAGTGTTAAAAGGCAACAAAGTGAAATAGCATCCTACATGCCCCTTATGCTGTCTGCTCTGGTGGGAGGTGTCTCTTTCTGTGGGACACCATCACCAGGGTTGGACCTGGATGATCTTTAAGATCACTTTAAGATCACAAAGCCATTCTGTCATTATCGGATACTAATTGTATATTATCAGTACGGATTTGTATAATCGGTGCAGACTGAACTGTTGAATGGTTCAGGCCACCTATCCCATTGGATACTCTATTGCTTATCCAAGAACTGGTGAAAGAATCAGAAGCTTGGTGAGATGTGTGTGTGTTTTGAATGCTTACCTTGATAGCAAAGCTATACAATAAGTGAATAGGTGGGGAACAGAAGTGTTCTGTAGCAGTGATGTGGGACGGGAGCTCTGAACTGCCTTACCTCTCCTCCTGTCTTCATATCAGTCTGCTAAACTTTGCTGTCCCTTAAGCTATTACTGTGAAGGCATATTGGTTTATATATTTATATATTTTATATTCCATATTGGAATATATTGGTTATTGATGGAAAGAACCAAATCAAAAGCTGGCAATTAGATGGGAGTTAAGAGGAGTTGGGAGTCTGAAATGCATTTGCAAATGAGGCCACTGGGCTGAGTGGATTTGCCGGAAAAGTTGTGCTCTCCTCCACTGTGTTTTGGTTGTTTTAGCTGTGACCACCCTGCATTTGCTGAGAAGTGTTTATGTAATACCCAGTGCCCTTTAAAACTGTACCAAGGAACTTCAGGACTGAACCCACTTCAAGAAGATGAAGTTGTCTTTATTATCTGACTGAAGCAGGCTGTCACAGTATTCATTTCATGACACTTTGGAGCACATCCAGCAGGTCTTTAAGGTAGTAACTGCTTTAATATAATCTTTATTTTGGAAGTTTGCCTAGTATCATTAATGTGCAGAATACCCACTAATAGTTTTGTTTTGACAGTAAAATTTTGTCCTTTAGATTGCTGATTCGCATTTAAAATGTATTATATTAAGTTTCTATGAAAGCTAAATATCAGGTACTATCAAGTACTTTTATACAGTGATACACTAAATGACAGGGAACTGTTTAAAGTTAAATATAGTTTTCTTTTAAAAAGGCAGCTATTTGAAATTGCTGTATCACTGTCTTCCTTCTGGTTTCTCTTTAAATCCATGTACAAATTTTCACAGGTTTTTAGGACAGTTTACAAATATAAAAAAGTATGTCCAGATGGCTACAGCAATAATCTGTGAAGCAATGATCTTCTTTTTTAATTATTCAACACATGTGACTCCAATCTCTGTGTTGCCTTTTCCCAATTTATATAGAATGCAACAGCTAAGCTTTCGTTACTCTCTTGTTGCCTCTTTTTTACCTGCTTTGATTAACTTTGCTTGAAACTACTTCTATACCTCTTCAAATTTGATAAAAAATTTTCATACAACTCTAACCTTAATCTTCTTCATGCTCTGCTCAAGTCGTACTGCTTCTCTCTTCCCAGCTGGTTTTGACCCTGGTCCCACCAGGGATCTAATTCCTAATTTGAATTGGTGAGGTTTCAAAATTCACTTTTTCTGTGACTGAAAACAGTCTCAGAAATGAGACTCAGACCATAGCAGCAGACAATGGAAACCTGGTTGTGCTTGGTCAGAGGGGCATCCAGCCCAGCATCTGCTCTTACTCAGGAGCAGACAGCACATGGCTCGGGGAGGAGGATAAGACCACAGCAAACAGCTAATGGGATTTTTTCCAGAATATTGTTGCAGTTTTAGGCTCAGGAAGTTCCTGACTTTCACACTGCAAAATGAGAGTTTCTAAATATTTTATAGCTATCAGTGGGTCCATTTTCTGAAGGTCTTCCTGACCCCATTTTAAAACTCTGTATTTTTTTAAAATGAACAGAGACCTGTTAATATGGACTCTGTTGTGACCTGCTATTACTCTCAGCACTTGAAACAGTTTTCCTACCAGAGAACAGCTTGTGTTCTATGTCGTTGATGGTGTTGACAGTCTGTTGGGCCCTAAGAAAATGTGTTTGCTTTGCCAATAATAGTACCAACTGGAAAAGGAGCAGGCAAGTGTTGTGTAGAGAGAAATGAGAAGATGAAGTAAAGGGCTATGTGTGTTGATCCCTTATTTGCTATAGTTCTTCTTTCTCCATTTCCTTTTCCTGCCCTAGCTGACATTTCTGTCCTTTCCTGGATAATTTTCTTTCATTTCATGCCTTTCCCATGCTGAATCTCTTTCATTTTTTCTTTCACTTTTCAGTCTTTTATTTGCAAACAATCATTACCATTTCGTTTTCCCATTAAAGTTATTTTGTAAAAGAAAAGCTTTACTGGCTCTGTAGTTTGTCTGAGGTGGAGAATTGTTTTTTCTTGCCGCATTTCTGATGGCCAGTCTAAGGATCAGAGTTGTCCCAAGCATAGGGAAAGGCTATCTCAATGACTGGAACAAGGCACTGGATATGCGTGTAAGGAAACTTTAAGTAGGAATCTGTGTCTTAGGAGAATATCAAAAAGGCTGAGGAGCTAATGGACAGCTAAGAAAAAAAAGGGATTTGAAAAAAGTGCTGAGATATTACTGGGACTTGGGCCTAATCTGTGCTGATTTGACTTTGTTCCTACCCCTAAGTTGCCTGTGGTTCTGTTTTGCATGGTCCTGTTGGGTTGGCCTGTCCTTGCTTGGGGAGCTGAGATCCACAGGCTCTACACCTCACTGATGAGGCAGAGAAGCCCATAATGTGATAATTGAGTTCCAAGGTGTTATTAGCAACTCCTGGCGTCACTCAGGCCAATGTTCTTCAAGCAGTGCTTCCTTTGCCGAAATCACAAATATCAGCTCTATGAGAAGTGCTGGAGAACTGGCTTTGATGACAGATTCTTGTTTTATGAGTTGTCACCCTTAGCTACAGATATTAGCTGTCTTTTGGCAGAATGTCACTATGAATTCAAGGGCTGATTTTTGACTGCGTTAGTCAATGACAGCTGATGGCTGTCTGCCTCTTGCAGAACTTAAAATTCATGACACTGCAGAAATGAATGACAGTATTAAAAAAAAAGTTGAAGGAACCTGGTAATCAGTTTTTTAATTGAAGCTGACTCTCACTTTATGCAAATACAAATTAGAATGTGCTGCTCTGCCGCATAGTAAACAGTCTGCATTGCTGGATCCAATGATGAGACTTGATGGTGTATGACTGGATTATTTCACTGAAGAAGATCTGTAGCCTCCAGTCTCATCTCAATGCATAGTGAGGTGATCTTTGAGCTATTGCTCTAATCTACTTTTGTATCTGACTGATATGCAAATTGTTTCTCTAAAGGTATACTGAGCAAGGAATGTATTTTGAGGTAATTATACTATAAAGAGGTATAGGTTTGGGGGTTTTGTGCATTTGACAGGAAACAGGATGTGCTACAGTAAAAACAACTGCTTGAGGGATTTTTTTTTTTTTGAAGAGCCCTCTTGATGTGTGCTTCTGGCCTCCATCCCTTTTTCCTTCTGAGCTCCAGGGCTTGTCACTACTGGTGAATTGTGAGCACACACATTGCCTTAGAATTTAGCTAAATTTTTTGGTAAGTGTGGTGACAGTCTTTTTCATGTATTCCTTCCTCTAACAATCTTCCCCTTGAGGGGTTTGGCTTTAGCAAGTCAAGAAAAAATTACAGAAAGAGGCACTGAGCTACACTGTAGGGGTATTCATGATACCCTCTTTCCTGATTTGTCTCCCTGCTTACTAGTGATACACAGTGCAGCTTTTTTTGGTGAAGGCGAAACAACAGTTCTCCCTGCTTTCGTGTCACTTGCAGCAGCAAGCATTCTCTTCTTTTAATAAATTGTAAAAAAGGTACCATTAGCAATACAGTAGACAAACTAGGTATTTTTCATAAAATTGTCATGACCAAAGATGAAATAATTATTACTATTTTAAAGTGTGTGCAGTAGCAATATGAGGCAACATCTTTCTTGGTAATCATAATTCTGTTCTAATGAACCCATGGAATGTACAGTTTTTTTTCAAAAGTTAAATTCTTTTTTCCAGGTTTGTGCTAGTGCAAAAAGGTCATCATGAGTAGTTACTTCACACGAGCAATTTTTTTCCAAGTCTTTACTGTTTTGCAAAGATGTGGAGCAAAGTGCCCAGGGAAAGTGGATTTGCTGCTCAAATCACATGAGCAGCATCTGTGAGAGTAAACACTGGAGTGAGTGTATGTAAAGAAACCCCAGACCTGTTCCTGAATGCCTGTACCCAGAACCAGTCCTGAAATTGGCATCTTTTATACATGCCAAACCCTGCTGTTTGTATACTTATATTGACATAAGCTCACTTCATCTTTCACTGAAAATGTAGTTTTAAACTGTCACTTTATAATAGAATCAGCAAAGGTAATTATTTGAAAGCATCTTTGCTTTGGAACAGCTGCAGCTAGTGTAGCAGCTTTTGCATACAGTGGTTTATTTTGTTTGAACATAGGAAAATGTAGTTTATAATTCAGAGGTAAATTGTACTTCAAACACGGTGGACTTTAAGTGATCTAGAAATATTGACATCCTGATTATTTGACTTTAAATATATGACTTCTGTGCCCGGAGGGAATAGTCTCTAAATGAATCTGCTTTCACCTAGCAGTAGCAGTTACCTGCCTTGCATGCTTAGCTGTGCACACTTTTTAGCAATAGGTGTCTTCTTTTTGTTCAGCTGAAACAGAAAATCTTGAATTGCTGGTTTTTTCATCATCAAATACAGTTGTTGGAGAAACCAAAGGCTACATTTGTAAAATATAATGCCTTTGCCTAATGGACCTCATTCATCTTTATATTTCTTCTAGGCAAGCTGGATCAAAACAAAGGGTATGAGCGATAGAGTAAGTGCACAAGACCCTTTACATACAGGAATAAAATAATATATTGAAATAAATTGCATCTTATAGCACTGCTGATTCTTCTTTCTTTTTCATTTTTCATCTTCAGATTGTTTTACAAACTTGTAAAATGCAATTTTTTAAAATCTGAATAAAAGTCTCAGCTAGAAAAGTTAAACAAAGAACAGATCAATGTGCAGTCTCCCCAAATATTTAGCAATAGTTAAAAAGCTGGTCAGTATCATTATTTGGATATATGTTTTGACCTGACCATTATTGTCATTGTTGAGAGAGATTTACATATGGAAATTATACAGAAGTCAAGGAAACCAGCCTAATCTTTTCATGTTTAGGGTTCTCTTGGCTTTGTCTTGTCTTGTCGTATTGCTTCAGGCAAGCTGTCGCTTCTTGGCACGAAAGCTGCACTTTCAGTAAGGAGAAGGGAAAGATTGCTTTGTCTGCTTGAAGCCTTCTGACTTGTTGCAGTGTTTCAGGTCCATGCTGTGTGCTTCCACAGGCTCACTCTGAGAGCTGCTGTCTTGGGCAGCCGTGGAACTTGTGTAGCAGTCCTTACTCAGGGATGTACAGAAGGAAACAATCTAGCCCCTACAAGTTCTGTGGGAAAAGATTTGGTTTTGAAGTCTTTTCTAAGGTGTCTGTTCATCGTCTCTTCATGCTGTGGGTGTATGTTGAAAGATGTGTGTTTCTTTGGAGAGGGTTTAATTGTATTTTTTGCAGGGGCTGGGGATGGATGGTGTTCTTGGGGAAAGAGTTTTGTTTGGTTGGTCTTCCTTGTTTTGTTTGTGGATCTTTTATATANGTCTCCAGACTCCTTTGTCCTCCCATGCATACAGTAGTGTAGTGAAATGGATAGAAATTTGAAGAACTTGTGATGAGGTTTCTACCTACTGCCTTGATTTACTGTTCTTTTATCAGTTAGGGTCTCTGAAGATTCTCCTCTGAGTTGTTGAAAGCAAGTTCCTCCTCACAGTTCCCTACAATATTATGTTTAAATTAATACATCCAAAATCATTAATAGACTTAAATTAATAAAGTAGTGCAATACACACAAACAGCTAGAGGTCAAGGTAGAGAGAAATTTAGACTGTTACTGGATTTTTCTGACATGTAGGGTCAGAAGTGCATTCACAACTTTCTTTGTTTCTCCTTTCTCCTTGTCTTTGGATTTTCTAAATGAAAGGATGTTTCCTGCTTCAGTTTTTGCCATGTGAGTTTTGCATGCAGTGAGAGGAAGAGTTCAGCTAGTAAGGGAAACAGTCCTTGGCCCCAAAATTCTTGACTATACAGACTATAACGTGCAAACGACTGTGTCAGAGACCACCTATGGCATGTAAGTAGTCTGTCATTAAACAGGATGCTGTTTGGATTTAGAGGCAAAGGAAAGGTGGTGTTGTGAAGGGATCTTTGCTTCTGCTGCCAAGTTCTGTTCAGGGGGGATAGGTGGGAGAAGTCCTCTTGATATCTGCAGGGTACAAGACATCAGACCTGTTAACGTTTACATCTTGGTCCTCACTAAAACCACATGTTAGTCCCATGAAGTTAAGTACTCTTTTTGTAATGGAAACCAAGGCATCTATACCTATGTGCGTATTTATTATTTGAATGAAGAGTAGTGGTCCTTTTCATTTTTTCTGGAAGAACAGGATTATCTTTTGGCTGTATTTGCTGAGTAGAGTTTTTTTTGAAACTTAGCTGGGATACGAAAGCCTGGTTACATAAAGACCATGGACTTCATTTACAGCCAGAGAGACAGAGAAAGCTGTGATTTCAGTACAAATGTTTCATTTTATTCTTGCTTAATTCCTTTCCATTATAGTCACACATTTCTGAGTATTTCTGAGACTTTCAAAATTAAAATAAAGAGGGGTTGTTTGCTTGTTTGTTTGTTTTTTCAACATCAAAGTACCATATTTCTAGGTCTTGGGATACTTGCTGCTGTACTGTGTGCAATAAAAAAAACATTTTTGAGACCTTTGTGAAGGTATCAGACCTTCATTTTGCTTCCTAAATGAACAAACATAATCTTACAGAAATATGAATTAGAAGTAGCTGTTAGTAGTGTATTTGTATGATCTGTAAATTAGGAATAGGAATGCTACAACCCACATAAATGACTTGAATTTTTGTAAGAATAGTGCATCATATATTTAAATATCAATCTTGAAGAAAATGGGCTATTAAACATTGGAACAAGTGCTTTATGCACTACATGCATTAGTATCCAGAATTTCTATGAACATATACTGCCTGTTGTGAGCCACAAGCAATTTGTAGGGCCAGTTTCATATTGGTACATGCCATCATAAGACACTACTTAAGGAGGTAAAAATATGAATCTAATTGCCTTGAAGCTTCTCCTCCTTTTGTTCAGTAACTTAAGGAAATTTAACAAATAAGATAAAATTGACTTTTAAATTTACTGCTCAGATGTATTACGTCTTTAATGTATTTATTTCAGTTTGAATTAATGAGGATTAGAAGTGTCCACATCTAAGCTGGAGGACAACTAAAGGCAGTAAAATAAGGTGGTAAGAGAAGAGCAGTATTTCTTATGAAGACTGATGCTAGTAATGTTAGGGACCAATGCTTACTCTCCATTCTGCCTTCTGAGTGTGGCTTTTAGAACACACTGCTGTTATCGTGGAATGTCATTTCACAAGCAGCCGTCTGTTTTATGCATTTAGGATATTTATTTTACGCAAATAGGAAGTTTCCACCTCATTAAACAGCACACTACAATTTAATGAGATCAAACATATTAGAAGTCAAAATTGCTGATTTTCTTTTCCTGAATTTCTCCATTAATTAGCAGTGACATTTCTGCTTTTATGGAGCTATCTTAAATCTCTGGTCTTACCCCATGAAAGGCAGTGATGTCTCTTATCTGCGTGTTATCAACAGGCAAAACTGTGTGACTCACTGAAGCTGCTAGCGATGAAAGTTTCTTTTGGGTTGTGTGATTAGGTTGTTACTGCTTGGCATGCTTTTAGTGATGAAACTAAAGGAACTGGGCTGGATCTAGAATTATATTGGCACCGTACATATTTTATTACTTATATAAGGGTCTGATTATTGGATGTTTCAAAAAATCAGGAAGCTGCACTTCAACTTTGTTCTTTGTTCACAATCAACATTGTGAATGAAAACCATTGCACTGTTGATTGGTATCTAAATTTTACTAGAAAGTGGTCTTCTTCATTTGAGTCTGCAATTGACAGCCTTGTCATCTGTCAGGAAATGGATGAGAACTAAGCCAGTGCCAGAATTAGTAACCCTCACTGCTGTAAAGCAAAAGTGTGTGTCAGAGCATTGAGGTGAATCTTGTCCTACCCCTTTCTGTACTGTTCCCTACAAACTTTGCAGACAGGCAAAAAATACATGCTCTAGGGCTGTTCTCTCATAGTCATTCACATGAGGGAGCAATTCCTTTTCTACCTTATACTTGCAAGAAGTCAAAGCACTCCTTCCTCTCTGAGGAAAGCAAGGCAAGAAGCAGTGGATGCAAGTGAACAGGGAAGACAGATTTAAATATATTTGCTCTAAGAGGAGAAAATAAAAAAAAAAAGTTGGAGAATATTCTTTTCCCCACATACTACAAAATAAAATAGAGAGGATAATGAATATCTGTTTTTTTAATCCTGCTGGGTGATAGATCAATTTTCCTAAATTGGGTAACTGATGATAGGTTTGCAAAGTAATTAGAGGAGTGGCTGACAGTATATTTTGAGTAGTCAACTGCTACAAAGAAAGAAGGCAATGCTCATTTGTTTTAAACTCCAAGAATTATCTAATTTTTTTCTGTGGTTTGTTCTTGTTCTTAAATAAATTTCTTTGAATTCTCCAGGTGCTTTTCCCACATGAGTGGAAGAAGAGTAGACAGTTAAAAGAAGTGACTGCTGTAGAGGACAGCATGACCACCATGAAAGGAAGCTGCTTCCTCACCCTGCTCTTGGCAGGACTTGGGGCGTTGGGAATACTAGAGTCAACAACAACAGAAGATACCCACTGCCACAGAGCTGAACATCCAATTATAGCATACAAAGGTAAGATGTAAATGCCAAAAATCTTTTCCAGAAGTAGGCTAAGTATTGTGTAATCATTTAATGGAAGTCTCTGCTTTTAATGTAAAATGATATGGGAAAAAAGGTGCATTCAGTGCTGTTATATAGAAATCTGGGCTGTATTCTGTGCAAGTTAAACACACTTAGGCTTTCAAATTTTGTTCAGCATTTGCTACTGAATGTATCACTTAAAGGTGAGTGACTCATTTTCCTTTGCGATCAAAACCAGCCTGTACTGTTGCATGGAGTTATTGCTTTCCAATTGCACAATTCTGCACACAACGTGTGCACTTAATTTCATGGAGTTGCTCGTCCCCTTCCTTCACCCTAGCTAGACCTCTCTGGGTGGCAGCCTCACCCTCAAGCTTATCAGCTGGTTCTCTGAATTTGCTGTTATCTGCAAACTTTACAGACTTCGTTCTATTGCTCCCCCTTCTTGATTAAGGCGCTAAACAGGATGGGTCCCAGGATCAACCCTTGTGGTATTCCACTTGTTGCTGGCTCAGGTGGAGTAAGGGGTATTAAACATTTATTCTCCAAATGGTAGTTCTTGAACCCCGTCTGCTAAACAGCAGATGCCTTTGATATCTTAGTGGTGGTATTGAGTCCCGCAGCATCATCCATTTCTGTTGCCACTAGGTCATCTGCCCAAGTCAGCAGCAGGCTGATATTTTCCTTGTTCAGTCTTCCATTACTATTGGAGCAGTAAAAGCTGTTTCTGTTGCCCTTGACATTCCATGCAAATCAAAACTCTCACTGAACTTTGTTTAACCTGATGTAATCCCTGCATGCCCATATGGTCTTCCTAAATTCCTTCTTGTCCCTGTTAATGCCTGATACAACCCTTTTTGTGTTGGAGCTGTGCCACGAGTTCCTTCCTTCACCAGGACAGTCTCTTCATACATGTGGTTGTCATCTTGAGTATTGGGGTGGAACGCTGAGGAACAATTGGAACAAAGCAAAGATTACTTAGAGGATGTTTTCTGTAAAAACCTGAGGCAGTTAATAACTTGACTTTTTTGTTTATTTGAATTGAGATTTTTCCATTAGAGTCACAACTTAGAATGAGTTCCAAATAGTTTCTAGTTATGAGGATGTAGGGATTAAAATGTATAATATTACACACTGCATTCCTCCTGATTTTTAAGATAGCACATGTGTAACTTTTTGTTCCAATGAATTAGAATTTATTGAATTTTAATTGAAAAAATATTTGTTTCCATTCTTTTCATAAACTTAGAGAAAATAATGTGTTTTTTACAGAAAGTATTTTGTTCTGGCACTTTAATGATTTAATAATAGTAATGGTACCAGCTGTTCTGTTCTTCAGTACTCTGGAGAATGAACTCTGTACCTCAGAACAGCAAACCACCAGTGTATTGTGAAGAACAGACCTTTTTCACTCAGTTATTGATGGGCTAAACAGTATGAGTTATTCTGATTAAATACCTGGTTTCCTTAGCTTTTATGTGTATAATGTAGTTTAAAATGCTGGGTTTTTATCAGAACATGCATGCACAATATTCTAAATTAAAGTAATTAAAGTAGCAGGGTTAAAATTCTGACACTTAGCTTCTTAATTTCACAAACTAAGAGATCACTGCATGTACTTTTTGATTTTGTATATGCAACAGTAAAAGAAAATAATTGAGACTCATTAGCACTGCTATGTTCTAGGAGTTGATTAAAAATACGTCATTTTACGAATCCAATTCAACCAATTTTAGGAGGGTTTCTTGAATTCAGACTGATCCTGCCTTCTAGATTTCTCTTGTTCTCTGTCATATTTAATTTCTAGTGATATCCTTCCAGTTCTGTGCTAAGGCTTTTTAGGGATAGAGGCCATATTGTTCCAGTTGCATCTTTTGATATAGCCAAATATAGTGTCACAGTTAGAGTTTGCTGAAAAAAAACCCAATTTATTTTTACTGTAAATATATGTGGGAAATATAATTATTTAGAAACATTTATGGTCAGATCTTTAATATGAGATCTAGTAAGATTTTAATGCCAGACTCCCTCTTGACCTTTATGGTAAAAAAGTATGGTAAAAATACCTATCCATGACATACCTTAGCCTTTATGAACTGACATCTCTTGAAAAATATTCTGACAACCTGTAGTTCATACGATAATCTGTTGGGATTCCTTAATACCTATTAGAAAGTACATGCAGGAACACATTTGCCATGCAGTATACAGCATGTGGTAGCTGGGTAACCCAGCTGGTGTGGGCACACAGCATTTGACTTGTAGTTGCAGGACTGCCACTTAATGGAAAACAGAGCTTTAGAGACCCCAGGAAAAAGTGCCTGAGAGGTTTGTCTGTGAATCTGTATACTAGGAATGGATTAATTGGGGCATCAGAATAAAAGAAGACAGATGTGTGTGAGAAGCCACTCTCTGAATGAGTCTTGCAATAGAAGTTGGCAGGTTTCAACCAGCCACCTTACTGATATCCATATTTTTCCTGTGGCATTTAAGAACATTCTTTCTGTATCTATTGATGTCGTTAGCGCTGCTAGGCCAATGTTGAGTTGAGAAATCAATTTGTAACTGTTAAAATCCCTTTGAGTGCTGCATTAATGCCCTAGTCTGTAAAGTCATCTTGTAACAGTATTAGATCCAGCAGAGCTAAATACTGTGTGGGATGCTGAACATCAACCAAGGCTGAGTGCTATTGAGTGGTAGGTACTTTAAAGCTTATAAACTCAGTACTAACTTTACAGAGATATCAACACTTTTATTTTATTTCTAGCTGATCAAAGCTTTTTTTTTTTTTTGTTGATTTAAAGTTTTTTTTTTTTTTTTTTTTTTTTTTTTTTTTTGTAGTTTCTGGTATGCCAAAGTAGCAATGCACTTATTTGATTTGTGTTCCTTTGAGAGGTATGGTAGATGAAGTATAAACTATTAAATAAAACTAATGGAGTGAGAGTCTGGTGTAGCGTATGGATGAACAGCTGCAAAAAAACTAATAAAAAGACAAAATAGTCCCCAGGAGTTGTCACAGTGAAATATGGAAGGGGAGTATATCTCCTGAAAGAACTTGCTTTCTTTTCCACTGCCCATCAAAAATTGCTCACTTAGGTGATGATTCTGTCAAGATACCTTGTGTAGAGATGCATATACTGTTTCTAGCACTGATTTTTCCAGCTAAATAGTTTTAGTTGAAGACTGTGATATATTTTCTGATTGCAAGTGGCAAGAATTTCACCCACCACTTAAGAACTTTCACTGAAGTACTTTCTTTGCTGGTGGAAGAGGAAAAGGAAGATGCAATAGCAGGATATGCACACACTTTGAAATCCTTTCAAAGTGTACATAATCTCAAAGACTTCATTTGATGTCTCCCATACACAGTATTAATAACCATGTTTTAATTTTTTTAATCTGCATAATTAATATTAGGACTGCATAATGCACCTTTTTGCTCTCCCAGAATCTATAAATAAGAAAATCTGCTATAGATCAGAAAATGTTGGCAACTCTAAAATTTCTTGTCATAGGAGAACCAGAATAAGGTGCTTCATGTCTTCCTTGGAAGCTGAGAATTTCCTTTTCTCATTATTTAAAGTTGTTAGGAATTATCTCAGAAAACAGATTTATATAAAATAGACCTCTAAGTATTGGAGGGATTGACAGGATCAGCCCGGGAGTGTGGAGTTCAGTGTTTCATGTGGTTCATCATGACTGATGGTGCATGGTCCCTCTTTGAAGTTCCTTTCTTTCTTTCTCTAAGAAGGAGTCTGCATCAAGAAGTGCAAAAATGTATTAATCTGTTGAAATGCAGGCTTAATTAAAAAAAAAAAATCTGTCTGCATATGCTGAGAATTTATCAGCTATACTAACTAATTCTAATAGTTGGAGTCAAGGTCTTATAAATCAAGTGTAACTTAGAACTGGATAAAAGGAAAGAAAATGCAGATTACGGAATGGATGCACAGAGACTCAGTGTGAGTTCCTTGATCTTTATATACATTTCCAAATGTTTACAATGTAAAAAAAAAATAGAAATAATGCTTGAAGTAGCTTAAGAGTTAAAACAGAAAAAGGGCTTAAGTAAGCTACTCATTAGTCTTACAAATTTTATTTCTATTAAATTTTATTTTATTTGGATATACTTTCATTTGCATGCAGATATGAAATGTTAGCTCTGTAAGTGCATTAGAGTTTACTGATGGTCAGCTACTTGGAAAAAACATTCTCTCTTTTTATAGTAAAGGAATTATAGTATAGTGTTTAACCTGAACAGTTAGAAAACGCTGTAAAAACCACATTTGCTCTATGAGAAATAATGATGCTTTATAAAGATTGAACTATTCTTAAGCAAAAAAATCCAAACCAAAACAGCTGAGTCATATAATTTTTGTCTAAATATTTCCAGCATTTCATAGTCCACCTGCTCTACAGAACCTTTGTGGTAGCTCTCTGTGGACATGACCTTTTATTGGATTATAAAAAAACCCCCCAAAACAAACAAACAAACCAACCAAACAAAAAACCCAACCAAAAATGAAAAAAATCAACAAAAAGGATAAAAGTAGTCACACTTTCCCCAGACACACACATTTGCTGAATTTTGGAACATCAGACCTTTCAAAAGTCAGCTGAAGACTCATTCTGTAGACAGATCCTATCCATGAGGTAGAACTGATCACAACTGCTCAGCAGCATGTGAATGAGCTGGAAAAAACATTGACTCAAGTTCAGTTTCAGGTGTGAAATTTTAAGTATTGACTGCATAAAGTTGAATTTCTTAGGCTTTTTTACAAGAAATAAAGTGCAGTTGTGAACTTGACTTAATTGATACTGGGAGAACAGCAGAGATCATTTGCTCTGGCATGAGTCTCAATCTTGTAGGCTCCCATAAAATAATCAGGATTTAAAGTTGTGCTGTCTCAACAAAAACCCATCAATTTACATAATTTTAGAAGCTATACTTAGTGATAATTTAAATACATACTGTGCCGTAACAAAGTTATCTGTTGAATAAACATGCTCAAAAATAGCATGTCTCAATCTAAAGAAGAAATGAACTCAAACCCTTCATTTCAACTTGAGGTTAACCAGAAAAGAAAAATAACATAGTTATTTTTGATTCCTTGGGTAGAGAATCCTAAGAAATGTATTTTCTTAACCTTATTGTCTGACCACCACAGAATTCCCTTGCTTGATGTTTGTCTAAGTAATATAGGCTCAGTACATTGCTCTGCTCATTTTATCCTGTGGTTTGTGTACAGAGTGCATCCACTTAACGTGTGCCAAGAGGAAATAATATGTGGGCTGAATGAAGGAGGATAAATGGCATATGAACTTGTTTTTGTTTGTACTCTTCTCTTTCTCCTAATCTTGTTGCAAGTTTTCTTTTAAACTAATAGTAGTCTACTAAGCTTTGTAGTTTTTATTGCTTTTTCCTTTTCTTTCCATTTTTTCATAAATAAATTTCAAAGACGTTCTGTCAGCATCTACAGTGGGATTAAGGTGTCTTGCTTTCCATTCCCTATCATCTTTTGGGTTTTTCTTTAAATGAAGATGATTCATCGGGGAAGAAATGTTGATGGCCAGATGTTGCAACTATGCTTTGTCTAGATGATAGGTCTATGAGATTGTTTGTGCTGTCTTGCCATGAGCCAGCCCCTCTTAAGAAGGAAAAGAATTCCTTTACCAGTTCTATATTTTTTGTATTGAATCATGTTTGGTTTTACTTTTGTAGAGATTAAGCTTCCAAGAAGAACAACCTTCAAGTCTTTACTGTTAATTTAAAAAAAGGCTCTGGAAATGGAACGTTACTATCCTCCTATATATCCCTGAATCACCCAGTGTCATTGGTGCCCATTCCCATAGAAATAAGGGAATGGCAGGGTCTGAATTCTCTAAGCAAAGGACTCTCATACCAGCTACTTCTTTTTCCCCCTGAAAGTGATCATGTTTTAAAGCAAGCATCAATTCATAATTATTTTGGCACCCCAGTCAAGTGCTGGACCTCCATGGAATGCTAATGATTTTCATAAATTTTGATAATATAAAATTAGCAGTGACTCCAATGGCTTGTGAGCTATGCAGACGTGTCCTATGAGCCTTTCCGTGGCTGATTTGTTCCTTGTTGCCCTAAGGTGGCTCTTTAGAGCATGTGCAGTTCTCTGGTTGTTAACAAAGCAGCAAGATGAGGGAGATGCTCCTGCCGCATTCTACTTTCTGTATAAAGTGGGCAGATGGACTTAAAATCTGGATTTTTTGTTCTTTTTATTTTTTTCTTCTTCAAAAGAGCTGTATTTTTGCTAAAAGGTTGTAAACCATCCAGACTGGGATATGTTAAACAAACAGATCAGCAATCAAGAAATAGAACTCATACACAGATAAAGTTCTGTGGGTTTTTTGGTGGTTTTATTTGGTTTTTTTTTTTTTTTTTTTTTTTTTTTTTTTTTTTTTTTTGTCTCTCTGTGTGTGCGCTTAAAGCAAGAGGGAGCACAATATTGCTCTGATTTTTTTGTATTTCATTTTTTCCCCCACCAGGTAGAATTTCAATTCTTTTCATAAGAAAAGACTGGAGTAAAGGGGGCTCAGGTGTGATCTTGTCATGCTCTACAATTACTGACAGGAGCTTGTAACAAGGTGTGGGTTGGTCTCTTCTCCCAAGTAACAAGTGGTGGGACAAGAGGAAGCTGCCTCAAGGTGTGCCAGGGAAGACTTATATTGGATATTAGGAAAATCTTTTCATTGAAAGCATTGCTGAGCATTGAGCCAGGCTGCCCAGGGAGGTAGTGGAGTCACCATATCTGGATGTACTCAAGACATGTGGCACCTGGGGAGCTGGTTTAGTGGAGAACTTGGCAGTGCTGGGTTAACAGTTGGACTCAATGATCTTAGTGATATTTTCCAACCCAAACCATTCTATAATTCCAAGTAACTCAGACTGCTAGCTCAGAAAAGATGTCAGCAATTGCATTTACTGGCCATCTGATCCTGAGCAACTTTGTTTTCATACTTGGTAGTGACACAGTTACTGGAAAGACTCATTCCAGCAATGTTTGCTTCCAGATCCTGTACAATGTTTGTGGGGTCTGTGTTGTTGTCACTTGATGGCATCTGCTGCCCTTACTGCCCATCACTGAATGTCACCTTCTGCTGCCTATCACTTTGGCTGAGAGATTGGGGAAACCTTGGCCCATCCTTTGGCTTTGCTTCAAGCTCTAAAGTTTCAAGAATCTTAAGAGGCAGGGAGGAAAAACATTACTTAATTTTTTGGTTTTCTTCCTAATATTTTAAATAACCATACCAAGATAAATTCTGTTTATTAGATAGATTGGGTGGAAATAGACAACCACAGTCAGTGCTTCTTCAAAGTGGTGGGGTTTTTTTCCATAGGCTTTTTCCCCTGTCTTCCTTCTGTGGAAGTGCTTGTCTGCTGTTGACAAGACTTTAGGACACTGGGTAGCAGCTGATTTTGTGTGGCTGAATGTGAATACACACTTGTTACATGACAATTTGTCATATTCAGGTTGGACTGAGCTTTGCCTTGTCATAAGCTTGTCTTTCCATTTCCAGTGCTCACTTAAGATTTTGTTTTGATGAGTTTATGGCTCTTTTCTACCATATCTGAGAATTAGGACCTGACCATTTTACAACCAGCTCTACCAGTAAATCTACTAAAGAAATTGTTAATAGTGACAAAACCCTGGAGTTTAACAGTGCCTTTTAGAATAAAAGTAAGTTCTACAAAGAGAAGTGCTGATTGTAGGTTGATTGTAGTGTTGTTGTTCTTTTTTCTTTTTTTTCCCCTTGCTTTTTTATTTCTTTTTCGTGGCTTTGGGGCATCTTTTTGTTTTTGTGGTAGGTGAGTGGAGGAGGTGGGGAATATATTCCTCTTTGAAGTCCTGGCTGGAAACTCTTACAAAGTTTAGTGTCAGGCTTTGCTCTCTGTACCCTTTGTTTTACAATATGTCTTATTTTATTGAGTTTTGTAGTTCCTTATGAAGTATCATCAGACTTGTGTTTTGTGAGCTATGGTTTTGGACAGAATTGATAGCATCAAGAAATTTTATTTTGCTGAGATAATGTAAATAAAAAAGTTTATTTTGTTCATATGCCAGCATAAGTAAGAATGCCTCATTGCAAGATGGTCATTCTTAGCAAAAGAGGTCTTGCAAGTTGAAGCATAGATATTTCCAACAAAATTAACAGTGCATAACTGTCTATGGGCAGTCTGCTTTCTGTATTTAATGCAATACATGTTTTAAAATTGAGCAGATTTCTTTACAAGACTCCGTCTTGAGACTAAATAATGATTTCCCATAACTATACAACATGATTTCATGCAAAATGAATTCTTTGGCTGCCAGCATGTAAGCGTTAAAATGTGAAAGATTAAACCCCTCTGAAGAGAGTGCACAACTGAGGATGTCAAATGTTTTCCGTGGTCAGTCTGTCCCTCTGTCACATTTAGGAGGATTGGCAGCAGCAGCACAGGGACCAGAGGTGGTAACTGTAAGGAGTAGCTGCTCTCCCTGGGAAGAGCTTTAGGGCTCTGTGCTGGATGAGGTGTGAAGTTAGTGGGTTTTGGCTGTGCTGGTAGTGCTGAAACCACTTTCATCTAGGTGGGAGTTCCGTCTTTTTTCCCTTACACTTTCTTATATTTGTATGCAATATGTGTGTTTGAACAATGATGCATAAACAATTCCAAGCCCTTGTTCAGAAAAATAAGAAATAAGTAGGCATTGCAGCAGATGTTCCTGTCTCTTCCCTCAGGGCACAGACAGTCAGAACCCAAATTCCCTTTAATTATCCCAATAATAGACATATGCACACACATAAGAATGCAGCAATATGAACTTCTAGCTGGGGGAGCTCTGGCAGGGCAGAGAAAACAGGAATGCAGGCTAGATTTTAGACTGCGAAGGTTAGACTGGATGGTAAAAGCAGGTGAGGGAACTGGGCAGAGTAACTGCTGTGACTGCATCTGCCCTGCCTGGAGAGCAGTAGACAGGTGGCTGGGGCAGCCACTTTGTGCCTACTGAGAGAATCAATGAAAGATGAGAACAGTTGGGTAGAAGGAAGTAAGTTTACCATAGGCTTAAGAAAGAAGTCCCAAGTTTTCATGCATTTGAAGTCAAGAAACATATACCTGTTAGGAAGTGTGCTTCATTTTCTCTTTTCCCCATTAATAATAAATTACTTACAGCCCTGCCTCATTACCTCCAAAATTGTTCTGAAGCTGTAATAGCTGTTGATAAAATGAATGCGCAGTAAACAGGTGGTGAACTTTCTGGAGAATATCAGGTCTTGGGATTTGTTTTATTACAACTGATTTAAAGTGGAGAGTGCAAGGAGCTAGCAGAGCTTCTAGATAAGACTAGATATAGATATTTATTTCTTGGCTTCTGCAGTTCTCTTTGTATGGAAAAGCAAGCTTCAGGACTGTGTTAAGTTTTATTGGTTAGTAGAAGGAAGGCAGCTGGCTTGTTTATGGGATCTAGAGACCTCCAAAATACTGCAGCTTGAAAGGGATCTGTATTTTTGAGGTTGCTTTGTCTTTTTGTTGGTTCTTTTTTTTTCTTTCTCCTTATAAGCGAAGATGAGCTCTGAACTGCAGATGGAGATCTGACATGTTTTCATGTTTCCAAAGGAGAACCAAATGTAGTGTGGTAAAACTTAAAAGAGGAATCTTTTAGTTTGTGGTTGCTGATTTAATCATTCTGGGCAACTTTGTAACTTCATCTTTTCCTCTGTGGTGGACTGGATTGCATTAAATAGCCATGCTTAGATTTCTTTTTTTTTTTCTTTCCCTGGAAAGAAAGAAATGAGGTTTTGTTTTCTTATATCTTCCTGGACACCTTTTTTGGAAACTGTATAGTGCCTACTGTCTAATCACTAATTACCAGAATGTCTGAAATTTTCAATGTATTATTCAGATTAAAACATATTCATAATTTCTATAAGAACTATTTTGAATTTTCAATTTTATTAAAAATAAGGGCTTGGATAAACATATAAACATATATTCTCTCATGTCCCAGTTACAATCCATCCATATACTCTTAATTCTGTACACAGCCATGGTGTAAATTAATTCTGTATTGCAAGTGAAATTTCTTTTTCATTAAAGTGCAATACTGAGTACTGTAACAGATCCATCTGTCCTAATCCTTTAACTTTACAAAAAAGCATTAAATGGTATTGGGTGATGCTGCCTTTTTTGTTGTTAAACTAGTGCTCTTCTCCTCATATGTTGTGTTCAGCCTGTTTCTGGTGTACTCCATTTAGACTGTTAAAGCCTTCTGGTAGCACAGACCATTAGATATATTTACATCCCTGACCCTCCTTAGGCCTGAAATGTGGATGTTTGCAACTTATTTGTGAAAAACTGGACATGTCAACTATGTTCTAGTAACAGGTGGACCAGGAATTTCTCTGAAGAATTGTGCTGAGATTGTCTTTTCAATTTTTTTTTTTTTTTTTTTTTTTTTTTTTTTTTTTTTTTTTTTTTTTTTTTTTTTTCTTCTGGAAAACATTTGTCTCTTTCTGTGAGGTTTAAATGTTAGACTTGCTTACTCCTTGTTTCTTTATTTGACTAAGGTCTTCAATGCAGTAGTTTGTCCTTCTTGTGTACAAAAAAATTACAGAAAAAACATCTTCCTGGTGCCTTCTAATTCATCCTGACGATGTATGTAATGTGCCTGGTGTTACTTGGGCATTCTCTTTCTCCTTCTATTTAACTTCATCTCTGGAACCAGAATGAAGTGTTGGTCCTACCTTTAAGCTCTACTATTGTAGGATGCATTAATAATTATTTTGTCTGCCCCTGCAATGCATGCTAAAGGAGGACAGCAATAGGAGCATGTAGAAAGGGTTAATGAATACCCAGACTGTTGACCCAGGGCTGTAATTGTTTTGGGTGTGCCTGGCTTTGCATCCATCCCATAGCACCTCTGGATGTGCAACCTAGGTAAGAGGCACTCCCACAGAATCTCCCTGTGGGATTTTCTCCAGACCTGTGGAATAAAGCTCCACAGAATGGGCAAGGCAGTCACCTTGGGGATGCAGTTCTGCAATTAGCCTAAGCAGCCTGCATAAGCAGTCAGGGTCATAAAGCTGAGGAGGTATATGGTCCTGGAAGCTGGTTTACCAAAATAATGCTGCATATAGAAAGCATATGTCTGGAATTAAAGGAAAAGCAGTCTGGAACGAGCAAGCCTTCTCTGCTTTGCAGTGAGCTGCTGTCTTCTGAGTGCTGGGCTTCTAACCATGGGCCTAATGGAAGAGGAGCAGGGCAGATGTTTGTGCTTAGATTTTGAGGTTAATATAGCTTAGCATGTTGTTTTTGCTGGAGTATTGTAACCCATAGAATGAATCTTTTTTTGTAAGAGAAATTTAAAAAAAAAATTTGCTGTGTTAGTTATAGTTGTTCGATGAGGTTTTTTTGGTTTATAATTTTTTTTTTATCATATCATTGATTTTCTTTTTCAAAAGAAATGGCACTTTTAATCATTTCATGCATGGTTAATGCATCCAACAGAAATAAACCAATTGGGAACTTCTGCTCTGGCCTGTTTTGCAATAGAACTAAGCTAAGGTTAGAGTAGGAATTAGCTTCAAAGTAAAAATAAAACATGACTTTACAAGTATATAAAGTACAAGTTGCATTTGTATGTGTTTAAAAACTTTGTACTAGAAATAGAACCACCACAGCTGTGGTGGAGTTTTATGGCACTGCAGCCTGAGGGCTGCACAAAGTAGTTTGTTCAGGTGGAGCATAGGTTTCTTTCCATTACAATGACAACCAGAGAAGCTCTGATGCCTAATCCAGAAGTTTGTTTGTAGCTGTGTTTTCAGAAGCTCACCTGAGGAAAAAAAACCCGTACATGATATCTTATATTGTCAGTTACATGTTTGTAACTATATCTGCTTTCTACCCAGTATGTACTTTTTTTTTTTTTTTTTAAACTTATTGATCAAAATTGGAGTCATTGCACTCAAATTCTGAGAAGTTCTAAAAAAATAAGTTATATTTTTCACAAACTAGGCCTCAGCCCCTTTCTGGTAAGCAGGATGTGAATTGTGATTGGTTTCAGAAGTAATACAGATGTTCTTTTGCTGAACTTGATGGAGTTCACTTTTTAGTTGGAACCTGTGGAACAGTGTTGGCATGTATTTCCTTTCTTCACTTGAGCTATGGCACCTTTTTTCCTTTCATCTGCAGTGAGTCAATGACCCACCAGCAAGGGTGGGTTTAATACATTTCTGTGAGGAGAGAATACAGAGTGAAAGAGGCAGGAAAACTGGTGATTGGAAGTGTAAGAAAAAAGGTATAAACAAAAGTGAATTATAAAAGTTTCTACAACAGACTCAGTCACACCATTTTTCTTACCTATTTTCCCAACACGGAGCAATGCTTGTTAGCTTGAAGTTGTCCTGAGTGAATTTATTATTCACAGATATATTTATAATATAGTGTAATTTTAAAATGAGAACTTGTCAGTCACACTGAATCGATACCGATGATGCACAGAAATTGCTGAAGGAAATTTGCTTCTCTGTTCTGGTTTTAAGAGAGTTGGAGACTGTGGAGTCCCCAAGCGTCACAGCAGAGCGTTTATGAGTGCTCCTAGCTGTGTCCTTCAAGCCCAAGTGCTGCAAATAAATCCCCAGACGTGCTGAATGAGTGAACAGGTGGATCTCCTCTTGCCAGCCCTGACACCTTGCTTAATAGATTCCCCTGGGGTTAATGGGACTGTCACCAGGGCAGTGGGGGTGATGTAATGGAGTCAGTGTGGCACATCCCAAGGGAGACTTCTGATGTGTCTCGCTGCCTTTGAAGAGGATAGTAGTGCAACTTGAGTATCACAGGAAGAGATCTAAGGCTAAAATTATTACGCACTTCAGGAAGATGGAGTTATTGTATCATCTTTAGATTAGATACATTTAATTTTAAAATAGCTTTAGCATGCAGAAATACATTTCAATTTTCTTCTGATAAGATTAGTGAGTTTGTTGTACTGATGCCACCCAGAGACTTCTGTTAATATTGCAAATTTGCTTGTTTCCAATTATGGTGTTATTGTTGCTGTTGCTGTTTTTGTTGTGGTAGTATTATTTTTGCCATTGTTATTTTGCTAACAGACTTTCTTCAAGAAGGTGCTGCTGTGCATATGTTTAACTTTGTGCTCACTATTTTCAAAAAGGACACCATGGGACAAGGTGTCACATACATACACCATAAACACTACTGAAGCTTTTAATATCTATGTTAATTTTTAAATGAAATCAGGAGGTCTTTATTGTCTTTTGACTTTGTTATTTGCCAAGTTGTATTATTATTAAAGATCACTTCTGAATTTGGTTCTAAACATACAATTTTATTCATTGTAAGTAATTTCTCAATTTATTTTACTGTTTAGTGTAGTTCTACTTTGAAGTACTGAATAATGAAGCTTAGGTTAGAGGGAACTTTACAATTTCATTTGCAAAGAACTGTAGAGCTCAACCCTTGGTGAGGTTGGACAATGTAGACCAAACAAGTCATGGCCTGTTGGGCAGATACTACATTTAAAGTAAAACAGAGACAGGTTTCTGGTCTTTCATTTTTTTTTTTTTTTTTTAAATATGAGTATCTAATGTCCTTCTGCCCAGCTTTGATTGTTAACCTCCTTTGTCTTTAAACCTCTTTAAGAGAACTCCTTGACCTTTGCTAGGAGCTGAATGGAATCCAGTGTGTTTGCTTTGTTGTAGATTTATGAACCACGACAAACTTTGTTTTATATTAAATCTAAGCTATTTACCCTCACTCCCAAAACCCAATCCCCTCCCCTGGAAAACCCATAACATCCAGTTCCCAGCGTGTGAAAGAGAGCTGTAGCTTTTTCAGAAAGACTTTTTTTTTTTTTTTTTTTTTTTTCTTTTTTTTTCTTTTTTTTCTTTTTTTTTTCAACGTCCACCTTTTAGTTCCATGAGAAAGTAGGAAAGTAGTTTCTTTTTGGGAATATTTTTGAGTTATATCAGTCTCATAATAACAGTGAAAGTTATTTTTGTCGTTGCTAAGGGTAAGTATGTCTTGAATGTACCAAAGGACGTAGTGTGTGTTGACAATCACCTGCTGTCACGACTGTATGTACACCATGATAGTTTTCCTCAGACAGCTTTGAGTCCTAGGCTGATGTCTGCAGAATGGCAACCATGCCTACTTAGTTTTAAAGGAAAAACAAATCCAGGCTGAAGGTGTGTTTCAATAAGTGTTCTCAGTATCAGGAGTAAGAGGAGAGAAGTCAATAAAGGGCTGGGTGTTTTACTGTAATTCACATGAAGTGAGGGCAGAGGAAAGGGAGGGGAATGCCGGGAAGGGGAGGGTTGGGATTGGAAAGGGCAGGGATGTTGCTGTTTGTCACCTGTGACCAGCAAGCAATACTATTAGGTTACGTATTGGCAGTGCAGCTTAATTGCCTTACACATTTATTTATGGTACTTCTGTAGTACAAAAAATGTGCAGCTATGTTATCGTGTAAAACTTGTCATGTTGCATCTTCAGGAAAACCATTAATAAATTTAAATTATTACTTCTTACTACTTTACCGTTATAGTTTTACTTGGAAGAAAAATAATTTATAGGCCTTAAGTAGCTAATTATGTGTTTTTTGACCCTAAGGAGATAATTCATAGCAAAACTAAAAAGTCTTGTTTCATCTATAGGTTTTCAGCTAGATTTCACTGTTTTGGTGAAAAGAAATTCAATTATTCTGTTAATTAGTCACGTAAACTTTTACTTTTGCAGTGTACATGGGGTTGGATTGCCTTTTTTTTCAGGCACTGTTTTTTTGTTCATTTTCTGTACAAAAGTGTCCTGAAGTTTACCTCATAAATAGCTTTCTCTCATAAATGCTTATTTCTGTGTGACACATTCTGCCACACAAGAGACACACTTTCAGAGTTTTTTCTAAAAAGAAGAAGAGCTCTAGCAGCTATTTGCTCTTCCTGACCTTATTCCCTCAAGCAAGAGCACTGCTGAATGCAACAAAGACAAGATAAAATAATTTATGTTTTGGAGGGGAATCGAATTTCAGAGAGATTCCTTAGCAAGTCCTCATTCTTGCTCTCTAGCCTGGGCTTGCCTTGTCCTGCCTGGATCCTGCTCCCTTGCTCCAAACCTGGAAGTGGGTCTCAATCACCTGCTTGCTGTACCTTGAAGCTTTATTGTGTACTGTGAGACAGCAGGACAAGTGGAGGAGAATCGAGTCTTTGGATCTCAGTCTTCCCTGTAGCCTTCTGGCATTGCAACACTTCTGTGTACTGAACTGTCCCTGGCCTCCCATGCTGTGGGGAGCCACTCCTGTCCCTTTCTTTCAGAAGACCAAAGGTCTCTCTTGGCCTACCAATATAGAACTGATGTAATTCCATTCTCAGCTGCTTACCTTGTCTCTCTTTTAGAGACTGATGTTTCCACAGTGGATTTATTTTTGTTCTGTTCTTTTTTTTAATTTTTTTTTTCCTTCTTTCACCAGTAAGTGAGATTCTTCATGATTTATCTCTGGATTTCCTCATCTTCATGTCCTACCTAATTTCTTAACTTTTTAGAACTTTGCAATGGATTGTTTCATATGAAATGCATGATTTAAAAGTTAAGGCTACAAAATCAAGTACAAAAAATATAAGAAAAAACTCTTTTATGCTTGCCTGTGTAGCCTTATATATATATTTAAATAAAAATAGATAAGTAAGTATGTATAAGACTATACAGGCCTGTAATGTATATGAGTGTTTTTCCTCCCTCAGAATGCTGCTGGGTTCTCTGAACAGCATCTGCACTGATGGCTGATGGCAGCTGTAATCACAGTTATCTAATATGTGGCCACATCCCCTTTCCACCCCAGTATTTGAATCCTGGTTTGAGCACCCATCCAATGCAGATGGAACTCAACAGTGAATTTAGCTACAAGTACTGCAGAACATGCACAAACTGGCATTGCGAGCCTGAAATTGCCCAGATGCATACAGGCTGATATTAAAAATGCAGAAGTTACTTTTCTGACACCCAAGTGATTCTAATTCACAGTTCCATCTGTTTTTCCAAAGTATATGATGATACAGCTTCTGCACACTGCATTTAATTGTTGTCTGCAATGGCTGAACACGTTTTGACACAGAATAACATTTTTCTCCTGGGCCCATTCCTTAGGAATGCATAGCCCACTTGTGCTAAAACTTTACATTAGGAACAAATCATCCTGAAACAGGCACCAGACATGGATTATTTCAACTGAGACATTTGCAAAAGCAAAAATATGAGAAGAGGAGAGCTTAGAATCAATGTTGTTAACCTGAGCTGCAATGAATGATACCAGTATCAAAAATTGCACTTCTGCAGCACCCTCAGGGGGGTTGGTTTTGACTCTGTGTTCTAAGTGGTCATGACCATGTGCTCTCCTTTGGTCTTTCAAGTGACTGTTTCACACCTGTAATCTTCAAATAGACAGTCCCACAGCCCATTGTGCCATAGATACACAGCCCCTTTCACCTTTCACATAGGTCCCAAACCACTGTCTTGTGACCACATTAAAAAAAAAAAAAAACAAACACCAAAAAAACCCCAACCAACCAACCAACCAAAAAAAAAAAAACAAAAAACCACTTCAATCAATGTCCTGAGAATTGCGGAATGCTAGAGGATGAGGTTTTTGTACAGCTGGACTTTTTAAGAGAGCCAATTCTACCATTTCTATTGTTACAGCAATTTTATATATTCTATGTGTCTATTTAAAAAAGGTAAAAATAATAATAAAAAAATTATGCTCTGTTACCACAATATTGTGTTTATCTAGCCAAGCTGTTGAGTGTGTAGTTAATGATGTGAATGAACAAAAGAGCTACTAGTAATGAAAATATTTAAGGATTTGATTTGCAATTGTTTATGTGTGCTGAAATTTGAAAGTAGGGAAAGTAAGGACAAGTTTATATTCTGAATACAAATAATGCTCCTTGCTGATTTTTAGCAACTCACATGCTTGTCTGCTCTGCTTAATGTAGCACTAAACTGGTCTGAGAAAAGAAGGTGAAAAAAAAGAAGTTAAATGAATGTCAAGCATTTTTCCTTTTTCATCCCTCATTTCTCAACCTTTTTATTGTGAAAATGATGAAAAGTCAAATTTGTTTGTTTTCCTCATTGCTTTTCACTTAATCAGACCCTTTTTAAAAGAAAACAAATAACTAAATAGCTAACCGAAAAAAAAAAAAAAAAAACAACCAAAAAACAACAACAACCCTCTAGTCCTCAACTACTTTTGATGCATGGAAATTTAATCTAACTTTGCTTGAGTATATACCAGTGAATTGCAGTTGTACTGTGGTGTTTTCTGCTTTACTGAAGGAGGAAAGCAATTCAGAAGAAAATATGGATACTTGATCCCAGTGTGTATCAGGTGGCTGCCCTGTATATTTTACAGGCCTGTACTACAAGTTAAATGGCATGGTGGTGAAAGCCTCCTATGTTTCCTTAGAGGACCATAAGGAGAAAACTTGCAGACCCACACAAGATACCTGCAGATTTAATGGTGACTACCTGATTTACTACATCTACAACATTTATAGTAAAAGTTGTATTTCTTGATTGTTTTTAGAAATTGCCCCTTGGCTACACGTCTTCAAAGCAGAAGATGCTGTGGACTTCTCACAGTTAACATTTGACCCAGGACAAAAAGAGCTTATTGCTGGAGCAAGGTGAGAAATCTATTTCATTTTTTGTGTTGCACCCCAAAATTTGGATTGTGTTCCTTGTTGATAAGCAATATTTAACCAAATTCCAATACCAGTGTGCTCTTGTGTGACTCCCCTGCCTTGTAGACCCACTAAACTAAATGTTATATATGTTTATTTCTCTTTTCCTCTCTTTTCCCTTTCCTCTCTTGGTATCAAGGTTTATAATAGCTTACATTATTCTAATTTTTAAGGAGACTGTCTTGGAGTACACAATTTTTGTGTGTACAGTAGAACAAGCAGGTGCCATATCGCAATGTGACAAAATTTACCATTGTGTGAAGCTTAGGATGATCCCAAATTTGACTACACAATGTGGCTCTTTGTGTTGGGATCTTTCTAATAATTATTCACTGCAATGCCAGGAACGATCTGTTTAAAGACTGCAGAATTAGTGGTAAAGTTGGTGATAGTCACTGTTTGCACAGTAGGAGAACACTGCAAGCTGTGATCAACAGTGACACTGTCTTAGATGTCAACATTGAAGCAGTGACAATCCTTGAGCACTTTTTTTTTTCCTCTTAGCATATGAGGTGTAGTAAAACATCTTGGTTTGCCAAAAAATATTTAACCATCTAAACTTATTATTCACACCTGCCTTCTGAATATATTTTATGTTTGAATTAACAAAGTTCTAGTCACTTCACTTATCTGTTAGGTTTAGCATTGGAATATATTTCTGTTTCCCAGATAGCTTCTTAGCTGAAAATGAGGTTCAAAACAGTCATAAAATGCACTGCAAGAAAACTTTTTTTCCATGGGCCAGTGGAAGTTGCTTATCTACAGGGAAAAACTTTCTAAGTGTGGAAATAAGTATGTGTGTGTATACATATTTGTATATCTTTGGCCCACATGAAGTGGGTATTCTGTGCCTTGAAGTTGATTTTCCAATTCTGTAAGCTACCCAATGGAACAAGGTGTGACATTATCCACCACTGCTACTCTGTAAGGACTGTCACCATAAGTTGTTTGAGCTTCTCCCCAGACCCCAAACCCATGGAAATGTGTTTTGGATTAGTGCACTTTGTACAGATATCCCAATACCTGTTCAAATAAAAAAGAAAACTTTTCCCTCCTTCCTCTTTTATTTTATTCTCCACACTGTTAATCTGGTGTCCAAATCTGAGCAAAAAATAAACTAATTTAAACTGGTGCGTTTAATGAAGCCTTTTGAATTACTATGGGATAAGCTTTGGATGATTTTGTTGAATAAGCAGTGGCTACAAAAAATCAGCTCTAGATTCTGATTTTAGAAGAAGATCCCATAGATCAAAAGATTTCTTTTTCCTATAATTTAATGATGTTTCATATCTAGTTCTGACTAAAATTAAAAAAAAAATATTCAGAGTTAATAAAATTACAACAGCCATTTTGTTCTACAGAGTTCAGTATATTTGGCTGCTATTTGTTCATAGAAGATATTGGATTTCCCTTAACTTATTCTGCATTTCTATTCTAAATTTTAACTTTTCCAGTGTTGTTGTATTTGGCCATGACAATCTTCCTTTAGAATAACTAAACTTGCCAGCAATTTCTCTGATTGTATGTATTATTGATATCAACTCATCCTTTTTGTTACACACCTTTCTGTTCTTTAGGCATTGTGCCCCACGAGTCGTTGTACCTCATGGGATCCTAGATTCAGAGACTAGCAACCAGTTGTCAGGGTGCTGTAGTCCCAAAACTGCAAGTGTTGATCATGCTGATAATCTTACTGATTACACACCTTCTGCATGTAGTCCCCACTGCAGGTAGAGTGAGTCCATTCACTGTGAATATCATGTCAAGTTTTCTCCTTATTTGCAGGAATGGTTTTTGCAGCCTTTCATAGTCTCAACTAGCCTGTTGATGTGGTTTTTTCCCCCTTAATGTACTGCTTTTAGTTACCTTTCACTGAGAGCCATCTGAGCAGAGCATTAATATTACCATACTTGTGCTATGACCTGTGGACAAAATTTTAGTACAAGTTTCTTGAACATCTGCCTCACTGGATTCACATATTCAAAGTGCTGTTCGAAGAATTAATTTTCTGTCCTAAGGAAACAACTGTGCTCTTGTAAAGACAGTGAAGACAATGCACTGTTAATTCATTTTTTCCTGATGAAGTATCTTTTGATATGTAGTTATTTCTCTTAGGATATTTCAAATTTTTTGTTACTGCCCTCTTTTACTAACACTTGAATACTGAAAAACTAATAACAATGTGTAATGTGATTTCAGTAAGATCTGAACAGTGAAAAGTTCCTGTTCAGTTGTAAAAATGATAATTTGTAGCCTTCTAGCATGGACTTCTCTTTGCTACCCAGTCACTGATAGAGACAGAAAATGGGTGATGGGGCACATGACAAAGGTACAAATAAACTTGCATTACTCTATAAGGCCAAGACAAGTACTCACACTATTGTTTACTTGTCCAGCATCCACACAAGAACAAGTGTACTAGGTTTTCTCTGGTATGGAAGGGGGCTACAGGGGTAGATTCTGTGAGTAGCTGCTGTGAGCTTCCCCCATGTCTGACAGAGCCAATGCCAGCTGGCTCCAAGACAGATGTGCTGCAGGTCAAGGCTGAGCCCATCAGCAATGATGATGCCTCTGTGACAACATATTTAAGAAGATATATAAAAATTATTGAGCACAAATAATTATGTCCACAGAAGAAAGGAGTGAAAAACCCTGAGAGAAACAGCCTTGCAGACACCAAAGACAATGGAGAAGATGCTGGAGCTCAAATTCCCCTGCAGCCCGAGGTGCAGACCATGGTGAAGCAGCTGTGTCCCTGCAACCCGTGGAGATCCATGGGTGTGCAGAGATCCACCTGCAGCCCATGGAGGAGACCCATACTGGAGCAGGGGAATGCCCAAGGGAGGCTGCAACTCTGTGGAAAGGTCACTCTGGCAAGACCTGTGGCCCCATGGAGAAAGGAGCCCATGCTGGAGCAGGTTTGCTGGCAGGACTTGTGACCCTGTGGGGAAACCAGGAGTCTCTTCCTGAGAGACTGCACCCTATTGAAGGGATCCATTCTGGAGCAGTCTGTGGAGAACTGCAGACTGTGGGAAGGACCCATGCTGGAGAAATCCCTGGAGAACTGTCGTCTATGGGAGGGGATCCTATGTTGGACTCCTCTTCCTGAGATGGAATAATGGAAGAAACAACGCGTGATGAACTGACCATAACCCCCATTTCCATGTCCCCCAGTGCCACTGGCAGGGAGGAGGTAAAGAGTCAGGAGTAAAGTTAGGCCTGGGAAGGAGGGAGGAATGGGGGAAAGGTGTTTTTAAGACTTCTTCTACTTCTCTTATTCTACTCTGATCTTGATTCATAATAAATTTAGTTAATTTCTTTAAGTTGTTTCTATTTTGCCCATGAAGGTAATCAATAAGTGATCTCTGCCTGTCCTTATCTCAACTCCTGTACCTTTTGTTACATTTTCCTGCCCAGTTGAGAAGGTGAATGATAGAGCAGTTTTGATGAGAACCTGGTCATCAAGCAGGTCAACCCACCCCATCCTTGTACCTTCAGGATTCTGCTTTAGTAATAAATAAGCTGGAGGTGTTCTAAACTAGAGGACTGGCTTTTCACACTCAGAAGCTTTGTTCTGGCTCATCTTATGTTCATAATTGACTTTTTCCACCTTAATGGATTTAATGAAGCCTTCCCAACTTCCTCTGTCTTAGAAATCAAACAAAATACTATTGTGAAAGTTTGACACTATTGGAAGTTTTTAAATCCCCTTTCCATTATTGATATTCATGGCAGGTGACTCTTTCACTTATGAAATTTTACAGCCTCTAAAGGTATTTATGATTTGTCTTATTGAGAATGGTGGCAGAGATCCCAGCTGGGATCCATATTGCATTCCTGTTGGGAGTTGCCAGTGTCATGCAGCTATGTGGAAAGACAGATATGATCCTATGATACCCCAAAAGGTGTCTCTCAGAGTGACAGAGAAATTTTGATCTCTTTGAACAAGGTTCTTTGGCGACTTTAAATTGTGCTAGTGTGTACTATGTTTATATATGCTTGAACAAGGTTTAATGGAATTACTTAGAAGTGTAAGGAAGGACTGCTAAAAGGCAGATGAGGTTTGGAATTGTAGTGCAGGATAACAGGCAGATAAAGATAGGCAGATAAGGGCTGAGCGTGTGCACAGCACCTGCCCATAAAATCCATCAGCAGGTACATCTAGAAAAGGACGTAGCAGCATGAATGGAACAGAACAGCAGTGTTGACAGAAAACCAGATAGTTAAGGTTGGCCATGAGTAATTTAGTCAAGAAACAATCAGCTTTGTCACATTTTGCTGAGGCAAACAAAATAAGAACAGAAATAATTTCAATATAGAGGTCTCTAAAAATATACAAGGGACTTTATTCTATAGTATTCACCATAGCAGGTAATAACTGGGAAGTTTGTTCTGTATTGCTAAGATTAGTCTTGCGTGTCCAGTTTGGGAAATAAGGGTGGTCTTCTGATGTCTGTGGGCATTCTGTTGCTGTGCAAATATAGATGGTTTGCAATTTACAAATATCTGTCCCTTATCCCCGCCCTCAGCTTCCGCAGGTTGTCTTCCACTGCTTGTGAGAAGGTTATAACTGGTTGATAATTTTTTTTTTTGTTGTTCTGCAAAACATCCAGTTCTCCTATAGGTATTGAGTTGATTAAGCTGGAGTCTTGTAGCCTTGTTTCAGTTTCTTTATACCATCAACAGCAATCTGTGAATGGTACCACTCCAATGCTAGTGTGCGCCTTCACATTAATCACGAAATCCATGCTCCCATGAAACAGTATCTTTAAAATTTGCCCCAGGCATTGTTCTTAATATTGTATGTGACTTGGCAGATAAAAATAAATGAGTTCTATTGCAATCTGAAACCTTCTTGGGAATACATTTGTTTTCTTAGAGAAAAGCCAACCCATATGGCAGGGCAGAATTTACTTTCACAATTAAGTGGCACCAGCAAAGGAATTACTCTCAGGGCATTAGCTCCTCAGTAAGCTCAAGAAAATGAGAAACTGCTTGTTTACCTTATTCTGATTAATTCTAATAAAATATTCAGATTAAATATTTCTCTGTGTATTACTTGGTGGACTGATTTAGCATGTAATAAAATATTTTAGTGTTTTCTGTATTTTGAAATATGAGAAAGCATAAAGATTCATGGATTTCTCCAAGAACAACCTTGTCTTCTTTGCTGTGTGACAGTGCTTCACTGTATGTTTCTTTGGAAAAGTCAGTTGAAGGGGGAGAAGACCAGATTAGAGGAAGGATACAAAGGTTTGTGAATTGCCCAGGCAAATTCTGCATTTCCTTTTTTTCCTCCTCATCTCCTGACAATGTATGTCACACACCAGCAGCTCTAGTTTTGATGAATCAAAAATTGTCAGAAGTGTTTCATCCATTTTGGCTAAATAAGAGTAGACAAAAAGCATGTCTGAAACCCAGTAATTTAAGGCAATTTTTTTTTTTTTTTTTACGTTTAATTTTTTTTTTCTTAGTAGTTTTATTCAAACTATACAATAAGAATTATGTCTATTTTTAAAGGGAAAAGGAAGTTACCCTCTTTTCCCATTCCTCCTGTTGAAATTTTGAACTGGTGGCAGCCTGGATTGAGTTCCTCCCTAAAATGTGGAATTTTTTTTTTTTTTTTTTAAGTTCAAGTTATCTCTCTCAGCCACTTTTAAATGATATAGTTGATATCAGAAATAGATCTCAAAGCTATTCAACTTTCTTTTTAATTGGCTAATATATATTTAGACATATCTTTTTTTTTTTTTT
>VWYO01009982.1:217354-255016 GCA_013400275.1 Rhadina sibilatrix
TTTTTTTTTTTTTTTTTTTTTTTTTTTTTTTTTTTTTTCATAGAGTATCCTAATGGTGGTGGCTTTCTCCTAAATCTTCTCCTGCAAGTTAATTAAAACTGCTTTTTAGGATTATAACTTGCTTTGAGGTGGCTTATTGCCTCAATTGGTCCTTATCTCACTGATGAAGGACTGCAATGGTATGGCTTCTCACTTAATTAGATGTGTGTTTGGGAACGTTAATCTGAACCATTACCACTACTTGCCATAATAACAGAAAGGCAAATTAAAGGATTCATTAAGGCTTAAGGATCTCTAATAAAGGAATAAATAACTATACAGGTTTGCTTCTTGCTGTTGTCTGCTCCCAGCAGGAGAATCTAAGAGCTTCTTGTTAATAAGGTGCTCTGAGGGCTACAAATGCAGGGAGAATATACAGGCAGAGGGAATTGGTGCTCTATTCTTTGAACATCCATCTGGGTATCACTGCTCATTTAACATTTGGCTCAGGGTAATCGATGTCTGTCCTTCCACTGATTGAACCGGGCTAATCTAATACAGTGTATTTAATGCTAAATCTGTGAGAAATTATTGTTTTACTGCTACAGAAAGGGCTTCCCCCCCACCCCCCACCCCCCTCGCCCACTGTTTATCTTTGCTACCTTGCTAATAGGTTCCTGAATATTTTTTAAAGCTTCATACCTCTCCTGCTCATGCATGGTCCCACACTGCAGTTTTCTCCTTCTTTGCACCAATGCTGGTAATAGTCTGGTTGCAGAGTGGCACTAGTCAATTCAGTAACTCCACAAAAGTCCTTCCTTTTCTTGTGCTGATTTAATGTCTTGGCATTTTAATTAGAGTAGCTGACATAGTGCATCATCACAGAGCCCTGAAGTAGACTCAGAGTAAGAACAAAAGAGAAAGGACCCCTTTATTAGGAGTAAATGGAACTCTTGTCGCTGTCATTGTAGTTTATTTTCTTAGCTAAAAAAAAAAAAACAAACAAAAAAAACAAAAAAAAAACAAACAAAAAAAAAAACAAAAAAATTCCAAACTTTGGATACTTTGGACTCTTTACCTTCTCTCCCTGACCTTTCTTGCACCCCACCTGCAACACCTCAAGCAAACTTTATGTGTCTAAGTTGATTACTGTAGTAGGAGACCACAAAAAGTTTGAACTGGAAAATTTATGGGTTTAAGCCAATTTCCGTTGTTGGGGTTTTTTTTGGAGGAGAGGTAACAGCAGTGCTTAAATTTAGTTTCAAATTAATCTTGAAAAGAAACAGAAGATGAATATATCGAACAATGAAATGGTAACAAGACCACAAAGAATTTGCATGTCTCTTAATGTGACTGAATACTGTACTTTATATGTAATATCTGCCAAAAAATAAAAACTGGAAGCATGTACTTTGACATATGTGTTGCAGCAATAAAAAAAGTATTAAAGATTTGACTAGCCACAGTTATGAACTACAGGATTAACATTTTTGGTTGAACTGATATTGCAGGATAAAGTTGAATCCAAAACCAGCTTACTAAATGGATAGCTTAATAACCTCACAAACTCATCTGGACTAAAACATAATGTTCAGAAACATCCCTGACCTGCATGCATCAGAGGCAGACAGGTGTTAAATATTGTGAGACCATTGGCAGCTGGAAGGAACTTGATGCTGTGTGTGGGAAGTTAAGGCCAACAGAGGAAGATGTTGAAGGAAGTTTGAGATGACATGGCATGTCTTCAGGAGGAGGATGACCTCCAGGGCTGCAGGGGCCTCTAGTACCTTTCTGCTTTTTCTGGAGAAGCCCATGGCAAGAAATATCTGGAAGTGACATCTGACTGTTGTTGAATATTGTGCAGGAATGCTGTGTTCTAGGATCTCCAGCATTGCTGAGGCAGTATGAGTAGCAACAGGGAAGCAAAATAAGAATTACCAATCCAGAGGAGAAGGCATCAGAGAAGGAAATCAGATTTCACAGGACTCTTGAGTGGATTAATTCAATTTTTATTGGTATTCTATAATAATTGACTCCCATAGTGTTTTTCTTATTCTGTTTGACAAGCTAATTGTCTCACTGGTCAGCTTATGATTTTGTGACTCTTCCCTTTGTCACTTTCAGTGTTAAAGTTTGAATGTTAAAATAAAATGTGATTAGTCTTCATTCCTCAAGAAAACATGTAATTTTAGAAATTATTTTAAAAGAGCAATAAGGACAACAAAAATCCCTTCTCCATAATTTTTAGGATGGATCAACATGAGCTACTAGTCAGAAAATATTTATCTCTGTGCGTAAGATGTTTTCACATCTTTAGCATTTATCAGTAAGCGTCTCATTTCATTATTCTCATTTGCTGTGGCTTCCATTTCATGCAAAATGAAGATAATATATAACTTTTGTCCATTCTGCTTCTTTTTTTAATCATAATTTGACCATTTTCATAAATGGTTTAACTAGTACACTTGGATTAGGTTTCTTTTATTTCCAGTGTATCATTCTTGGTTTCTTTGAGATATTTTTTCCTATAGATTCTTGATTTAACCAAATACATTTTGTACATAATACTTTTATTTATATTGATTATCTGCTTTTGCCTTTTTTTTTTTTTTTTTTTTTTTTTTTTTTTTTTTTTTTTTTTTTGGTAGATTTTCTTTACACTTGCTGACTTTAGTATACTGCAAAACTAGAATAAAACTAAAATTGCCTTTCACCCAGAACTTTACTATCTTAATTGTGGAATTGTGAAATTTTGCTTAATAGTTGACTCCTGCAGAATTTATACTTTACATTTTCAGTCTTGCTAATTTTTCTCCCAGTGAACTGAATAAAACTTTCTTTTTTCATGTGAATTAGTTTTTTGAAAGAAGTGAACAGGAAAGAATCTTCTTTTAGTTTGTTTCCAGGAGATTTGGCATGTCTTGGTCATACCTTGGGTGTCTGAGTTTGCTGCAACCCCTATTTATTGATTCAGGCTTTCAATTGCAAAGGCTTAGGATGGGTTATGGAGATTTTCTGCATATTATGATATATATTTTTCCATCTTTTTAAAAAAGCCTTAATCCTGAATCCATATTTTCCTGAACTGTATGTGCCATCTTAATGTTCTTCTAATTCATGTCTATGTCTAATGCAAGAGTATTTATTGTTATTCCACTCAGCTTTTATAACTTGCAATTTCACAAAGAAAATGGTAAAATGCTGGATTTAACAACCATTACTAACATGATATACTTCTGAATCTTTATGCATTTTCCATTGCTTTTTGACTTGGACTTGTTCAGGAGCACACAGAAGATTAGTTTTATACTTTTAGCTGTAGTCATACTGAATGCATTCACTGCAGTAGATTGAAATATACTGTTGTGAAGGAGGTGACTGGAGCATGCATTTTGTGTGCTTTCATTCAGTTCCCGCTGATACCAGTGGAAGTGTTTACCCTTGGGTTTGAGCAGGCTCTTGACTAACAGGTTTTAATTACAACAGCTGAGCTAGAAGAGTTGTTCAGTGCTGTGAATGTAAAACAAAATGCTTACTGCCTGCTGGATCTCTGAAGGAGGATAGGATGCTGCTTTATCTCAGTGTTGTGTTTTCTTCTCATTAAGTGTCCTTCTGTTTCCAGATTTATGTAACATATTTGCTTTCCTCATTCATTAAGCACCAAATGGAAACAAATTTGCCAATTACCGACAGTGTCAAATCAGTTTAGTTCCAGTGTGCAAAGTTGTATTTGTCTTGCTTATTGCCACCATATTTGGAAAAGAGGCAGGGCTGTGAGCTAAGAGGTCATATCTGTTCTTCAGAAATGTAATTTCATTTTTCTTTCTCCTTCATTGTTGCCTTCAAAGCATAAATGCACTGGAACAAAGCTGAGCAGAAGCTGAAAAATGGCAATCCAGGGCATAATCTCAATAACACTTTGAAAAAATGTTGTCACCTGTCTCGTGTGGAGCATCATGGCTCTGCACATGTCATGAAAATGGGCAACGTTTTTTCTTTGGACTGCCAGACTTATTAATACTGTATTTCTTATGTTTTTTTTTTTTTGTTTGTTTGTTTGTTTTTTTTTTGTTTTTTTTTTTTATTGTCATACTCATTTCTTTAATTTTTTTTTAGATTTTATTCTCATATATGTCCTTTCTGAACGAGTTCTCAAATGCTAGTGATGCATGCTTTAGAATGTTAAACTGTTGGATTTGTAAAGCTAATTGTCTTCCTGCAAGTTTTACTGAAGTGGGCACATTGAGGTAGGAATAGCTCTGATTGCTCTCTGAGTGCTAGTTTGACACTTAGCCCAGGATTATTTATGTAGTCACAGTCAATCTGTGCTGTCCATTTGCCCAGTTTATGTTGCTAAGGTGTTTTGACTGTCTCTTGCACATTGTTTTCTTGTTCAATTCTCTTTCTGCTGGCTTTATAAAGCTAAAAATATTTTAATTGGTTATTGGCAGCCACAGGAAATTGAAAAATGTACACTAATTAGCCTTGCCTCTTGATCATTCACATGAATATAGGCATTTTAGTCTCCCTAACACTTATAGGGTCAATTTTTCTAATTTCACACCGAATGTATTAATGTGTAGAAGTGTTGTGCTCTACTGAATAGGATAGAAATCTTATTTTCTAGGAAGAAAAAGAGAAGAAAAATGTTGAGTGTCTGTTTTTATCAGGCTGGCACCGTGTTTGCCCATTTATTAGTTTAGAATCTTTACAGTTTGACACAATAGCTTACTTTTTAATAGGCTGATATGATATCAGGATGGAAGATGATAAAAAGACATTATTAATTTGATAATCTGTCCTAAAAAGGCCTCATCAGACATAACTTTTCAGCAGATATCTAAAGATGAAGCACACACAGCAATTGAAATCTGTATTAAATAGTGACCCAAAAACTAAATGTGGGAGACCACTGTCTGCTCACATATTCTGCAACAGAGACTGCATTTGTTTTTAGAGTGAGATGGGGCATTTCTGTGCCATTCCCGTGAGTCTGATACCACTCAGTTAGGACAGCAGTTTATACCTGTGGAGGATGCAGTTCAGTTTCTCTGAAAGGAAAAAAAAGTTGTTTTGCAACAGCAATGAAGTCGGTTTCTTTGACATCAGAGTGAAAGAAGTACAGTGATGGGTGATGGAAGTTTAAATGCACCAAGATGAGGAGGAGACCAAGTATTTATACTCCCTGCTGAATACTTCTGGGCAAGACATTCTGCAGAAGTGAAGGTATTTTTTTGTCCTTACAGAGAGAGTGTAGAAGTGTTAGAAACACTATAATACTTGCTAGTGGTCTGGTGGAAGTCTTTCAAGTCCTCTGTCATGTAACTCGGTGAAGCTTTGTCCACACATTTTTCTGCAAAGAACTGTTTTCGTTTATCCACTTCAGGTCTCTTCATGACTCAAATAAGGTAAAAAATAGGCAGAAGAGGACTGAGAGGTATTATTTCTGTGCAGATGCAGTAGAAAAAATAAATAATGAAGAAAAGGATGCGTGATAAGAATGAAGAAAAAGGAGAACAATGTTGGAGAAGGAATATGTCTTGCTTGTGATTTGCCTGGTCTGTAGGTCCAGGGGTGCTGCTGTAGAGAAAAGGCAGAGTGAGAAATATTCTTGCAATAAATGCACAGGCTTTTGAAAACTGTGCTTAGTTGGTTTGCATGTAGCTCCTGCTGTCTGTGGGAAAAAATTCTTAGGCTTCAAAGAAATTAGACCACATAGGTCTAAATGGTGACAAATCTAGGACTTGTACAGATCTGCCATCATACTAAGATTGTACTTCAAACTCTAAATATATGTGGCAGGGCTAATTGCATGAGGCTCCCATCTTTGTGGGGAGAAATGGAGAGCTTTAATATGCCTGTCCACGTATTCTAATGTGGGCATCCAACACTGGTGACATGAATCTGCCCAAGCACTGAGTATTCCTTCCCATTGATTCTAAAGGAAGACTGGAGCAATGAATCAGAAGTACATATATCTGCTTTATTCATCTTCAGCCAGTTCTTCAGCCAGTCCTTCAGACTGAAAATCTGTTTAAGCTTAGTCCTTATCCCAAAGAGCTATACATTGACAGCCTCTGAAAGAATTTGAAGTCCTGAATACCTGTCACTTCTAAATTTTTTTCTGCCTATATAGTCATTAATCATGTTTTTATTTAAATAGTGGTAACATTTGGTTTTCTTACTGAAACATTAGTAACAATTCATTTTTATCTGCTATTTTTTTTAACCCCAGAAACTACCTCTTCAGATTGAAGCTTGAAGATCTCTCTCTAATACAGGTATGTTTTACTTCAGTTTCCTTAGTTCCTCTTCAAGATGTAGGTAAGCAGATATTTTAAAGCAGATGATCAAGATATTCATAAGCTTCATAGCTACACATAAACATGCATCTGTTTTTTTTGTCCTTTTTCTGGCCCCTTATTATATAAGTCATATTATCCCTTTTAATTCCAGATTAGCCTTTGTCCCAGGCCATACAAATTTGATGCTGACTAAGTCTGCTGTGATTTTGTTAGAGTGGATTTTCATAGTCTTCATTAATAAAATTTAAAATTAACTACCTTTATATTCAGTACTGTCCCTATTAATTCATGAAGTAATACTATACAGCTGAATACAGAAAAGTAAAATGCTTTCAGGTAAGGCTGTCCTTGTGATTTGTAAAACAACTTTTGTATGCTTTAATTAGGCTTTCAGATTTTATTTGCTTTCCTTGACTACCAGAAATAAGATCTCATGTTAGCTTACACTTAATCAAAATTGCAATATTAATAAATATTCAATTTTGTTGCTGGTGTTTAAAGTTGTGACATGCTAAGCACTTATAATATACAGAATTTGGGCTGTCTGCTTTCATCTTCTGTGCCATATTCAATATCCTGACAAATAATTTAAGTCCTAAAGATTCTAGTTGAGAGGCTGAACTCAGAGATCTCTGATGGTGCCTTTGTAGTTTATGCTGCTAATTCATGGATTGAAGTTCATGAGTTTCCTCTGTTAGGACCTGCATCTGTAGGATGAATTCAATAGTGAGGGAGAAATCTGTAAGTTACAGAGGTTTATAATTGTGCTGTCTGATTCAACCAGACCCCTTCTCACTCCAATCAGAAGAAAAAAAATACAAACTGAGCACAGAAATCATAATGTTGATGTTATAGTAAGTTACTGGGTTTCAACCTTATGCCTTTAAACAGTCTTCTCAAGTTGACTTTTGTTAATGTTTCTTATTTGTCTTCAATGTTTTAGCACCACTGGTTTGCCTCTGTATTGTCTAACATTCTTCAACAGATCTTTAGAGAGTTTGTGTTTCTAAATCAAATGTGTGTTTTTTTTTTTCTTTCACCAGCATATCTTTACTATCCCTACACCTAGTATTCAATTTTTTCCCCTTTTTTCAAGTGTACCATTATGACTTCTTCATATATTTCCTTCCTAGATCTTCTCTTCCTCTCCTTTCCTCTACTTCACATATAGTTCTGTTAGACTGCCTCAGGACAGCCATTTATTCAAAGTCATGTTTCCTTGGATGTGCCAGTTTTGGCAGCTTCAAATCAGCTGTGAGGTGACTGAAGCCGTTTTTTTTTAATTTGTAGGGTGAATTTTTTAGGATTTCCAAACTAACTAAACAACACATTCAGGTCTTGCCTTGTAATCTGGTATTATGGTTGAAGGAGATGGGAAAAAACGTGTAAAGCAAAGCAGAGCCTGTATGAAATCCTTGCAGAACAGACTGATGGAATTTCAGTGAAGAAATAAAGATTGCTGTGGTTTAACTCATTGATACTCTATGTGCTAATTAGTGTTTGTTTGGCAAGGGACTGAACACTTCGACATTTCATGTATGGACAGAAGAAATTTTCTTTTAACTTTTCTTTTTCTTCACACAGGTTTTGTCGCAGCAATAATGTAAAAAAAATCTAATTTAATTCTTCTACTTATGTTTCTTGATTTTTTGTTGTTGTTGTTTCTGTTTGGTTTTTTGTTTTTTGTTTTTTCATAAGCCAGCTTTTGTAAAAACACGCAGATGTTTCACAAGCTATTAACCAGTTTTCACATCTGGAAGAAAAGGCACACAGTGAAGTGCTAGCTATGAGAGACTTTCAGCATAGCTCAATAACAAGACAGGAAAGGCTAGAAACAAGACAATCTATATACCTGTTGCTAAATTATCTTAGAAAATTGCTCAAGCTCTAGTTTTGCAATTGTGTGTGGGAATCAGGAGAAAAATTGCTGACTTTTTCTCTTGCACAGCAAATACTTCCAACATGGAAGCAAATTGGAACAATTTGCATCCTACTTTTCTACAGTTTTCAGTTAGACCTTTTTTTAAATTTCCTTTGCATTGACACTTTGATTTTAATTTTTTTTTAATAACTGATTCATCTGTTGAATCTTTCTTATTGTACTTTTCTCTCTGGAAAACAAAGGGAATGCCTCAAACTAAATTTTGACCATTGACGCACTTCAGTTATTTTTGTCTAAGTTCATTTCCTCATCTGTCATGCCTCACTGTCTGTTGGAATATATTAGCTTTTGCACATGCTGCCACTGGGAAGACAATAGGCTTCATGTTACATGTAATAAACTGCAACAGTAATAATCTCATATTTATAGCAAAAGCATACTTGAATTTTTTTTTTTTTTTTGCAAATTTCTCTGTATTTTTGGAAAGATAGACATTTTATAAACAAAGTGGGTTTTTTGGAGTATTATCAGACTTTGCAAGATATCAGACTTTACCAGATATTGTTTTGTAACAAGAAAGCTTTTGAAAAAGGAATAGATTAAATAATGACTTCTTACTTGCAAACTTTTTCACTAATTTCTTTGGGCCAAAATATGTGTATGTCCTGTCTTTTACAAGTGTATGCCTGGAAAATAGTTTGTAAACACAAGATAATCTTCCTTGGAAAAAAACCCAAGAAACAAAAACCAAAACCAAAATCAAAACCAGACATCCATTTGAAATTCAAGTTTATCACAAAAGAAATGCAGAACATGTATTAAAGGGGTCCTGTTTCCACCGGTTTAGTGGAAGTTAATCCCTTGTAAAAGTGGGGTTAAAGTGCTTCCAGAGTGCATCAGACAGGATGTGCGTTTAAACATGAGCTGGGGCTGTGCACTGAGACATCGTCGCCCATTGTGGGCACATCAAAGTTGTCATCCCACATGTCATGGTTCTGTGCTCTGTACTTTATAGGAAGAGCATGTTGTTTGAATAAGCAAGTTTCATATGATAATATCTTTAGCAAACCAGTATTTGATGTGTCTCAGCAATTTTCTTTGTGTAGCAGAATAAAGAAGAATAGAGCAAGTGAAAGCCTTTTAAGCTCTTGACGGAGAAGCCGAAGAGTCAAATTGTTCAAAGCTGCCTGTTGGAACAATGCATGCATAATGATTATGGATTAGGGAAGAAGCACTCATTGGGGTTGTAGAAGGGCAAATATTTTATCACTCTCTCTGCAGCAATAGTAGGCTCACAGACAGAGAAGGCCTGACTCTGCATGGATTTGTTTTGTGAGCTTTGCTTTGTTATTGTTCACCTCAAGTAACAGTAGAATGATCCATAAAAACATGGGCCAAGATGAAAGCTAGATTTCGTGAAAACTCTTTTGCATTTCTTACAACATAAAAGCAGAAATCTAAACAGTCGTTTTTAAATGAGTAAATTTATTTTCAAAAATGTACTTTAAAGACCATTACATCTAGGAAAGGTCAGCATTAATAGTGGGGCTTTGACATTATGTGGTGGATGGCTGTCACAAGTATCTGTTCTCACCTTTTCTTTTTTTTTTTTTTTTAAATGAGACTTTCTAAATTCAAACATTTATTTGTGTCTACCTACATGACAGATTTTCTGATGTGTCTGTAAAGAGTGAAAAGCTAATATATGCTGGTTTATAAAAGTCTTTACACTACTGTTGCCAGAACCAATAAGCCAGCCTGCCTAATATTTTTATAAACATCATAGAAAGTATGCATCTTTTTTTCTTCTATAAGGTGAACTTCTTTACAAATCCAGGTTCTTAAGGCATTTACAGGGCACATGCTTGGGTTTGCCTTTCTCATGTAAATGTTCCATCTGTGAAGTCTATTTGCTATTTGAGATGCCCAGAGGGTTGAATATGAGCCTGTTTCACCTGCTTCTGTATTTACATAGTTCTCCACAGGTCTTATTCTCATTCAGAAGCTGCATATCTTTCAGTTAGAACAACAGATACTTCAGAGTCCATTTTGAAAGACAACTTTAGCCCATTTTTACTGATAGATTAAGATTAAATTCTTTATACACACTAAGAAAATCATAGTTTTGTTTTTATGTGTTATTCAACTTAAAATTCTGGAATCTTGAGGATTTTGGTTTATAGATGTATTTGCATATATGTGTTTGTACATGCACACCTATTAACAAGGCATTCAAGGAATTAAAGGCAAAATTGGAGCTCTGAATTTTCTGGAGAACAAATTTTACATAAGAGAATTCTTGCTATTGTTTGCAAGATCGCTTGAAATACATGTTACGCATGATAGTTCACTTTGATATGAGACATTAATGGTTAGATTGTAGGCTAAATAATGAGTTAAGTAAATTGTACTATTCTTTGAATAAATATTTTATGTGTATCTATGTGAAACAAAGAGGGAACTTGATTCCGTGGTTGAGGTTTTTAAAAAATTAATATATATAACCTGAAATGTTTTTTTAAGCTTTACTTGAATTTTAATACAGAGTATAATTAATAACAACATTTAATTTTTTTTAAATAAATCAAATTCTCACCAGGGTTACAATTTACAGGTCTTACTATATCTTTTGTGAGAAGCCTTCATAACCTTATTTTGTCTTTGGTTAAGGTGGTACTTGGCCAAATCTATAAAAAATGGAGGCACAAATCACTCTAACTCTCTTTACAGTTAATTTTTTGGTCAGTGCTCTCGAGTTTCCTTTGCTATGAACAAAATGAAAAGCTGTAAGTAGTTAAGGAGGATCAAATCTTTAATTTATACTGATGTTAAACACTTATATTTATAATCAACAAATTCAGAGATAAAGGGAACGAAACTTTAATTTTTTAAGCTCAAGTTTTTTGAGTCACTAAATAAATAGAATCCTTAAAAGGCTGCTTAATTATTCTAAAATTTTTATTCATTGTATCCATTTATTTTCTGTACTGTATGTTACTTACAGTGACTATTTGTGCAACTGATGTCTGATTTGTGAAATACATGCAGGAAACCTGATAAATCGTCATTTTATTTTGGGATGATGCAACTGTGCTGAAAAGGAAATGCAAGAAATATTTTCTCTGATATTACACTTGAAGGCATAAGGGACCTCAAGTAAGGATGTCCTTAACTGGTGACAGTCATAGTTTGGCAATATTGGAATGCCAAGAAGACTGAGATTTAACATCTGTTTGAGTGTGTAAGCAGGGGAAAAACAGACAAAACAAATGAAAAAAATCTCTCTTGGGTTCTCCTGTTCCTGGTATCTATTTAGGGATGAGAGGAATAGAGAGTAAAGGCCAAATTATGGGAATTCATTATCGCACTGAACACAAAGGTGCACCTGGAATGGCAGGAAAAGAGTGGGAAAAATGGGAAAATGGGATTGGCCATCCAAATCCCAGAATCAGACGGAACCGGGAGCGGAGTTTAGAGAAAATCGGGAATGGTTGGGGATTGGAATTCCTGATTTTTTGCTAGGATTGGGAATTTTTGTCATTAAAATCCAAAATTTCAAGTACTTTTCTCCCTTTTTTATGTGAAGGTAGCATTAGCCACCAAAATACTGTATCTTCTTAGGCCCTTCACATTTGTGTCTAGGACACAGAATGGATAAGCAGAGTGCATAAGTTCATGCTACTTTTGATGCTATTCCAAGTTCCCCAAAAGGTTGGAAGTGAAGGGAGGAACTTGTGCTTATAAAACTTTTCCAAAGAAGACTGAAGTAACCAAATCACAGAGTGGCCAAAAAATAAGAGAGCTGATGCAAACGTCTGTTTTGGTGCTAGGGATGAGCAAAATAGTCAGAGGTATCTGGACTGTTACCTTTTGTCCAAATTGGTGCTGAGAGCAGAGTTTAAAAAAGAAAAAAAAAAGAAAAAGCAAAGGGCAGTATATCTACATATCACAATGTCACTGCTGTCAAGTACCTCTTCCTCTTGTTGATACATTTCTGGTGACAGATTGTTTGATTTGCTTATACAATAAGTGCACAAATAATTAAATTAGAATACTAGAAATTTAAAGAAGATTTAAAAGTATTTGTGAAACCAGAGCTAGTCCTTTGTAGCAGGTGTATATGGACTTGGTGGCTAGTGTATTCCATTTCTTTTTCTGTGGTCTCCTTAGTATTTTCATTATCTTGTTTTCTGCTTGCATAACAATAGTTTCTGACCAAACGTAAAACTTTATCGAAGCCAGAAAAGGATGAATTCAGCTAGAAGTGCATAATCTTTACCCAAATGACCTCTTTTACATGGATCTGAAAGCTAGATAAAGCATGTTACATCCTAAACCTAGATAAAACAAGTTAAATCACACAAATCCTGATACACCCTTTACAACGTATTTGTGCAAAAATCAGTTACCAGCAGACAGTGCTTCATTTCTTCTAAAAACTTTTTTTATTGAAGCAGCTGGTGCTCTTATCTTCACCTATATATTAGTCAGAGGATGGCTACTGTTCTAAAACCAGTTAGGTCATATTTTGCCAAGTATACTGATTCACTCTGCATTCTGAATTTGCTTTCCATGTGTGGGATTTTTCATCTGCAGAGATGTGGTTACACATATCATCTAATTGCTTAAGGGTTTTTTCCTATGTGTGATGTTTTAAGTTCATATGTAGACCCCCACTAAAAAACTACATAGAGGGCACACGACGCAGCCAACTGGATGCATTACTTTTCTGCTAATTTCTGCTTTTTATTCATTTACACTTGGCTTCTACAAAATTGGAAGGTTTTAGTCTCCAGAATTTGTAATTTCCTACCCTTCAGTACAGTTGAAATTTGTCATGTAATTAAAAAGCGTCTAACTGAAGAAAAAGAATGCTGGCAAATTGGCAGGGCTTTGCTGCTGCTTTGGCTTATCTGTATGTGCTAGTATTTTCAGAGATGGAGGAAAAGAGTAGAAAAAGAAGACCAGGCAGAGATGTAATTCTATGTAATTCTTCATTTATTTTTTGTATCTGTCATTGTTTCAAATTGCTTCATGCCAGTACTAAAATACACGTGCAAGTGTGTTCCTAGGCAGATGAGTCCATTTAGCCAACATGGTTAGCCTTTTTTATTCTCTCTCTATTTTTTTTTTTTTTTCTTACCTCTGCTCTCTAGGCTGCATTTCAGGAATGTTTACAGTAACCTTCTGTTCTCGTTTTGCAGCAAAGAAGCAAAATAGGTACAAAATTTTTTCCCTTGCACTAGAGCAAAGCTTCTGTTTTCTTCAGGTACAAAAGATTTTGTTTTTCTCTTTCATTTGTTTGATTTTTTTTTTAAGAGAAAGGGGAAACCTGACTATACAATTATGAGGGTGTTTGTTTTCATGACAAATAGAGGTGATATCAAAAAGTATGTGTGTACATTTTACAGCTGATACTCCTGAAACTGCTGATTTGGATTTTATAGTGGAATAATTTTACCCTTCCTGGTACTTTTCTCTGGTGTTATTTATGGTGGTCAGCCACGCTGCATTACATGCACAAAAAGTAATGTGGAAATGTCTTTTCCTCAGAAGGTGACACTCGTTCACGTTTTCACTAAAACAATAAATCATTACAGTTACACAAGAGTAATCACTAAGTGGAATCTGTTTGAAAATAAATCAGGCTTCTGCTTTCCAAATCTCTGGACTGTATACAACCCTGGCATACCTCATCTGATTCTGGACTCAAGCAGCATCCTGTGACAACAGGGTGATATTTATGGAGGGACACAAGCTCTCTTTAACTATCAGCCTCTTTCAGTGTCACTTCTGTACTGAGAAAGTTCAGAAATGTTAGGTAACTGTAGAAAATGAGAGCAGAAAAACTATTATAGAGACTCAAAGCAGATTGTCTTAATTCTTATATTGCCTTGCTCAGGTGAAGAATTTGCCACAAGCGCTTGCTGGATGCTGCATTGCTGAGCAATTTAGAAAAGAAATGGAATATGCAGTATGCTCTGTAACAGAGTGTCTGCAAACATGTTTATCCGTTTTTGCATACAGACCCGGGTATGGAGCTTCATTGTGTGTTCTGGCCTGGAACAATTAATTAGAGTTCCAACCACAGTTTTATGCCATGAATATATTCAAAGAACAAGCTTAAAGACACATTTTTTCAGCCTCAGAGAGAATTGTCTTTTGCAGTTCTGCAGAGATCCATTCAACAGTTCTGCAAGGTTAGGTGGGGTAGGGCATAGATGCTTTTGGGTAATGCTACAGAGAGGAGATGAGTTCAGCTTACCCCTGCATGTTAGTGGTCATCAGTACCTGGCATAAAGGCATTTCTTGGTCTGTAGTATCCCCTGCAACTGGTTGTTGAAATTTAAAAAACCCCATGAAATTAAGAAGACCAACATTTAAACACTGAGTAATAGAAAAGTGGTGGAGCAGCCTCATGTTCCCTTCTCTATAGAGCAAAAAAGTTTGAGATACACATCTTGACCCTCAGCTCTAAGGAGCCTTTGACTTTAAAGGATGCATCCAACTGCTGAGCTATGGGAAGAACTGTCTGTTTCCGTAAGGCAAAAAGTTCTGTTCCCTTCATTCCTAGGGACAAGATGCAAATATTTTCAAGGCTAGGAGACTATTTTTTGCTACTACAGTAAAGGAAGAGTCTGTATTTTAAAACTTTTAAGGAAACAAAGCAGCCATACTTAGGCTGAGAGACGTGGACACTTGTTGCTATAACTTAAGTAGAAGGAAGGATTTGAGGAACTTGCAGCAAGAACATTGGTTGCTGAGGATTCAATGCAGGAGTGCGTGGGCACAAAGAGAGAGCTGCTTCCAGTATGTTACTTGTCTGGTCAACACTACTCAACCCAATTTATGAGGTGGATTGTTGCACCTAAATGTTTGAGAGAGACCCTACTTAGTCGTAGCAGAGGAAACTAGTCCTGTCCTGAATTGAGAATAGAGGAGTAAAGTTGTTTTACTCTGAGAAGCTTATCCAATAATTTGGGATACATTTTGCCTTCATTTTGCCTTATCCTTATTTTTCTGCTGCATTTTCCTCACCCTGTTTTTAGTTCTCTTCTGTTTTGGCATGTATTGTTTTACCGACCCCAGATGGTACCTCAATATTATGCTTCTGCTGTCAAGTCTGGGAGTGATAAATCATGTCAAACTATGGGAATCAAACAATTTATTAAAATCAAAAGCTAAATGTCATTTGAAATATCTGGGTCTAGACACATATATGAGATTTTTTTATTAAATTTTTTGTTTAGCTGTTATTTTGGATTTATTTGAAAGCAGGCAAATCTAGACCCCCACAGACCACAAGCAATTCCCAAATGCTCAGTGGAACAAATTGCCCTCTGAAGGACATAATCTTACCCATAAAGCAATTAAGAGAAATAATGTTGCTGTTTATGATGTCAGTATTTTACTTAAAATTTGCCTGACTTCAAACCACAGTATTTTTAGGTGTTTGTCCTCAAAACGGAACTAGGAGTCTGAGCTTAGGGGTTTAGGCTCTCTGGTAGATGGGGAATAGCTCTACACTCAAGCACGAGATCCATTGATATCTGACTTATGAACTTTCTGATCCCCCTGAGGAAGAATGTTGAGTGCACAGGGAAGAATAAATGAATAAATGCCACTTTTTTTTTTTTTTAAACATCTCTATTGAATTTGAAAATAAGACTTTTTTTTCTACATCATCCATATGCAGCAGGCTTCCATTGTGAGTAAACTGTGTGTGAAATGTGTGTCAAGCTCTTTCTATCATGGTTTCTAAACTCTAGAAGCAGTAGAAGACTGTGTGACCACTACTGTGCATTCTTAAGCAAGACTGAATTGATTATGGGCTAATTTATTACAGAGTTAAGTTAGTTATACGTTTATGTGCTATATGTTTGGGTTTTTTCCTTTTTTTTTTATTTTTTTCTTTCCTGATTTTAATATTATCTTCTTCAGTCAACACTTCTGAATTTTATACTCTAGTATATTGCTCTAGTGCCTTGGAAAATTTTATTTGCTTCTCCAAATCAGGGATGTAATGGTGGTTGATATCGTGATTTTCCATACAAAAAAATCAAAATACCAAAAGAAAAGAACTGACTATTATAAAGTTATGGGAAAGGAGAAATTACAGCATCTGTACTGTGGGGCCTGTTCATATATATTGAGGTATTTATAGCAATTCAGATTGGTATAAATAATTAAATCTAAATAGTTCAAAGAAAACAAATTAATAAAAATAGGGTTTTACTAGAGGTTAATACTTATACCTACACTTACGTCTATATTCAATTTTGAAAATTACCTGCTTGATGAAAACCTACAGTTCTTTTTCCCAGGATATAGCTACCATTTTAGTAGTCAGAAATAGTCAGCCACAAAAGTATTTGTGTTTTGGTTTAGGTTTTGAACTGTCTGATTCAGTTAGGTTTATTCAAATCAAATGAAAGACCTTAGAAAAATCTGAGAATTTCATATTTATGTGGGTACTCAGGATAGAGCAACCTTATGGAAATCACTTCTAGGAGAAACCAGAAACTGCATCAGAAACAAAACAAATTTCTGTTAATTATTAGTTAAATAACAACTTCATTGTGTCATTGGCCATTTTTATGTGTTATGTGATTCAGTTTCTTAATACTTTAGTTTCTCAGTGAAAACTAAGGTGGGCATGAGTTTTCAGAATTTTGAAATCACCTTGGAGATAATTCCTTGGAGATAATTTGATTGATTAGTAAATATATCTAGAGGTAGAATAGATATTAAGTGGAATGTTTTGCACTGTTTTGGAAAAAAACCAAACAAACAAAAAACAAACCAGCAGAATTATGCTGTCATGTTTTTATGACTTTCTGAGCCTTTGAACTGAGCATTTTAAATTAAATAGAGTCTCTGGTACGTGTACGTGACACTGGTTTCTGTTAATTGCATTTAAATATGAATGACAGAATGAATTCGTTCTGAAGCCACATTGAGTGGAAACTGCAATAGCTGCCCAGTATTTGTACACAGCATTGCTTTTAGGGTGTCTGTCTGTGGGAATCCTGCTTGTAAGAGTAATAGCTCAGAAACTCCAAGTTTTTGCCTAGATATTTGGTCAATTCTGGGAGTGGTTCTGTGCCTCCTCCCACTCATCTCAGGGACCCGAAGTGATGAAAAGTCAAACCGTTCTTTACTTTTCCCCCCACTTTGTTACTACAAGAACTATGAAATCTGGCTAGAGGAGAGACTTTGAGGGAAGTGGAACTGTGGAAATTTGTCTGCATGAATGTTCAGATTTTGCACGTTTCACTTTCCATTGATGAGATGAAGCCTTTCTCAGTGAAACTCTCTGACTCCAAGGTGCATGGTTATTTTTGTTACTCGGTAGAATTATGCATACTCTTTTTTTCTTAATACCTGGGCAATAAAAATATCTGAATTAAGTTTTATACTGTCAAATATGCACAAAACCTTTCACAGTAGCATTTTTTTCTTACTTTAATTAGGCTAGAATTTAATAACGAACTTTTACAATATGTCAGGACAGGTCTGAAGAAACAATAATTCTATATGTTCATAGAAGATCAAAAATATGCCTTCTTATATTTATGAAGACTGCTCTAGGCATGAGTCTACAATCTTCTCTCACACAACTCTCAGTGGTGTTACTTATAGAATATTATGCTATTCAGCATAAGAAAATAAAGCTGAATGAATCGTACTCGGCAAAACTCTGCATATGCATTGACAAATTAAAGCTGACTGGAGAATTTCACATGCTAATATATATGTAGACAAAATCCTTTGTAAACTGATTTTTTTTTTTTTCATTTTTTTGACATAAAATGGTCCATAATGAAAACAGTAAGGGCATCAGAAGACCTGCACAGATATACAAGTTTCCAACTAATCTCAAGAAAAATAAAGAAATATTCTAGTGGTGGAAGCAGGGACAGGTGACTAGGAAGGAATACAGAAATCCCTGTCCCAGGAACTTCGAGTGGGATAAGGAAATCCAAAGCACATGTGCAGTTGAATCCCATGAGGGATGGGAAGAGCAACAAGAACTTTATTTAAAAAGAAACAAATCAGATACTAATCAGCTACTTTTTTGTTTCCTCTTGAATTTGTATTTAGGTTATTATATTATAACTTATCCCATAAAGGAGGCTGAGAAATAAATTTGAAACTTGGAAATTGGTGCAGGAAAATCATTTACAAATAATCTACAAAAACAGGCTTGCTGTGTAAACAAAATATATTTTTCCACTAAAATTTGTAGTTTCATTGATTTTTCTGCCACATGCCCAGCTGTAACACACAAAGGGAAGAATTGCTTTCATTTTCAATTGTAGAGGAAGAAAAAAGTCCAGTCATTCTTATTTCTATAAAATTACATATAAAACGTATGAAGGTATTACTCATTGTACAATTGCACTTGAATCAGCTGACCTTAAGCTGAGGGAATTAAAAATGGTAAACTTACCCAGGCAAATGTTGAAGAGCTATTTGTATTTCCCTCATCAAACTTGCTGAAATTTCTGTGGTGAAATAATAGGTAGCATGATGAAACACTGGTTTCTAGTAGTTAAATTCTCACTGGAACTTGCAAGCTGCAGAGAAGAATAGCTGGACAGGCTGGAACACAGGTAAAAATATATTCCTGTGAATGAATTTAATCAGACTGAAGCTCTGCAAATGTGTTTTAGAGTTGGTGCAACATACAAAGATCACAGATAACACTGTGAAAGGCTTCTCTCTGCTAATCACCGCATGAGCTGGTGAAGAAAATATATCTTGTAGCCTGAGAAATCATACTAGGGCAAACACATCTTGCAGATGGAATTAGGGAGTTTCCAAAAAGGAAAGTTCAATGTTTTCTGCAAGAAGTAGGTAAAATTGTCTTACTTCTTTTTATCTGTGAAGAATAAGTAATATTTGCCAGACTTTTTCAGAACAGCAGGTATATGGGCAATGCAGAACATAACAGAAAGGATCATGAAGTCCTTGCTGGGAGAACCAGCCATGCATAAACACCCTGCTGATTCTAAACAGCCAGTTGAAGAAAAAGTGCCAGGAAACTGGAGGTTACCTCTTAAAAAACAAAAAACCCCAAAAAAGTCCAAAAAACTAATACACAGATTGAATCTGGTTTGTGTAGAAAATCAGAGCCAAATAGATGAAAGAGCTTTAGTCAGTGTAGCACAGAAAATGGAGTCCTGAAAGATAAAATCTGAGGAGAAAAGAGGATTAAAACCAGTAATTTCTTCAAGAAGAACATCTGGTCTGGCTAAATACACTGCACGAAAAGCAGCCCTCTTAAAATGGCCACAAAATGGTCACAAATTTACAGTATCTCTGGAAGCCAGCCAACAAGAAAAAAAGCTTCAGCGAAAAACCCCACGTGATCACCATGGCAGAGAAGACTCCCCAAGCTCTGGAGCAAGGTGGAGGCAGTGCAAATGCATGATTAACAGATTGAAGGAGGAAAGCCAATGCTGTTTACCAGGCTGTTATGCGTGATTTTCAGCCAACATTTTTATAGAACAGGTGATTGAGACTCTCCAGATGCACATCTCTGTGAAGATCTGCAAATGGCTTTGTGCATCCTGGGTGTAGTCATTCAAGTTTCTTGGCTGAAACACATGCTAAGACTTGAATAAGGCCCAGGGAGTATCTGAAGTCATTCAAACTCCTAAATCTTCAGTCAGGGCAGCATGTTGGTGCTGTGCATCTGGGATCACACAGCCCAACCCAGCCTCTCAGCTGCCTGTATCTGGCCTCTTAAATGATACAAGATTGATGCAGACAGTGACATGGAGTGACTAAATAAAAATATCTTCAATCTCAAAAGTAGGAAAGGGGAAAATGAAACAAAGAGCATCTAAATCAGGTGGTTCTCAAATTGCTCCTCCTGTAGGAAAACCCTAATTTTATTATGTGTATTGGACAGCTGATAAGCCAATGTGCTCCTCTTATGCAGGGCAGGGTGCAGCATACAAATATCAAACTTCATTTTTATAAGTGTTAAATCTATCTGAATTGAAACCTATTTTTGGGCCACCACAGTCCCAAACCAAAACGTAACTAGAATGAAATTAGGATAATTTATTGGAAGACTGCACTTATCAGTCAATCCCATTCCCAAAAATTCCCTTAATTCTGAGATAAAACAGGATGGATATCTTCTAGGGAGATAATAAAGACTGGATTGGATGTAATCCTGCACACCCTGCTTTAGGAGAATCTTTTTTAGAAGGGGAGGTGGACTAGAGTCCCTTCCAATCATTCTTAAGAGATGGCCACATATAATGGATTGGAATAATGGAAGATATTGACTACTTCTCTGTCTCATTCAGAGGAAGTTTTTCATATTCCTAATAAATATTTTGAATTTTCTCTGTGAAATAGAAAATCTCAAAGAGGTGAGTGAGAGCTGGAAAGTGAAATAGAATTAACAGTCTAACAGCTAGCATACTGCTTTTGAATGTAAGATTTACTCGTGTCTTTATTTGTCATCTGATTCACAGCATGGATTTGTATCTCTCTCTTCTGCAGCTTGAATTTCCTAAACAGTAGGACTCAGAGGACTCTTTGGTTTTTCTCATTTTGCAGATATTTTATGCAAGCTCTGAGAAGCTTTTTTAGTAAATTTGTAATAAAACTTGGAAAAGCTTTTGGGAATGGTTCAACACTTTCCATGGGCATCACTGTAACTATTGCTGGAAAAATGCTGTCCAGATTTGATGCCTTTGTGTTGTACAGGTTTATGGTTTTGAGAGAAAGGAAGCTCACATGCCTCCTCAAATGTGTCTGTGGCATGTTTCTGGGGTGACAGGGCGATGTGCTGTTAGAGCTGGCTACTGTTGCTTTTGCTGACATTCATGTGTTGTAGCTGAATTTTTTGAAATTCTTCAGGTTTGTCATTTTGAAACATTGATAGATGAATGAGTGGGTGGATTTGGGTAGTGCTGCTCTGCTACCCTCAATGTAGATCTTGCTGGAAGTGCTGTAGTGGCTGTGCATATGTGTGGCATGCTGGAGGTGCATTAGTCTGGCTAGCAGGTGGATTGATGGCAGCATTAGCTGTAGGAACATGGACTTTTATGCAGAATGTGCACCAGACTTCCTGATATCATGGGACTGGAGTAGCAGATGTTTCTGTTAATTGAAGCGTGTTGAGATATCCTTCACTTGTCTGTGGTATAGACACTGCTTTAAAATGCCTGTTGAACAGACAGCGTAATTGCTGTGTGGAAGTTTATAAATACTGATGTTACTGATTCTGATGTTAATGCACTGTTATAATGGCCACAGGAATGTTGGTTGAGCCCCTTTTCCTACTGGAGTTTGTTTCCACTCCTATTTTGTTTTCAGAAGAGGAACACAAAAGCAAATTCTACAAGTTTTCAGAGCAGTCAGAGCATATTTGGTATAAGTCACATCAAAAAAGGGTTATCTAAATCTATGTTTTCTTGTCTTGAAAGTAAATAGGCTGTAACAAGTACCTACAGCAATTTTTAGAGAAGTGGAATGACTTTTGTATTTGTCACCTGCCTGATTAGTAGAGACATCTGTAACATGCTTGAGACCATGAAAAGTGTTTAAAAAAGCCACCTTTACAGACTCTATCTAGGCTATATTCTTCCCTTCTTGTGCCTTATTGCTGTACCAGCAATCTATCAGATTGAATTAGATGCTTGGAAATACTCAGAGAATCCTGAAAATAGCTTATAAAAATGACTTGACTGATTGGAAATCTGATGAATAATCCTGTTGGTAGACGAAGCATATCTGAGGTTGCTCTCTCATTGAAGAACAGATGGGGATCTTATTACACACAAGTAATTGATTTATAAACTGATTAATGCTGGGAGTGGGTTTCTGCTTTTAATAGGCATGGCTATTTATGTCTTGATATGCATTAGTATCTACCTAATGACAAGAAATTTTTCAGCAGTTTTTCTTCTTTCAAGAGGCTTTTAGCATTATTTTGCAAGATCTGAGGATCAATACTTCTATGAACAGCATTTTCAGCAGTCCCCATGGATAGTGATTACCTTTTAGAAAAGGAGTTGTGTAACACTGTATGTTCATATGGATGCATCCTCCTCACACAAGTCAGTGGCAAGCCTAAATGCTTACTGTCTCTACAACTTTTGTCTGTTGCAAGTTCTTACTTTTTCCAGGTGTAATGTATGAATTCTCTAATGCCATTTCTGGAATGCTTATCACTTGCTAGTACAGGCCTTTTTGATATCACAGTCAATTTCAGTGTAGTCTTGTACAAGGAATGTTAACAGTATTTCTTTCTCAACTTCACAAACTCAATAATGATAAAGATAATAGTGATGATAATCATAATTACTATTACTTAAAAAAAATTTAAAATGTACAACAACCTCTTTTCTTGAATTTCTCTGCAGAATGATTCTTGGCTTCCATGTGTTCTTGTGTTATAAGAGTGAACTGTTCATCTAGGTCTAGTTTTGCTGTTGTAAATTCTGAGATCATAGTCAGGACTTCAATCAAGCACAAAGGACATTTTTTTGGACTTAACAAGCAAACAGACTCTTAAATAGATGAAGGAAAATGTAATACTGGGAAGATAATGTTACTTGCTTTACTGGTTTTAGATGAGACTCTGTCATAAGATTTATTTTTTGACAAAGTGAGAGCCATGTTGTTGTGAACAAATGTCATAATATGGAGCAGAGCGACGAATGTATTTTAAACATAAAAGAAACAAACTTTAAAAAATATTAAGGAAGAGGAGAGTGGGCAGTTTGCATTAAACGTAGGTGGCCAGAAACTATTATGAAAGTATGAGTCAAATGTGAGCTGGACTGTAGTTTTTTACCAAATTAGTTATGTTAAAAACAAGTTGTGAAAATAAAATGTTGCTTTGTGTACGGAGCTTCCAACATGCACCTTTAAAAACCCTTCTTGGCATTATTTATTGAGAAGCCACGTTGTGTCCTTAGGATTTGTATTCCTGTAGAAGGAAGTGCAAGTACAATAGGTATGGAGAGGAGAGTTAATCAGAGTAATGACTGTACCAACAAGGTGATAATGTCAGAAGTCAGTACCAACAACTGCCTTAAACCTGTGACCCTTTGCTACTTTTTGCTTGTAGGGGAAACAGAGGGGGAAAATATGAAACTTCTATACAATATGTATCCCTTGATTTACATTCAAATTTATTAATTCAAAATGAAAACTTGACATTTAAAGCCTGTTTTTTTTTTAAAGTGACATCAGATGATGAAAGTGATCTTGCAGAGCTTCTCAACACAGATTTACACTTAATAATGAAGTAACATAGGTGATATTTATCTATTTCTAACATTCTTCCTTGCATGATTCAAGGCTTATTACTTCTGTTCAAATACTAAATATTTACAATGTTTAAAATTTGAAAAGAAAATTTCATTAGAGAAATCCTATTTCACTGATTTAATGATATCTAGTGTCTACCTATACCTGGGTTGAATGTTTCTCATACATTGCAGTAAGATCTTTCCAGTGTTTGAAAGTGTGGCAAAGTTGAAACCACTAGTGAGAAGGAGATTTCACAGAGTACTGAGTCCAAACCTTAAAAAGAATTGTAAAATTAGTATCAGTGTAGTCCTGCAGTGTATACTAATGGGAACAAACTTTCCATAGAAACCTGTAGATTTATTTGTTAGTGTTTTTGCTAACAAATTCTCACTTACTCAGCTTCCCTTGTGTGCAAGAAGGCTGTAGAGGAACTCCCATTATTGTTTCAAGGTTGCTAATGAAATCTTCCTGCTCAGGTTCTAGACCATTTATTAAATGGAATGATGGCATACAGGTACATCAAGCTGAATTATCAGCTGCACCTCTTATAACAAGGTCTTTGTGATACAGTCTTCAGACAGCTTGGTTTCAAGTTTAAATTCTGAAGGTTTGAATCAAAAAGTGTGAAGTCCCATATACCTTTTTAACTTCAATAAATGGGGAATTTATGGTTCCCTAGATATTATAGTCCAGAGACAATTTCTCTGTTCTCCTATCTGAGAACTATAATACCCTGACAGTGTGCATGGCAAAGATTAGAAGAATGGTGATGACAGTGCTCAAATGTTAGGCTTTTTATTCAACAGCAGGATAGCCTTTCAGGAGCTGCCACATGCCACTGCCTTCTCTCCTTTCCACTCTTCACTCAAAAAACTTGCAATGTATGAAAGGTTAACTTGAGGATAAAAAAGTGTACTGATCTTTTTTTTTTTTTCACAAACTTCAGTCTTTCATGATATACTGAAGGCTTCAGCATGTAATCCTGACATGGGCAAAATTCACATTTGTGTCAAAAAAGGCTTTATAGCTGCAGGATCAAGGAGTCTGGATATTCTGCTGCCAGAGTGGCATATAAAGAACAGCCTTATGTTGGATTCCTTTGACTTATCATTTGGTGTTTTCAGATTCATAGACAAAATCCTAAATCTGTTGTTAGATAGTGGACAAGTGGTGCTCCAAATGCTCTTATTACTTCTGTTTTGTTGAGGCTGCATCCTTCAAACATTATTTTCCTAATTTTGCTTGCCTGAGCCTCATATTTTCCTCAGGTCTAGGAACTTTCTTCAAAAGAGCACCAAATATTTTCCAAAGAATTAGGAAATAAAACTCCTCATGGTGTTGAGAATGATGGTAATTTTAGTCCAACAGATCCCTGAGGGGCTAAGCTGCTCATATTGGCAACATGATCTGCTTTAGTTGGAGATGTCAACATTCCTACAGATGCTCCATTTGTGGCTGAACATTGCCTTCCTCTCTTGCTCATCACTCTTACCTTTCTGGTCTATAAGGAAAAAGTGAATGTTTTTAAGCCATTTTAAGTGCTGTAAGCAGTTTACTGTAGCACCATGCAAATGTCATGGCACAGAAGAGGAGCCAGGAATTTGCGGGTAAAACAAAAACATTTTGGGCTTAAGGGGAAAACTGAAGGGCAGAACTGGGAATAGAGAGGGGAACCCACCTTTCAACCTTATTACTAGATATGAACTCAGCCTCTTAAGCCAGAACAAATAAACCACCTGTTTTGACTAATCTTCCTAAAAAATAAAAAAGTAAAGGTGAAAAAGATAAAGAAAGTAAAGGTTAAAAAAAAACTTTGTTTGTTTCTATTGATTGAAAAGAGAAAGGGAAAAGAGTTGTGATTTATTTATGAGTAGTAGGTCAAATGCACATGCTGGTAAAGTAAGCCAATCAGAAGAATCTAAAGCCTCTTAAGAACACTTACTCTTTTAAAATCAAATTTAAGAAGAGAATCTGAATTTCTGAGCTGCAACTAGTAGGGATGGGGACATCTTGGGAAGTAGCAGTATGGTAGAACTCCTGTGCCTTTCAGCTGCTCTTTTGCAGTGCTTTTGCTAGAGATCACACCACAGCCTGAAAGGCCAAAAGCTGTGATAGCTTAGAGCTTGGGGGAAAATAAATAGCATTTTTTTTTCTTTATTTATAAGATTCCAAACCCATGCTATCACTTTTTCTCTTAAATCTTATCTCCTTGAAGGCATTTTTGCCTCTGCCATTTTGTCTAATCTATGTCACTGAATGCAGCTGAAGTGAAAAATGGTATTAAAATAGCTATTTTCTTTTCAAACAGAGTTACTTCAACTGAAAGTCTAGTCTCCCAGCTTATAAATCTGTTCTCTCTGCATCTTCATTCAAACTGACGTTAGTAAACTACCCTTGGAAGTTTCAGCATTTAAACTTTGAGGTTTACATTCTCAACAATGTAGAAGAAGGGTAAGGAAATACAAAAAAAAAAAGTTATCAGAAAGTAAATCCCATTCCAAATGAAGCTTCTGGGCATAATAGGGAAAGATTCTCTTAACAGAGAGATTGACAATGCTGGGTAATTTTGCACTGCAGTGATGATATTGACACAGGGCCGTTATTCAACTTTCCCAAATCTCACTGTTAAATTAAGAAATGTTCTATGGATGACACTTTTCATCATGGGAGTTGTATTCTATGGAGCTGCGTGAACTTTCATGCTAATGGACTATTATGCGATTGATAGTGAGAGATTTTATAAATACACAACTGTGGAAAGATCAAATCATGGTTCTGAGTGTGCTAAAGAAAAATAAATGAGGAAAGTCACTTCATTTACACTTATTTACATTTATTTTACTCTGTATCACACTTATTTTCAAAATAGGCCAGTAATTTCCACCAAGTCTCCTACATTTTTGGGTTGATTCCCATCTACTCCCCATGCTGCAATATTTAAGCAGTTTCTTTCAGGCTGTTCAAATTGTATTTTCATGCTTTAGCCATCAGATAAGGTGCTGTTTTATGTCTGAAGTTACACTGTGCTTCAATATTTTATATTGGACACCTAGCACAGAGGCTGGATAGACACCTAAGAAAACAGCTTTATACTTAAAAAAAACCCCAAAAAACAAAAAAAAAAAAAAAAACAAAAAACAAAAAAAAAAAAAAAAAAAAAAAACAAAAAACAAACAAAAAAACAAACAAAAAAACAAACAGTTGCAAGTAGTTCTTGGCAAGCTCCTCTATCATTTTTTTATTGGCAGAACTTGAAATTGTGTGTGTCTTTTTTCCTGTGCCTAGAAGTTTGAGTGGAGCTCTGACTGACACTAACCTCATTTAAGCCCTACTACTTTTATTTCAAGGATCTACCTAGCAGGCTTTTGTCTAATAATAAACTAGACCAGAGTGATCTTTTGAGAAAGACTGGCTTGATCATAGCAGTCTATTTCTGTCTTTAAATCTGCATCATGGCTTTCAGTATTACAAGATCTCAAATGGAAAGTAAATAGTAACTTGGCTGATGCCAAAAGCCAGCACTAAAAAAAAAAAAAAATTTAAAAAGAAATAAATAAAAAATTCAAAACCAAAATGCCATGTTACATAGTTTGTGACTAAATTTTAATAACTTGGCTATATTTCAGAATTGTCACTGCTTCTTGAGCATTTGACTTGGAAGCCTGAAACTACAGCAGTATAAAACAGTACTCATGGGAGACTCAGAGCATTTCAATAATGCATCACTATTTCAGATGTGCAGAGCTACTGATGAGCAGAATAAGATAGGATTTTTTATTTACATGTATGCTTATTCATGTGGGGAAAACTCATCAAGTGTAGTTTTTCCAGCTGAGGTACTTGGCCATGCAGTGGGGTTTTTTGATACTTACTTCAGCAAGTATTTATTTGTCCAATTTTAGGTAAATTTTGTTGGCCTATTTTACACTGATATCATTAACAATGCCATACAATGTGATTTGGGGTAATGTTGTTAAAGGAAGAAAATGGGAAAGACCTGCCTATGTTATAAAACCAGTAAGCTTGCTCCAATCAGCCTAATAAGCACAGGACAAAATTTAGATTTATCTCTCCTTCAGTCTCCTTCAAAGTCTCTCTCCTTCAGCTTTCCCTCAGTGAGAGTTACAGAATTTCTTCCTGGAATCCCAATGACCAAACACTGGTGTTTGCTCTTTGGACCAATGAGAAATTCTACCTGTTTGGTATTATGTAATCTTTATTGTGAATGAAAGACTAAAAAGATGGGTGAATCTATTCAGAAACAGCAAAATGAAATGCTTGTTTAACCCTATTCCTAAACATACAAGGCAGAGTAAAGGCTTAAAACAGTAAAAAGAATTTAATCATTCATCAATTCTAATTGTAGCCTCAGTTTTTCTCTGTAATTATTTGTATGTTTCTTTTTCTGCAGCTACTTTCCAGTTGTGAATTATCTGGATTCCTGTGGGATCTCTTAATCTATATGTCTCCTTTCTTGCATGATAGTACTTGCTGACTCTGAGCCTTCTGTAGTTTCCCAATAGTCTGCCTGGTTTCAGACTAGCAGATCTTCAATATTTTCAGAAGGGTTTCCATTCTGGGGTTTAGCCATGAAAAGGATAAATCATCCCCTGCTTTGTTGGAGATTGATAAGGGGCACTTTCCAGTAATCATCCCCTTCATTTTTAATCTGGAATAGGTCTATAGCTTTTGTTAGTTGCTCTTCTCTGCTTTTTCGCTCCTCTTGTCATGGGCAAACACTTGGCCATACATTCTGTATTGATAAAAAGAAGCTTTCTGAAAATTGTAGAGTTCATCCTAAACATGATGGTCACAGGACCTTCAGGGTAGGAAGGAGATTATTAGAAGACTATGAGAAATCATTGAAAGACAATTCAGAAAGGTTCAAAGGAAGCTGGAGGCTACAGCCTGATAGTTTTTTAGGTTCAATGAGAATTTTGATGATGAAAAAAGCATGAAGTCTGTATCTAAGTGAGCTGTAGTAAGCAACATAAGGAAATCTGGGATTATTTCGTAAAATCTCAGTGTATTTTCAAATTTCTTCAATAAAGTTTTTTGATTTTTTCCTTCTAGAATAAATTATGTTTTGGTTTTCAAAATGTACCTCAGAAACAAATTTGGAGGGTGCTTCAAAATAGAGGACATTACTTCTGCCTCTGTGAGATATTGATTACTTCTTCCTTGTGAGATATTGAAAGTTCTGACCTTGGGATACATTTCACACAAATAAAGTATGTACTACAGGTAGAATGATGCTTCCCTTTGGCAGGTCTGTAGCTAGCTCCTTGAGGCAGTGAACCTGTTTATTACCTGGGAGAGTACAAGGCACAGCAAAGGCTTAAACAGAAACAACAGAGCAATATGATTCCTGGACTGGTGCTATGGAAGTGGAGGCAGGTGGATGGCACTTCAATGCAGTCATTGGAGTGCCAAAGTGAGCAGCAGAAAGTGAATACTGAAACCCAAAGCCTTCATTACCAATTGGAAATAGAGGCTTTTTTTTCCTTCCTTGCCCATGTCATGGTTTAGGAAGAGTAGTTCCCAATTTGGTGCCCCCACCTAGACTCCCCAAAGTAAGAGAAACCAAAGCTTCCCAATTTTTTCCTCCCCCTTCCCACTGTGGCAGGATGAAGTTGAGAACGGGAGGTACAAAAGGCAAAGATCACGGCTTGAAATAACATTTTACTGGAAACAGCAATGAAATAAGAGAAACCAAACAGTTACAGCAACAATAGTAGAAAGAGCAACAAAAGACAGAGAGTATAAGAAAAGGAAGTCCCTGTACAAATAAACCCCCCAAACCAGACAATACCAGACAGCTCCCTTCACCACGTTTTTTTGACCATGGAGGAATCCAAGAGGATTCCCTTCTCCCTGGAAGGAAGTCCCTGTCCCCTGCCCTGGACTGATGAGGCATAAAATAACCTCATTGTTCCAGTCATGCCCCTTCCCAGCTTACTGCAAAAAATTAACCCTGTCCTGGGTTAATCCACAAAGGTAATGTACCTGGATTTTTATTATGAATCAACTGAAAATGGCAAGTAGAAATGGATGTGCATGGAAGACCATGGGAGGAGCAAGTTGCTCCTAACTGAATTTAAAAGACATAAAAAAGGATTTCTAAAAAAGATGAAAGGTGGGGCTGGTGATCCAGGAGAAGTGTTGAGTAATTGTCGGATCTTGCACGGACAGACTTAGGAGAGCCAAGGCTGACCTTGAAGTAAATCTGGGAAAGGATGCTAAGAACAGCAAAGGATTCTACAAGCACCTCAGCAGCAAAATGGAGAGTGGGGAAAATGTGGTCCCACTTCTGCATTAATGGGTATGGGGAACTGGTGAAAAATGGCATGGAAGAGACCAAGGCACTCAGTGCTGCCTTTACCTCAGGTTATGTTAGTAAGACCAGACTTCATGAACCTCTGGCCCCCAAGACCCATGGGAAAGTCTAATCTCTTCTTTCACTCCTATCTTTTCTTACTGTTCTTGTGGGGCAGCATCCAGCGTATCTTACCCTTGGCCTTTCTTCCTTCCTGGGTTGCAAACGACAGTCTGTTCCAACCAGATCTAAATGTCAGCAGTGGATATGTATTACATTTCCCTGACTTCTCCTAGCAGGAATGGGAAACTAAAAAAGGCCAGTGTTGATATCAAGAATGTGTTTGTTGCACTGGCACCATCATGGACACAGAGTGTAGCCAGGCAACAGGAACACAGGGCGTTCATTTATCAGACAGGACACAGAACTCAAGACATTCTTCCCTCTGCTTTGAATCAGGGAAAACAATTTGCAAAAGGATATGTGCAGAACATGCAAAATCTTGCACAAGGCAAATTTCTGCAACAAGAAATATTCAGAAATGGGGGTAGCCTAGGTAGAAACACATATGCAAATTCAGGTGACAAGATTATGAGTGCTGACTTGCAACCTGCCTAGAACAGAACAGTGACTGTAAGTCACTGCAAAAGTGCTTTCAGTGTAAAATAAATAACATATGAGTGAGAAAAAGACAGTGTGCACTGCTTGAACCTGGATGTTATAATAAAAACAGAACACATTTTGGGTGTAGAGTAGGCTAAAGGTAGGATTCTGAGTCTTGATTTTATTATTTTACTTTGAAAAAACCCCAGACTTGGCCCATGTTGTATAAGCATTTAATATAATTTCCCTTGCTATGAATAATAACTTTAACGATATTAATTATAAATTATGCTGGATTTTCTTTCATTTCTGCTGAAATTATTTTTAAAGAGCATCAAAAGATATAATTTTGATGAAGGTTTATTGCTAATTTGAAGTAAATTAAGATAAATAGTGGATGATATCTCTCTATTTGGAGTTACAATTAGAAGGTTGTATCAATTCCACTACTGGGTCAGACCATACCTGCTGTACTGTCTTGTCTCCAGCCTGCAGCAGGTGCCTGCAAAAAGCCTAAACTTGTAATGATAGTTCCTTTGAAAATTTTCTCAGGCACTGGCATCCAGGAGCTTCCTGAGGTGAAGATATGGTCCTGGATGGGTTTTTATCCAGTCAGCTCTTAAGCTGTCACAGGGCATTTGCATAGTGGGGTAACCACAGAAACAAAATCACAGCATTCAGTAACAGAAATTTTAATAACAATTAAGCAATTTTCTCTGTTTGATTAGGTTTTATAGCACAAAATAGAATAATGTATTGCCAGCAGGGCAGATTTAATCAAGACCTCACTTCCCTGAGGGATATTTTCGTATCAATTTCACCCCGTGACATTTAACTCATTTTTTTTTTTTACCTTTGTTGTCCTATGGAAGAGAATTCTTCAGCTCATCACGGGAATTAAGAACTTCTGGGGTTTAAATGCTTACATATTCTTTATAATTTAAAGAACAATGAATACACTTTAAATTCGCTGTTTAAAATCAGTGAACAATATTCTCTGTGCACCTTTCTCATGGTTGTCTATTATCTCTCTCCTCAGATGTCTTTTTTCTTAGCCTAAGGAATCAGTCTATTTAATCCTACTCTGTAAAGAAAACATAAAAAGCTGGAGGTCTTTTGTCCTCTTTCTATGCCTCTTTCCTAGTTTTACTTTCAAATTTGAAATTATGGGTTGGGACTGAAATGCAAAAAACTGTTCAAAACAAGGGGGTGAATGGATTTGTTCCATGGTACAAGGATGTTATCTAGTGTTTTGTATTTCTTATAATTTACTCTTTATAATTATTATTTATTATTATTATTGTAACTCAAGATCTTATTTCTGAATAGTAATGTTCACTTCATAGCTCATCAATGGATACATGAAAATAAATAATTTATCTGTTTAGGGTGTTTTCCCTGGTGTTTTATTAAAACTACAAATTAAATTCAATATGGATAACTATCCATTCAGAATTTTAAGGGTTTCCTAGAACTCTATGCAGTCAGTTCTTTGCTAATCTCAATAACTTGGTGTCTTTAGCAAGTATTGTGACATAACTGTTCATTCCCTTTTCTGCATCATCCACGGATATGTTCAGCATTTATGAGTTCTGCTGTAGATTATGTGTATCTCAACTACTCATGTCCTCCCCCCCTGAAAATCGACCATATACCTACCCACTTACTTTTTAACCTCTTTATCCATTGAGGAACCTTCCCTTGTGCTCTGATTTTCTTGAAGAAGTTCTTAAAGGTCCTTTAGTAAGAGAACTTATCCAATATTGCAAATCCAAACAGGATGTATCCTCTGGATATCCTTTGATCATGCTTTGCCCATATCCGCATCTATTCTTCTAGTAATTTTCTTAGGATTTTATTCCATTCTAGATTCAGGACTTGGCCTTTATTGTGCTTAATATGGCTCTTAGCATATATCCCTGGTCTGTTGAGATGCCTCTGAGAAAAAAAACCAGAGCATTTTGAGCTCCCCAGCATTTTGATCTCCCATGTTCTCTGACTATTCTGTACTTTGTGAAGCTGCTGAGAGTGTAGTGTGTCCCATTGCCTGGGTTATTAATAAAGCCATTAAAGCCAATATTAATTATATTGGCTCAAATATCAGTCTTCAACTGACTGATCACTGGTGACCAGTTGGACTCTACTACTGAATGCCACCCTTCCAGCCCCGTGATTTAGACAGCTTTTCACTTTTGTTATCATCTGTTAATCCAGTCGGTATCTCAGTGGCTGGGCTCTGAGGATAAAGGTAAGGTAAAACAGCAGACACTTTCTTCTCAAAGGAGGCAATCATGTTGGTAAGGGGTGAATTTTCCTTGACAGATCCATGCCGGATCTTGCAGTTTTCTAGAGAATGATTTTGCAGTGTCTTCAGTCCACTCCTTCAGTACACATAGATGCTGATCTGGCCCCATGGACTTGTATAGTTAGTTTAGGTACATTCAGTTTAGACTTCTCCTAACTCTGATGTTCCTCTGCATTTAATAATGTTTTGCTTCCACAGGTTTTGCCAGTAGGCTCAGAGATATTGCTCTTGACAGTTTACACCCAGCAGTCAGAGTGGTTGAATTCACACCAGGCCTTGCATCTTTGTTCACTCTTAATTATTTATGATACAATTTTTGATAATTTGCTTGACACTGACATCAGCAGTGATGGTTTCTTGGATCTTCCTGGAACCTGTTTTAAAAATATGTATTAAATTTTCTTTTTTCCAGACCTCAAGTACCAAAGCAGCTGTAAGCTGAAGGTCATACACTGTTTAATAGTTCAGCACTTTCCTCTCTGAATTACTTTTAATATTTTTGAACAACTAACCATGCTGAAAATATGTTGCTTTTCATTTTATCTGTATTCTATAACCTCTTGTAACAACATTATGGTTTGAGATGAGAGTTTTTTATCAGCAGCCCTGCATATTCTGGGATGAGATCTTCCTTGAGCTCTGTGTTGATGAACTTGGGCAGGGGAAGAAACATGGGGGTTTCTTTGGTGTGGCTTTATCTTCATTACTTCTTTGGTCTTTTATTGCTTTGAACTGTCAAGATTCCTGATTTTAATGTGTTTGAAGAACTTACTCATAATATTTATGACTTTGGTAAATTATTCTTCAGTGCTTTATTTTCTTCATTTTGACACTGCTTTAGTTTTTTTGAAGGATGCTTACTTCCTTTTGTTAACTACTTCTGTCCTGTTGTTAATCTGTTCCAAGCTGCCCTTTGCCTCAGTTTTTTGTTGTTGCTTTTCCTTTTTGCAAGGTAGTGTTTATGTGTCTCCAGCTAGGTATCCTTAAATGCTGCCAGCAAAAAAATATAACTCTCAGCTGCCTGACCTAGCTCTTTCTTATCATGCTGCTTCATCCTGAAGTTCCTTTTCATGAAGCAAACCTGCTGTAGTATCCAAGTACATACTAATTGCTGTTAAAATGCTCTTCCTGCATGCTACTCAGAACAAAGTTAAGAGCTGCTTTTTCACTCCTCAGCCTTATGTTCAGTTGCTTCATAAAAACCTCAATTTGTGTCTAAAAATTTACTCTTGCTGCCAGGCTATAGTGTTATGCCTGTCCAGATTTTGTGAGGGTAGCTGAAGTCTGCCATTCCTCCTGTATTTTCTAGACTCACAGCACTCCTTACAATATGTGTTTGGGGAAACTGCCTTTTGCTCTGGAGAGGATGCCCATCTCTGTGGCCAAGTTTCCTCCTAGCAGGCCACTGGAGATAGGTTTTCCATTTTATCTTTTTGCTTCTATCCTCATTTTCTTTCCTTAACTAACTTTGAAGATGATGTGTAGCGTGGGCTATGGATCCCTCTAAATGTGTCTCAGCTTCTTTTGTGAAACACATGATAATCAAATCTCTACCTAACTTCATTTTGTTGGCATCTTTGCTCCCACACATTAGTGTAGGTAGAGAGAACCCAACATTAGGTCATTTTCCTCACTTTCTGCTCACTCACCTGCTACGATATCACTGGATGATCTTTCTTGGGCATAGTATTGTTTCGGAGTGTTCCTGGAGACCATCTCAACAGATTCTTATATATCTTCATTTGGTTCTTCAACAGTACAATGCTCTCCCTTTGTAGGAGTTTAGAGTGAACCCAATTGCAGCATGTAATTTTCTCAGAAAAGACCAAGGGATGCTTGCTCTGTCTGCTCACTAGGGCACATACTCATGTGTGGTAATGAGATTCTCTGCCCAAATATAGCGTATTTACTCTGTGTGACCACCACTAATGTTAGCTACTGCCCTCTCTTCATCCAGTCTTCTTCCACTTGTGGTGTTTGGGTTGAGGATCATGCATGAAACCTGCAAGGTGAGAAAAGAAATTAAAAATTGTGTTAGCTTCTTTTGCTAAGATACAAAAGAAATCCCCTCTGTACTCCCTGTGCAGCAAAATACATTTGCCTCTTGTGTGCAGAAATGAACTAACCTGTTGATTTTTGGTTTGCTCTGTGTTGTTTTGATTTATACAAGTGCATGTTGCAGTTTGGAATTGAATCAGATTAGCTTTGTGGAGAACTGACCTCCTAAAATAGACAAAACTTTGATGAAAGATGTTATTGTGGTGGCAACAGTGGGAGGGATTTCCAAGCATGCATTTTAAATATATGTTCAGGCTGTTATCAAATCAGAATTGTTATCTGTTCTCTGTCTTGCATGACATCTGCATTAACCAACCCCCCCCACCCAGGATTCTTAAGATACCAATCTCTCTTCATTAAATCAAGAACAAGAGCCAAATGATTGAGATTCCTGCTTGGCTTATCACATTTGGAAAACTGGCATCCTTTTGACATTAAGACATGACAAGCTACTCCTATACTAGAAAAATAATGTGTGTCAGAAATAACTTTCAGCTAGCACAACATCAAACATGATTTTGTATTTAATTTAGATTGAGATTAAAAACTTTTATTGCAAATGCATTACTCCATTTATTGAGACGAATTTGTGGCTTTTTATTTTTACTGTACACTAGAAGTTGCTCCTGTGAATATTAGGAAGACTGGTGGGTTATGGACTGACTATGTAAAACGTGCTAATTTAGTTAACAAATTTAGTGAGTTAGTTCCACTATAGAGGAGTTCATGGGTATGTGTAGAAGGAAGGAATTTAGTGTATGAGTAAAATATTAATTCCTAACTGCCATTAATCCAATGCAGCACTTTGTTGCTAGTGGATTTGTGACAATGGAGTAAGAGAAGAGGAAAACTAGCAAAGAAAGCCTTATGTCTTCCTCTAATTCTTCATTTTTTCCATGCTGGTATGATAGCTTTTATTTTGCATTACTTTTAGTTTAGGTTCTTTCATATTCTGTTAATGGAGCTGTATTTAGTTCCAACTGTAAGGGGGGCAGTTGCTGCTCTAAAATGAGGCATACAGCCACCTCATTTTGTGGTACACCTTTTTTCTTGTATCATTTACTCACCTGCTTCAATAGTGCTATTACTGGTTTTACTGTTACTGTTGTTACTAGTTCTAGCAGTTTATCTGTTGGGCAATGCGTAATATTCTTGCCAAGGGCATTTTTTTTTTTTTTTTTTAACACGCAAAAGAATTTAGTTTGAACAATTGAGTTTTCTTGCCTGAGGACATCAACCATCTCAGCAAAGTTATTGAGATGTCATTTAATTGCCCCAGAAAAATGAGCCAAAAAATACATCTCACGTACATTCAAAATTTTATTCTGTTATGCTATCCTAATAACTTTGTAAAATCAGAAGTTTTTTCCCGTCATGCAAAGAATACAGCTTCTCAAAAAGCTGCCTACTATGTTGTCTTATTTTCACCCCAATCACTTTGTGATTGTGTATGTGGAATAAAGAGACTTTTTTTTTTTTGCAAATGAAACGACTGAAAATTTTTGTTTTTCTATACTCTCATTTTTACAAAAAAAAAAACACCTTACTTGTGCTTGTATTTCCCTCTCTAGCAGAGGAAGATTTCAGTCTGAATGGTGGAGGTTTCAGAAAGTTGGGAAGTACCAAGAAGCAGATTATTTTACTAAAGATGTATTGATTAGTCATAAAAATATGATGTGTGTTAATGGATATTCTTCATTTTTACTCTGATTCAATCTGTTGTGTAAGAATAGGAACAGGCATATCTTTTTAGAAGAGTTATTAAAGCTGAAAGAAGGGACAAAGTGTCCATCAGAATCAATACTTTTAAGACCCAAAATGTCTGTGAGAAGATTTTTTTCTCCCCTCAAGCTGATTTCTGACAAATGGAGGGCATTGTGAATGAAGATATTCACATTGGATTTGAGGTGATTTGAAGACAGCAGCATGCAAAGTATTACCAAAAAAAAAAGTGCAAAATGGAAGTGAACATGGGCAAACATATATATAATAATTTAATTTTAAAATTACATAATTTTTGTATACACATGTATATAGTGCACTTCTGTAATGTGCACAACCATGTAATAATTTCAACATGGAATGATACAACATTCAAATTTTTAATGTTTGGTTTTTTTTGTTTCTCAGTGGAGTGGCTGATCCTTGCTTGCACACAACTCACATTGAAATTTGTTTGCTGCATCTCACTGTAGTATAGATTTTGTGGGATTAATGGGAAGTCTTTTCTAGTGAAACTGAAGCTTTTGAAATCATTTTGGCTTACAAGAAAAAGTCTCTATCTATGAATATTGTATGGAGTAGGGAACATTTTGTGGAGGGCAGAGTGACAGGTTATGGCTCCCCATTCCCTAAACCCCTTTGCTGCTGATGAGGAGGAGATAGGGTCCAGAGTGAAGGGATTTATTTTTCCTGTGAAAAACTGGTCATGGTTGTGGTGGGAAAGTGTTTTAACTGTGTCTGTTTCTGACCATCAGACTCTATTCTTAATTGTCAATAAAATGAATTCATGAGAAAGAAGCTGGGTGGGCATCTGGCAGCCAGCCAAGCTGCCTACATTCTGGCATGCTTTCTAAATCTACACACATTCCAATTTCTGTCCTGCTTTCCCTCTGCTTGTTCCAGAAATTTACAGATTAAGATTAATATTGAAAATATCCAAATTCAAAGCACCACATTTAGCAGAGAATACTGATCATCTGGATGAATGTAGCCAAAAATTGTGCTATTTCTCTATTTCTAGGAACATTTGACTTAAAGAATGCATTGTTTTTATTCAGTCTTAATCCTAGTCTTATGATGCTGATGTGAAATTCCTATTGCACTTGAGGTTATGTAGGTTCTCAGTCACAGTTAACATCGAGGCCAAAAGGATGTCTCTACTGGGGCTTTACTTTGCCATACAGAGCAATTTTTTTTTTTTTTT
>VWYO01009982.1:255093-322645 GCA_013400275.1 Rhadina sibilatrix
TTCTATTTTAATTTTTTATTTTGGTTGCTGTTTTTTGGTTGGTCAGTTGGTTTTTCCTGGGTTTTTTTAGCAAAAATAAAGATTGTCCTTTATTTTATCCCCTCAAGAATACTGAGATATATTAATTTTTATATTCCTTGCACTTAGAATAGAAAACTAATTTTGATAATTTGGATTTTTTTTTTTTTGACTTTAAAGTCTTGTAGAGGTGCTCTCAGAACAAAGAGCAAACTCTGTTTGAGTTTCAAACCCATTTCAAAATTCACAATAAAAACTGAAATGAGTGGACTTTGGTTTAATTCTTAAGTTCTTCAGTGTTTCAGTCTTATACTAAGGGGGTTTCCTACTCTAAACTACTATGTAGCTGCCCCTTTTCTTAGTGGATATTGAGAATATTTACAATTTCTCACCCTTCTTTTATTCTTAGACAAAACTTGCTTTGATTTTGGGTTTGCTTTGCTCTAGTAAAAGCTCTGGGATTTGTGGCACTGACTTCAAAAGATTTTCAGCAGAAAAAGCACAGGAGAATTTTTGAGAAATAATTTCTAGTAATAGATTTTGTAACTTTCTCGTTTCTTTTTTATAATTTTAAACTAGCTTCCAATATAAACCACTGTTAAAGAGCTAAGAGCTATAACATACCCATCAGGGGACAAATTGTTAATGAGGTGTAATTTGAAAGGGAAAAGCTGATGATATCTGAGAAAGGAAATAAGAGCCCCAAGGCTGCATAGAAGTGCCTTATTACCTGTTGCACTGGGCATTCTGATGAATGAGTTTTATTTATTTTCATGTTTTTATAGTTACTTGCACTGAGCTTTCAGCGACATTGGAAGAAAAATACCAAAGTACAATATTGTTCTTCTAGTGTAGCAGTCAGAGAGTTTCTAAATCAAGAAATATGGAAAAGAGGCTACAGGAGTAGAAGAATATTACACAGCTGTTTCAGAAATAAAATTTTCGGTTGGCCTCCCTGTGTGAGATATTTACTAAAATTTCTGTGTGTCACTGATATTTTGGAGATACTGTTCTCAACACTTGAAAGGGCCTGAATCTAAAAGTCTACAGGGTCAGCACTAGAGGAAATAGGAGGGAAAATGTTACAGATGAATTATTAAGATATGATGATTATTTCAGTGACTGCTTTCCTAAGATTCCTTGTCAATGTTGAATGAGATAAATACCTTTATATCTAACAGGGGTATGTTTTCCCTTTAAGCAACTGTTCCACTGTCCCTGCAAAAGTGGCCAGTTTGGATCTGAATGTTTGTCTTTTAGAAATTGGCTAGAAATCACCCATCCATTTAATGTTGCTGCCTACGAGGTTGCTAGATGTCACTGACCTCCACTAATTAATAACTTAAATGATGTCCAACCTAGAGGGGCAAAGTTCTGTGTGCCATTGGCATTGCTCCAGACTGTTCACTTGGGTCAAAACAAAAGAGAAGGGCACTTACATTCAGGCTTTTCATAGCCTCACTCTTATCTCACATCTTCATGATGAAGTTGTCACTTAGAGCTGGATTACAGGCCCCCTGGTTCCCACTGCTCCTCCCATTGTGGTTGGAGTACATGATGTTCCTGTGGAGACATTTTCATATTCTGTGCAGACACCTTACTTAGTCCTGAGGCTCCTGTTTGCCTTTCTCAGCCTTGATTTCTGTATAATTTAGCAGTGCAGCTACACTCCAATGATTTTCCTATTAGCTATAGGTTCAAGATTTCTGATTTTAATAAGCATCTTTTGCATTTTTTGTCTAATGAGAATTTTTCTCAGCCTGCTGGGGGTTTTTTTGTCCAACTCCACAGCTCATGATATTATCTCTGTGTTGATGACACCCACATATGTGCCCCTCTACTTCTTATTCTTCTCCATATTCTTGCTGTTTTGTTTCTCATGTTATTTTAGCATTTGTCAAATTAAAGCCAATTATTTTAAAGTAAGCATAACAAAAATTGAAATGCCATTTTTCCATCTTTCCTTATGTGAGCTGTCAATTGTGCTGTCAGGAACTGTGTTGTCAATTCTTTGAATTTTTTTTTTTCTTACTGTGTTCAATTTTGCCCATTCCACTTTCTAGATGTCTTATATATTTATGTGTTATCCTTGAATGGAAAGAAGAAAACTTAATCTTGATTTCACAATCACCTTTCTGGGCAATTAACTTAACTGGAAAGATGTAGAATATGTGTCTTCTTGCTGTTGAAATGTATTTTTTTCACTAGCTTTTCACTGGTCAAGCTGCATGAATTGGTGGCTTTTACATTTCTTCTGTCAATAGAATAGCTGTTCTGTCAACAGCATTCCTCTGTGCTTTCATCTATTTAAAATCTTCTTATCTGATTTGTTTTCATATTTAATGGAAAAAAAATACGTACTTTAAATTTCCTTTAACAGATTCTGTCTCTTTGCTGTCTTGTGAGATACCATTTTTGGGTTAACTTTCAAAATATTTTTGTTATTGTCAATAACAGTTATTGTAAAGCATGGTATTTTCTCTAGAATTAGAGAAAGTAGATGGGTATTACTGTTGACAGAATAAAGCCTGCCATCTCTAAAGCCTAATGACAAAGCTGTTTAAATAAACAACTAAAAAAGACAAATAGAAATCATGATGAAGTTGTTCTTCTCTTCCTAATGTGACATCATGTACAAAATGTATTTCGGTATGCAAACATACCGAAATAAATTTCTTTGGTAGTCCCAGTTATTCAGTATGACTTGGAAGGTGTTACAAATTTCATCCTTCAGTGTATCTTTCAGGTTCATCTGAGGTTTTTTTTTAGCTCATACCCGGAAGCTGTACTACAGCTATCTTTGATATCCCAGGGGAAAGATATAGTCTCTTAGAAATTACTTCAGGAAGGTTTTTGATTTGCACAAAGTGCTCTGAAGTGCTATGGTTTCCTTGGCTGCCTGTGGCTGAAAGTTGAGGGGGGATGGTTGCTGGGCATCCCACATCAGCATGGCTGTCTTGATCAGCAAGTGAGCATTACCTACATTCCAATGCTGTCTCTTCCTTTCAATTTCCATGCAACTTATCAGGAATGAGCAGCTGTACAGGAAAAAAACCCCAAACTTCTGCTTGCCTGTGCTCAAGGTCCAAACCAACATTTTGTGGTACTCCAGTGCCAGAGGACTCTTCTCACCATTTACTTTGTGAGGGCTTGAGAAGTGTGAAATTCTATTGAAATTCATTTCATTTCATTGGAAAAAAGAGAATCCTGACATATCAAGTCCTAAAAGTTTAAAACACTATTTGTAAGAAAAATAACATAAATCAAAATGTTGCTTTCAAAAGGTCTTTCAAAAGCTAACTAAAATCAATCTTATTTGCAATAACACCAAGAAACTTCCAACCTCAGTGTGGTAACACAGATGTTAAATCTTAAAGGATTCATATGTAATTTATTCAAAACATTAAATTTACTATATGTAGTATAATTTCAGAATGTGCATTAAAGATGTGTTGTGAAATCTCATCCCTACCTGCTGAATGGCTGCCAAGTTTGGTAGTGCAAGAACATTTTGTTGTTTTACCCCTTCAGCGCAATCCTGCATTCAATTTTTAAATGTCCATAAAAACTGTAAAAGCCTCAAAATGCCAGATTGGAACAATAAAAACTTTGAAAGTCACAATGCAACAGTTTTGGGTTTCTTAGTGACTCTGGGAGCGGGATTGAAAATACTAGTTCCAAACATACTCAAGTCTTGAATTGCTAGCTTCTAGGTTTGGAATTTAATTTTCCTCTCTAAAACTGTGTCTGTTAAGTGTAAAGCAAGTGAATATTTTGTGACATTTAGAAATCCTTGCAGAGGACAAAGAGGGGAATACACAGGTGGATGAGTAACTGGCATTTGTGAATGTTCAGTCTTGGGCAGAGTCCTGTGTCATTCAAGTCAGTGGAGTGGCTCAAAACAGGGTTTGTAAAAGTCTTTGTAACTCTGAATTCTTCTCTAATATGCCTAATTTCTTTCTTTTATCATATTAGCTCTGACATTTTTCAACAACTGTTTATTTGCATAATCAGTAAATCAGATGATTAAAACTTTGGCTGCTTCATGACTTGGCAGGGAATGTACTTCTCACTTTTTTAATATACTTCAGGCTAGTATATTTGGAATAAAATTAAATTGACATCAGCTCCTTGAAGCCATATAAAGCTTCAGATATTACTTGGTTTAAGTACAGAATTATATATCTATCAGGGGATCTCAGTCCTAACTGAATTCCAAAGCCTGGAAAATTCAAGCATGATTTTATGTTTATTTCCATCTGTCTCGCAGTGCTTGCTTTATAAGAAACTGTAATTTTTTAAACTGTGGATGAACAGTAAAAGCTGATTCTGAACAAATGAAAACACACATGATGTTATTCCCAGGAAAATTGGCTGTTACATGTGGCAAAAAAACTTGGAGGCAAAATAATGCAGTGACTGTAGCCAATTAGTAAAGTTGTCCATATGGTGCTGGCCTTCTTGTATGAGCTGCTGGCCTGTCACTTCATGTGAAAGCCTAACCAGGATGCCTTAAATCCTCAGAAACCAGCTTTTCCTCTTTTCTTGTGAGCCAGAAGGGGAAGCTATATTAAAAAGAAGCCTCTTTTTAATAATTTAGTTTTTCATTTAGAGAATGATAGTTTCCAAAGATATTTGTCAGGAGCCAGATAGGCAGCCCCAGCAGTAATGGCTGCAAGGGTGATGCAAGGTCATGACTCTGGGGAAAACAAGGAAAATGGTTCCTGTGAAGTAGAGACAGGTATAAATCTTCCCTAAGTGGCTTTACATGTTTGCTGGAAGCAAGGATATCATTATACCAAAGCATGCCTTAAAACTTCTGGTAACCATCAAAACCACCACTAACTCTGCGGCTGCTAATTTGCTGCTAATGTCTTGCTGGTGTAGTGCTCCGTGGCTACATTCTTTCTTTGGCTTTACGATCCTGACACTTTCTTTATTGCCTCTTTAAATTCAGCTTTTGGAATCCAACAAACAGAGCTAATTAGGCAGGCTGTAAGACACCCTTGCCAAACAAGTCAAAACATTTTGAAGCCATTCCGTTGCTGGACTTGATGAGAACAGTAAGGCGATATTGCTCACGTTTGTTGACATATATTATTATGGTTATTGCCATTATACCCCATGTCCCCAGAGTACTGTTTAAATACATGATACAAGAAATGAAAGCAAGCAGATAGTGGAAAAAGAAAAAAAAAAAAAAGGAAATATCATGTAGTTGTTAGTTTTTGCCGTTGTGTAATTAAACCATCTTCTTTAATGTTATTTTTGCCAGTGTCTAATTAGCAGAGCCATCTGCCTAAGAAGTGCTGGACCATCTGTCTGGAATACTGTTCTGTTCATTTCTTGGTTCTTGACGAATTAACTTTGTTTTCTATGAAATGTAATACTACATTCTGTTTCTACATTTCAAAGTTAATATCTAAATATATATATATATGAATGCATACCTGTCTACCTGTATTTGTTTTGAATATCTGGGTAACTACAGGAACATAGTTCTCCCAGGAGGTCTGATTGTACTCAGTTATGTGTGCAGCTTTCACTGTAGGTGAAAGCCACACTTTTCTTGTTGCCCTGTCAATAAAACTAATACATCTCTCACTTAAATCATTCTAATTGGCCAGTCCTTGATTGAATGTGTTCAAATTTCAAATTTCCTGACTACGTTTAGTAATTAAAGTTAGAATTATAGAATGAGGCCACATTAAAGTTAAGCACATAGGGATTTTTTTTTCCTGTTATATTTTGTAATTTTTCTTGAAAAATATGTGATAATTTAGGTTGGAAGGGACCTCCAGATGTCTTGCCTGGGGACTTCTTTTGTTGCTGCATATTGGACATGTGAGGGAATCCCTTGACAGTTACTTCTGTGAACTTTATTTACTGTTTCTACACTTTCCATGTTTCTCTTTTAATGTTCCTCAAAGGTATTTGGATAAATCAGTTTAAATTAGAGATTGTCTTTCGGTTTTTGTTGGAGTTAATTTCGTTGCAGTTATTTAGTTTAACTTGCTGAAGATACAATAGTTTAACTTCTGAGTGAGATTCTTACTGTTCATACAGAAAAGCTACTAAAATATATCTGTTGTTCCAAAGAATATTATTAATTTCAAGACTGTAATTTTTAACTTAACATATACGGGTGTTGAATGGACATTTTCCTTCGTTTTGATGATAATAGTTTCATTACATATTCTTGAGTTAGAAGTTTGGGTTTTTTTTTTAACTGGCTGGAATTTTTCTCCTCCTACTTCCCCTTGAAAATACCAGGAGAGATTTCATCTGAAGTTTTGAAGTTCTTTGCAAACATCAATGTTTAGATCACTTATACAGTTATTTACAGTTGAGGTTTTTCAAAAAGCTGCCTGCCATCAGTTTGAAACTTGAGTTCAAGCTTAGAGTTAAGTGCGCACCAAAGCCTTGGCTTTGTTCAGTCTGATTTTATGTCAAATCTGTATGGAGCTTTGTGATTCATGCATATTTTTTAACCAAAGAAAACAATATGTGTTCAAAAGTGAACTGTGACAACCTCATCAGAGTACACTGGTTTAAGTTCAAGTTGTATCTTTCACGCACAGTCATTAGAGTTACTCACATTGACTTTTGCAGCGTTAAAAATCTCACGGCATTACATAATTAAGGTTTATTTATGTATAAGAGAATTTATGAGGGAGATTGGGAAATTAGGAGCACACTAAGTCAAGGCATTACATTTATAGAGGTGCTTGGAGGACCATATAGATCATAGGATTTATAAAAGCAGTGTCATTGTAAACATTGTCAGCTTGCTATCAGAAACAGACTGGTGTGCCACCTTAAACCCTCCTCCTTACCCATGCATCTGTGTTCTTTGTAGAAATGTGTAGTAGAAGCTGTGTATGACCTGTCCTTATTTTCTCTGACACTGACTTTCAAATCCCTGTTTACTCTTTTACTTTTTCCTCAGAGTGAACAAACCTGAGTGCCTATAATTTGGTTAAATGAACTTTATTGCTAGCTTAAGAAAAATTATAATATTAATTAAAGCCAGTGCACTGAATGCTGCAGGTTGTATTTTAAATGTGAAAATTGAAGGTTTTCTTCAAAATTGAAAAAAATTTCTTATTAAGAAAAACAGAAAAAAAATATTTTAATAGGATAAACCATAGCTCTATAGGTCTTCATAGTGAATCAAATATCCAACATGGTTTGCATGTCATATCTGCACCCCTCTGAATTTCATGGAAATGTCATCAATCAGTATTAAGCAGGACAATGTGTCAATTTAAGGGAAGCAGTGGATAACAGCAGTAACTGTAAACATGGTCTTGCTCTTTCTTGCTTTCTAGAGTAACACAATCCCTATGTGTCTGTCTGGTCTTTTAAAATTACAATTTTCAAGGCATAATCTTCTAATGGCAAAACCCACACTTGTTATTCTGTTGGGACATCTTGTATTGTCTTTGTGTGCTGAAGATTCAGGACACGTTTTTCTCAGTTTTTTCCCCCATTGAAATGATATTTATCTAAAAGAGTTTTCTACCTATCTTCCTCCTGTATAGAGACCATAGACACTGTTGCATATCTAAATTTCCATTTTGTGGGAAACTTCCCTGAATTTCCTGAAGATTAGAAGGTAAAAGGAAAGCAAGCTCTGTATAAAAGTGTTTGCCTGCATTCCTGAACTATGTGGGAGCCTTAGGGACCAAAGTACAACAGATTGAACTACTCAGCTCTCTTCAAACGCCTTTGTAATCTATTTCATTTGCAGCCTCCTCTATTATTATCTCCTCTAGCAGTGGAACCAGGGGCTGTAGGACTGTAAGTGCACTTGGTTTCAAAGATGGCACTTAACTTTGTTACCAGTGTGTCTGCATTTATTTCTTGTCCACATAATATTACTCCTTTTTAGCAGATGTTGTCATGAATAGGCCTTTTCCAGAGAGTTGGCCATTTGGTTAACTTGGAAGAAAATATATTTATATCTAGTTGCACCAGTTTCTTCTGCTTGGATTCTTGTATATGCTGTTAACTGTGGTGTCCAGAAATATTACATAATGCTTTAAAATTTCACATCCTTCTCCTTCAAATTACTTTTACTGTGGACTTAGACCCAATTAATTGAAAGCTCGGTATTTGATAAACATTTTGTATTTAATGCAATCTTTTTCCTACTGTTTGTGCTTGGTTTTTTCAGTTCAGTTTTGACAAGAACTTTTCCTCAAACCTTCTTTTTAAGTACCTTTATTTCACTGTCTTTCTACTCTGATCTCCTCCTGGTACCTAACTCTTGCATTTTCCAGGTATTTGAAATTTTTTGTCTTGTTCAGAGATAACATATTCAGTACTTGTACCTAATGCCATGGAGGTTCAGTGTGTCCTAATGGATTGATTAGGAGTTCAGTTTGGTTGTCCTATGATCTCCCTTATGGACGTGAATTGCTTTTTGCATTACTGAGTCAAAAGACTTAGGTCATTGCTGCTTTTTTATCTAACTCAGTGTGAGATTTCTTTCATGCTGCTAAATACAGTTATAAATTATAGGGTCATTCACAAGTGGATTCTTCCAGAAGTTTTCAATATATTCCCCTATACACCATTGTAAACCCAAATGCTGTAAACAAGAAGGTTTAGGATGGAGGAAGAGAAGTAATTACATTAATTTTAATAAGTCGTGTTTTTTTTCTTGAAGTGAAAAACGTTCATTCTTGGACTTGTTGAAACACAAATTCTCTGAAGGGCATTTCCCCCCTTAATTTAACTAGGCTTTCACTCTATTATTAATTAGAATCTGCTTGTTATTAATGCAGTTTCCATTAAAAGCCAGGTACAGAATATTTCCTATATTAAATCTGGATAAATGGTCTTTCATTATTTCTTTGTAAATAAAAATGAAAAGGCTGTGGTTTCAGTAATTAGGCAGCAGTGGTTACTTCAGAAATTTCAATTCTTCTTGATAAAATGTGGAGTGCTTTGTGGCATTTTTATCTAAAGAACATATGGATGTGCACTGCTGAGGTGAAAGAATGCAGCCTGATTTAAAATGCACTTTGACTACACAGCATATATAGGCATTCAAATATGTACATGTATTGGCACATTAACACCAAGCATGCAACCTGCTCCACTGAACAGCAAAGTTTGGGAGTCATCACTGCTGAATGTTAAATATGGAAATAACTGGAATTAACTCATGCAGTGAAACTGTAGTAATGCAGACTGGGCATTACAACCCTGGCATAAATCTGTTGAAGCAGTGAGACAGCTCAAAAAATGAGGATAAATTGCTTGTGCTTTGCAGTGCACTGTTTCACTGTTGTCTTGTATGTCTCTGCCCATCGCTTCTTTCCCTGAATGGATGTTTTAGTGCTTCTGATTAGTGCTGTAGTCATACCTTTAGAGACTAAAATCTCCATTTGATGCTTGAGATAAATACTTCAAAAAGTGCAATAGGGCACACTTTCCCATTGAGCAAAGTTTCTCAGCAGAGCTGAACTCAGATGCTGTGGTGATGCAGCCCAACTCTGCTGAAGAAAGAGGTTCAGCCTTTCTGTGTGTTCCTTTATCTGCTTACCCTCATAAAATTAAGGAAAAAAAGAAAAGCGCTAAATAGTAAATAGTATCAAATGTAACTGTGCTTATTTCTGTTGTAGTGATGGGTACAGTGAATCATGATGTTGGCCAGCTTCCTTTTGGATTAAAATAATGAAATCTCTCAACAGCAAAGCTACATTTCAAAGGAGAAAACTCTTAAGAGGCATTTATAGATAGGATCATCAACAGCTAATCATCACTATGTCTGGAACACATAACATGAACATGGGTTTAGATAGCTCAGAGGCTTATATTTTCATATTACCTGCATTTCTAACAAATTCCTTTTGGTTGCAGGCAGTGGAGTGGCAATGTGATGAAGCTACTAAAAGAGCCTGCTACAGTAAAGGCAAATCAAAGGTAAGCATGAGACAGCTGTTCTGCTTTAATAAAAAATTTATGTTAATAGCAGATGTAACTCAGTATATAAATCCCTACCTTATGCATTTTACTGTCTGCCTTTCTGAAGAGAGATGTAGGAAAGGAGTCTTACACTGATGTCTAAGAAAAGAAATAAAGAAGAATATAGGGAGCACAGGGTGAGAGATACAGTCATGTGATTCCTGTCTGAAATGGCCATGAACTTTACCTTCCAACAATTTACTATTTTGACACCAAGGTTAAACATGACATGTCATATGTAGTGAATTGTATTCTCACTTCATTTTCTGTGCTGTAAATCCCAAATAAATCTGTAATTACTTTGTAAAATTCTCTGTTTATATCCCTTTGTTTAAGATGCATTTTTATTAACTTTTTTATTTCCTATCTACTGGTGCTATGAAGAAAATAATATTGAATTCAGTAACTTTTTAGACATTGAATGTTATATATTTTTATATTTAAAATCAATTCTTTATCTGGCCAACTGCAATTTCTATTATTCAGTTCAGGTAAGTGTATTATTAAGATGGAACCTTTCAGCTGTCCCAACCTGAAGTTAATTATCAAATTAATTATAAAAGCAATTAGAATTGCATGCAATCTATGTTTTTAATTTTTGTACTGTTTAATGATTAAACTTAATTCAGCTAAAACATAAAGGGAGAACACATCAAAAGCGATAATGCAAAAGAACACACTTTTATTCAGTAGAATGTGTTTTATACATTATTGTGCAAAACTCAAAAAATCCCAAGCTTCAAAAGCATATTCCAAAGGCTCTATCATCTAGTAGAGGAGGAATGTCTTCTGCATAGTTATCTAATCACTGACTTTTAAATTTCTTCCATTAAACAGCTAATTTCCAGCTCTGTTTTTACTAAGTGCTGGAAAACAAAATTGCGGTGTATGATTGTATATTTGCAATTAGAGAGGAAGAATGGCCTCACTTCTGAAGCGGGGCCATGTTACACTGTGAGGTATAGAAAAGAAAGGACTTTTGGAACCTCATTATTTAGGCAAATGTTTAATTTTTTAAGTTGTTATTTTTGCCTAGAAAATTTATGCTTCAATATGTAATATGTCCCTCAAGCCTTTATCCTTAGCTTTCAGATGATGATACTTGGAAGTAAGGGAATAAAGTGTCAACAAAGTATGTCACAATGCCTTGATCAAGGGGCATGTACAGTAGAAACCATTCTGATAGGAATACTATGTGTAACTAAACATATATGGCTTTGTTTCACAGTGATTTTCCAAGTTTAAGGCTGTGAGAATAATACTCAACTTGTCTGAAAGTCATTGTGCAGTGATTGTGATCTGACATGATGGATGGAAGTAATTGTAAATTCGAGGCTATAGCAGTGTACTTTCAAATAATATGTTGACAACAGTGTTACAACACATTTTATTCAACAGTGTTAAAGCATCTGTTGCTATTAAATAATTTTGTTTGGAAAAATGCACAACACTAGTGATTACACATTTCAGAATGGGCCTTAGTGTAGTTTTTTATTCATGCAGAGTTTCATTTATCACACCCTTTTGAAGAAGATGATGGTTGGAAGTTAAGCTGTCACTGTAAAATGTGTATATGCAATTCAAATAATGTCCTCTGGGGATTGTTTCTTAATATTGTTAGATTACTACAAACTAGTATTATTTGTCTAAAGATTTCATTTGTCCCCATAGCCATGTTACTCATTCACAATCTAGAAGAGGGGTATAGTCTTTATGCTTCATTACATTAAAAATAAATCCTTGGAGTAAATACTTCTTATTGTTACCATTTGGGTTGTTGGTTGTTTGTTTGTTTTTTCCTGTTGCATGGTTATGTTTGTTTGTTTGTTTGTTTGTTTGTTTGTTTTGGGTTTTTTGGGGGGGGAGTGGGTTTGGGGTTTTTTTGGTGTTTAAACTTTGTGGCCTGAAAGCTCTATATGGGAGTTGCTGGAGAATGCAGAGATACTGTCTGAGAAAACCTACCCAGCTGGAACGACAACTTTCTTTTTGAACTTTTCATACCTCTTTTGTTTTCACTGATGTGGTCAAGGTTAAAATCAAAGGTAAATTAATTTATGACCAGAGAAAGGATAGCCAAATGATGTTTTTCTTTTATTGCCTTATTTCCAAGATTAAAACAAGGTCACTATACCCTCTGTAGAAAAAGATGCATACAGAGCTTTTCCTTGGAAAAACTGGGAGTTATCAGATCAAGAGGAAGTCATTCCAATACTAAATTGTCCCTCTTCAGAGGAAATCTCTTTGCAAACACAATTCCAGTTACCCTTATCAGAAAAGCTTGCTTGCCTGTTGTATAAATAGATGTGGCCCAAATTGCAGAGTTGCAGGGATTCTGTAACATTTCCCAGGTGAATTTAGATTTCAGGACAGGCACATGTAACTGTAGGAAGACACAGGAAAGACTGGAGTCAAAATATGCTAAGGCCAGCCCAGGCTGTGGTAAAGGAGAGAGGAGGATTGCAGGGATGGCTGTGGGTGGGTTATTCATTCACATCCTGGTTTCTCTAGAAGCTCTGCTGACCACAGAGAAGCAGGAGGGCAATAAGTTCAGGTGGCAAAACCTGAACTCGTTGCTTGAAAGTCACTTTACCTGATGGAGTGCATGCCCTGAAACCAGAAGATGGCTTTGAACCCTGAAGGAACTCAAGTAGTTTTTAGATAATGGTCAGTGAAACACAACTCTCTTTTTGTTCTCGAGAAAGAAGCTGCACGGAATTTTTGCCTGTGGCTGTTATCAGTTGTTCTGAGGTTTATGCTTTAGAAGCCAACAAGGGAAAAGAGCTGAAGGGGAAAATATATAGGGACATCTGTCACATTTGACAGTGTAATGCGCACTTGACTTTTGAAGGCCGATGTTTGTTACTCAGACTTCAGACATTTATCTACCAATTTCAGCTTTTGCCTAAAATAGCTGGTGGCTCCAAGAGTGAGCCATGCAAAATTATGTCCTTGTGGCCAGCATGCATTAGCATGTAGAAGTCTGAAACACCAGACACAATTAAGAGAATAAATTTGCCTATTCATACTGACACTTGTGGTAGGGAATGTTAGAAAGAAGAAATATAAATGCACTTGTTGAAAATGCATAAACCAGAGAGGTTAAAAATAATAATGCACATTGAAATTAAGTCCCATCTCTTGCTTATTTAAGATTCTAATGGCTGAGTGTGTTATATCTGAACCTTCAATAAAAGTATTTAAAAATTAAATGCAGGTATGTTTAAAGTGTTAACCTATACAAGAAATATTGCTGCAAGAGTACAATTATTTTGCAGTCAGATTGACCTTGGACTGTCAAGGTAGTCTTAAGTAACAACCTATCCTGCTTGGCTGCTGAATTGCTTCTAATGTATTTTGTTTCAGATATCCTGATACAAAAGTAGAAAGTTCTTCCTAAATGTATTTCTTTATTGCAGATATGTTTTTATAGGCAAATAGCAAAGTATGTGACATAGAGGTTGAGATGAACTGGGGAATAAGACTACATAAAAGATGACTACCAAACCTAACACCACCCCTGACCTAAAAAATCTTTTGGTTTGAAGTCCTTTGCCACTTCTACAACATACATCTCTTTTTTTCACGTGTCAGAAGTGAACCAGTACAGCCAAACTTTACTTTGGAGCTACAAAAGTATCTTTGACCAGTACAAGTGACTAAATGGTGAAGTCCTTTTTCAGTATGTTTTTGGGTGGTGGTGGTTTTATTCATAACCAATTTTCTAATTATTTTTTTTACATTAATTTGGATATTCTTTCAAATTAAGAAAGCAGCCAATTAAAAAAGTTATTCTTTCATTTTCCATTTTTTTTTTTTTTTTTGCACTGTGTTCCCAACAAAAATTCCATATGAGTTGTCTTATTTGCCCTGTTGCAGTATGGGTTGTTGACAAGTTGGCACAGAACTTGGGAACATTAAAGGAAGAATCTTGTGATTCCCAAGAATGTCAGAGTTTAAGAAATTAGCATTATTTTTGAACAAAATGAGTGGGTGATCAGCGTGCAAGTAATTTGGAAATGACACTTTTTCAGGGAGCTCTGGAGTATGAAGAGGAGAGGTTGGATGGATTGTAATGTCAGAACCCACTTATTTTTCCTACACGTACATTCCATGCCTTGTTGCAAAGGGCAGAATGGAAACAGAACAATGAATAAATGACTGTCTTATGTTCTGTGAACCTCCTTGAGTGCCCTTCCAAGGAAAACAAACAAACAAACAAAAATCCCCCAAAAAGTTACCTTCTAGTTTTCAGGGGTTTTTTTTGGTGATGGAGTTAAAACAGTCTGATACAAGGAAACTGCCAAAACTACCAACACTGCCAAGTTGTGAAATAACTACTTTTTAAATGGCTTGTTGCATTGCTCAACACAGTTATATGGTTGTGTATTGGCTTCTTTGTGGTTTAAAGAATATTAAGATGACAGTTTTATAAGGTTCCTTATGAAAACTTCATAATTTTTACCCAATAGGAATCAAATTCTATTTCTAAGATGCTTGTCCCTTGCCCTTAAAGGCTCAAAGAGAAGCATTTAAAAGCTACTTTTTCATGAGAAACTAGTGCAAATGAGAGTTTGAGAGGTATTTTTTCCAAGAGGTAGTTTCTTTCCTGAGATTTTACAGGATTTTTTTGAGTTTATTTTTAACTTGACTTTTATGAGGAAAGGCATAGAAGATAAATTCTAGATGTTTTCTGAGAGACCTTTAAAGTTTTTTCCCCATCTTCTTTTGCAGTCTATTTTGTGCTTGTTCAATTTATTCAGGATTATATTTGTTTTCTTCCAGGATGAGAGTCTATTTTCAAGATAAACAAGCAATCCATTTAATATAACTGTGGGCCAGATAATGGGACTTCTGTGCTATTGCTATTGTATGGATTTACTTACATGATTTCACTTAATATCAGCTAGAATTGCATAACTGTATTTTCACAAGGTTTTTTTCAGACTTTTTATGAGGCTTGTGGTGAATGCTAGAGAGCATTCAAATGTAAATTTCCAGGAAACTTTATTTTCTCCAAACATATTGTTGATCATTTTATTGTATATGCACATTGATTTTTTCAAGAGAGTTTTTCCTCATATAGTTCTGGGAGATTTTTAGTATTGCAGGACAAATCTTTCTGCTTGAATTAACAGTAGAAATTGCTGTTGATTTCTAGCTCCTGAAATAAGATATATGAACATCATAAAGACTTCATCCATCCTAATGGGGTAAAATCTGTATTTTGGTAATGAAATTTTTTGAGGAACTCTGAATTAAGAGGAAAGGAGATGCTTCTAATAAAACACCTAATGTAAATGATGAAATTTGTGATAACACATCTGCATCGAAGATTTCAAGAATTTTATTTTTACTATATTTTTGTTATTGACAACCTGTTTTTTCCCCTGTTTTCCTCTCAACATCCTTTCTTGACCTAATCTGTTTTTAAAGTCAACATCTGATCTCCTGAGACAGTACTGTATTATTTAATCAGTACTGTCTTCATCTATTAGATCATCAATCTGAACTATCAGTTCAAAATTTAGCTAAACCTTTGAAATATATCCAGAGAGGAAATCTTCAGTACTAGAGAGGTTTATTGTCATCCTGTTAAGAACTTTTCAGGAAGTTTGATGTGTGTGTGAATGCATGTGTGTGAATAAGACATTAGTGCATATTGTGATTGCTAACTCAGGTATGCTTAAGCCTTGTTTACCTAAAATTTTTCTATGTGGATAAATAACCATGTAAAGCAAGGTGTCATTAGTCTCCTCTGTACTCTGCAGTATCACTGAATATATTCTTTCTTTTCTGTGTGGCAGGAGGAATGCCAGAACTATATTCGAGTGCTTCTTGTTGGAGGCAACCATCTCTTCACCTGTGGAACCAACGCATTCACTCCCATCTGCACCAATCGCACGGTAAGAGTTCAATGTTTTGCCCCACAAGCTGGAGGAGTCCCTGTTCTGAGCCAGCAGACTAAAAGGCAGAGCATGTTGTGGCTGAGAACTGGCTATTTGTGTATTAATGGGTAAGCTGATATGGAAAAGGCTGATTTAGCTGGTGGCAGGCCAAATAGGAGAGCTAACTGACATCTTTTTTTCAGTCTTTTCCTTAGATGCGGGAGACACAGCTATGAGTACCTCAGTTCCTCCTACATGCCAATTTTTATGAACCTTGGGTGCTTATAAGACTTCTGCCACTGTCAGTTTTGACTGACATCAATACGTTTAGTTATCAAATGTGGTTGTGTAGCTCCATACTGTGTATGTGTAATTCTGGAGTACCTGTATTAGTGATTTCTGACTGGTGAGAATGAGAAATCTTGACTGAGAAGATCTGTCATTCTGTGTTCAAAAAAAGCCTAATTGTAGCATCAGTAATAGTCATAATAAGTATCAAAATGTCACTGTTTGGACTAGGTTGCCTATTGGTTTCAGGAGGGGAGAAACACTTAAATACAAAGAATAGCTGTATTAGTAAAAAACTGATTGGCAGATTTATTATATTTAAACCCATTGCACCTTTATTTTCAAAGAGCATATTAACATCATGCTGTGGTGTATTTGGGCTACTAAATCAGAGATAATTCTGCTGAGTTTGAAAGCTCCTTTTCTTACTCTCATTTTCCATGTGAGACTTTTTCCTAAAACGCACCATCAAAACAAATAATATATTTTTTATTGTCGTCTGCTATGGTGGATGCCTTATTGATTCTGGCAATCAGGCTTGGTTTTATTTCTCATAATAGCAATCTTTGCAGAGGTAACTAATTTTTGAGCCCCTTCTAATAGAAAACATTTAGGCACAATGAATAATGACTGACATGTATGCTTTACACATTGAAATGGCAGAAGTGACATCTGACAAGGTTACAAGAAGACTTTCTATATGAGACAGTTTCAAATTGATGTAGAGGTTGGCTTATGTCTATTGTACAATAATAAAGTAGAGAAAAGGTGTTTGTCATAGGATTTTGTTCAGATTGTTGCACCTTGGCTGAAATGATAATTTTCAGGTAATTTAAATTCCTTTTTCTAATTCTTTTACAGTTAAGCAACTTGGCAGAGATACATGACCAAATCAGTGGCATGGCTCGTTGTCCTTACAGTCCCCAGCACAATTCCACTGCTCTTCTCACTTCCAGTGGAGAATTATATGCTGCTACAGCCATGGATTTCCCAGGAAGAGATCCTGCAATTTATCGAAGTCTGGGGGCCCTTCCTCCTCTCCGAACAGCCCAGTACAACTCCAAGTGGCTGAATGGTGAGTGTTGGCAGACTGGGAGACTCATCTTTTTAACTCATATTCATCATATCCATGGTATTGAAATTCCATTCTGAGAATCTGAATGTTTTTAGAGTATTACTTATTTTACTAATATAAGCATTATGGAATTTAGTTAATATAGATGAAGTTTGTAGATGTGCCCTTAAATATATGTCATTTTTGAAGGCATGGGGATGAGATGCACATGCAGTGCTCTTATATGGCACGCTGAGCCAGCTTTGAGCAGCAGCTTGCATTGAGCATTCTTTTCTGAGTCCCTCAAAAATCTAAGGCAGAAAATAAACAGTTAAGAGTGGACTGAATTCTCCTGACTTTCCCTGCAGGTCCCAGCCTTGACAAGCGGAAAAAGTTTGGCTTTCAAGCTGCTAAGGTGGCAGACTGACATTTTTGACACTTATTATAGCCAAAGGATAGGGAATAGTTTACAAAACATATCATAAAATTGTGCTTAGCAGTCAATTTTGTATCATGGATGTTAATCACGTGATGAGGATTTCCAGCTGGGAGAAGCTGCAAACAGATAGGTATCCCTGAGATGTGACAGACTGAGTTGCCATTTTGTTTATTACAAAAAAAGGAAGCAGATTCTTCTAAAATAAAAAATATTATTGAACATGAAGTGTAAAATTATGTGTATTATAGTTTGCCCGTGCCGGTTCCAGAAGAAAAAAAAAATTCATAATGCATGTGACACAACAGTCACTATTCCTGCAGTACATTTCATGTTATCATGGGATTATTCTCATGTTGGAAATTAAATACAAATATAAATCCTTCTAGCTTCAGAACATTTGGTCAGCTGCAAGTAACAGATTTTATTTGGAATATATCAGTGCTCATATGTGAATGTGAATAATGTGAGTGCTGAATTGTGCTTATACAATTGATATATTTTATTTGAACAATGAACCCATCAGAGGTAGCTCACAGAAATTTGTGACCTTTTCTAAAGGTTGGATGATTTCAGAATGTTAATTAATAACAACAGAAAAAATCCTAAATTGTGTGGAACATAACAGAATTATAGCAGTGTGAAAGAAGTGAAGGGAAAAATGAACTCATTATATATCTATATCTATATCTATATCTATATCTCCCTGTTCAGGCACACTTTGTCCACTCAGCTTGGTATTGGAACTAATTGCTGTGTCACACCTGTGTGCTTTTGTCAAAGGGGAAATAGTCTTCACATAGAATTTGCAGCTTAACTGGATATTTTTATGCCAAAAGCATGCTGAAATTCACACTAGAATTCTCTAATCAATCATATTCACTGTATTCACATTTTGTCTATTAAAAGCTTCAGATGTACTTATACATTCTCTGTTAGAGTTCATTCTTCTGACTCAAAACTGTTTATAATTAAGTTACCAGGAAACTGTAGCTTTTATCTTTGGGGAGGAAGAACAAGATGAGTTTTGTAATTGGAGCCAGATAAAGAAAGTCCAATAAAAAACTGAAAAGCAGTCCAGTTAACCATATTAAAGGAAGGAGGAATATTTTCTGGGGTAGCTAGAAGTGGGGGATTCATCTGCTTGAGTTGAGGATTCATCTGTTTTTATGTCAATTTGCGTGCTTTTATGATTCAGTGCTTGGGTTGAAGGGAAGATGTTACTGCTTCCACTGAGAAAGTAACACAGATCAATAATCTTGCAAGAAAAGTAAAGCATCAACTGGAATGGAAGCTCCCTAGTCAATATCTGTTATGCAGCAGTAGCTCACAGTTACTGTAATTCAGCCTCATTTGAGGTGTTCATGTGCATGCTTCTGTCAGTGTTTCCAATTCAAAGTTTTCCACGGAAGCACCCTGTATTTTCTCACTTAGATTTTCTGCTCCGTGAATCATGTTGGACCAAATCAAATCATCTCTGGGAGTGATGGTTATACTCTGAAACACAGCTGATTATCTTGTTCTGTGCTTTATTGCTATACAATAAAGACATTGTTGATTTTAGTGGCTAGCACAGCAAATTTGGAGATTTTCAATCCTGTCAGTCAGGCAAAAAGGACATGCCTATATGCCTAGGCTGTCTGCTCTCAATGTTCACTGCACCTTTTGGTGCAAGATATTGACTTCAAAAGCTGTGAATCTTCATCACAGGAGAAAACTTACTAAGTTCCTAATCTTACTTGTCTGTAGGTCTGTAATTACAGGAACTGTGATATACAGTGTGGGAGAGGAAAATGGAGCTGATGTGTGCTGGTGGCTTGAGTGAGATCCCATATTACCATGATGTGATTTCAGCTTCTGGAATCACAGATTTCACAAATAAAACCCATTTATGTTGTTGACCTGAACTCCCCATTTGTTCTGGTTCAGCCACTCACGTATTTATTATCAAATCCTTCCTTCTACTGGGGGCTTGGTGGGCCTGAAAGCAATCCCCATCATCTGAGTACATAAGTTAGCAGCTATTTACTGACCACCATTCTGATCAGTTGCTTAACATTAGAAGATTATGGAGAAATCGGGGAAATTTCATTTCTGAATTATTATTTTCTTGATGCACTCAATATTCAGTGATCTGGGGGCACAAAGAGTTGGTTAGTTCAGTTAAAAGTATTAATTATTCAGTGTATGTGTTAAATTAAGCTACAGAAATATGCTGAGAGAATATAACTGAAGGGAAAAAGGGAAATTAATGTGAAGCACAAAGATTTTGAACGAGCAAAAATCCAAAACTGTAGATGGATAATGCAGGAACACTGCCAAACACAAAACCCTATTTCTGACTGGAGCCATCTTTGAGGCTCTCTGAGCATACTGCTTGTTCACCTACTAGACAACATGCTCCCGGACTTGACTCCATGGTTTGTCTGGTTTAAAATTTTTTATTGACAGAAAGGACAGTTCACCAAATGTTACAGATATCTGCACACTTCCTTAAATTTTTTCCTATTTTGGAAAATTTTAGTGTACAGTCATGCCATCTTCAATGATGGAGGAAAGAAGCATCTGGTGGTACTTATTGAACTTAATCTCTTTTAAGATTTACGCTAGTAATCTATTCAACTTGAACATCTATGGATAAGATCACCAGTTGCTTTTTTTTTTTTTTTTCACTTCAGAATTTCCCTCTGCTTCTAGAAAAAAAAAATAAAAATTGATGTTCTGTTTATCGATGCTATTTCTGTCTTCCTGGTGCTCCTATAGACAACATCAAATGCAGCTGGCCCAAAGGCAATGAGCAGGTTATTGACCACAGCTGTCACCATGCAGAAATTCTGCTCTTCTCCATGTCAAGACACCACTGAAGCACCAGGCTACTGTAGTGGTCTGACCTGGGCATTCACCTTAGTTCAACAGGGGTTGGGCTGCTCACAAAGAATTTATCAAGTGACAATGCAGGGAGAGACAGACCCTGCATTATCCTCTTGCCAATCCTGTTGGTACTTTGTACCTGTCACTGTTCTCAAAGGGAGCACAATCACCCAGAGGAGTTAAGGATGGCTGCAAACTAGCTCCCTCCCCATCCAACAGCCCAGCTGGCTGCAGGATAGTAGGCCTGCAAATGTGAAATAGAGAACTCATCTCTCCTTCCCATGATGTCATATTTTGGCCTTCTTTTTTCCCGTGTAAAGGAAAATGTATTGCCTGAAGTAACTACATGAATATGTATATATGCACAAACAGATGAAGAAAGTGAAAAGGCTGCTTACCAGTAATTTACTCTGCAAGGTGCCCTGTTTTGCTGTGTACCCTCTCTTTCACTCTGAATCCATGTTCAAATGTTTCTGTTCTTAAGAGAAACAATCTGAGGTGATAGAGCACACACTGAGGATTGTCTAAAGCAGATATCTCTCCCACTGATATTTTCTCCTGATCAAAGCAGTCAGCAAGGCCCTGAGCTTCAGCCAGCTGTTCAGGTCAGTAAAGGGCAGCATGTTTCTGGAATGTTTTAAAATTTCCCTTGCAATGTTTCATAAGAATAGTCTGCCTTAGCAGTCTGCTTTGGACATCATTTAGTGATAAAAAATAAATTATTCTTTCATTAAGCTGGCATGCTGTCTGTTTCAGTGTCTTTAAGCTCTCAGTGCAAAAAATGTTTAAGTTGTATCTGGAGTTGATGTAGTATGCTTCTAATCTTACTTTACTGTAGAGTTGGTCTGCAAAGTGCAGCAGGGGCAGAATTCATCATAGTTTGCTCTAGAGAACAGAAGTAAGTGTAATAGCTATATTTGCAGCCCACAGTTGCAGTGTGTCCAGATTGGCAAGGAAATGCTTTCACTGTTTAAACTTAGAAACCTTTTCTTTAGTCCAACATTTGCAGTTAGTAAAGGTATTTCCCCTTTCAATGTATCTCTTGAAATCACTAAATGTGATCTGATACCTCAGAGTCAAAGTTGGCCTTAGTCTATAATGTGATTGCTTCCTTCAGCCAATAAATTGGCAAAACACGAAAAAAAAAAAAAAAAAAAAAAAAAGGAAAAAAAGAAAAGGAAATCCCTGTCTCTGTCATCACACAAAGAAACACTATGACATTTGGTTTCATAATGTCTAATTGTCTAATTTGTCTAATGCCTTTGCTTGCAATTGCATGGGTCTGCAACCATCTTGAAATGATTGCAGCTGTTTTCTTTACCCTAGACACGCAGTGATAGATGCTATTGGAACATATTAAATAAATAAAAACTGTGTTCTAAATGTCACAACATTTCATCAGTGGGCAGACCATAGATGATTAAAATGTAATCCTATATCAGATGTAAAAATAAAATAAAATATAATAAAATAAATCAAATCTCTTCCATATTAGAAGCCTTTCCATCTGAGGAGATGAGTGTTTTGGATTGTTCTGCTTTACTGTAGACATAATATTACTGTTTTTCCTCTTGCTGTCCTAAGCATTTGGTTATTAGATACTCTTACTAAAGTTGTTCTTCTGAGATCACTTTCTTACAAACACTAATAAAAAGGTTATTAATCCAGAGCAGATATTTTTAGTCTTCACAAGTAATAGTAAGAGTAAAATTCTTACAAAGGTGGTTTGGTTAGTGGGGTTTAATACAGCTCTGAATCAATGTCTATTATTGTTTGTTAGCAGACTTTTATTATAACTTTTGCTGCTAGTAGGATGTGTAGAGAGAATTTATGATCTAAAAATAAAAATTAATTCTTTCAATTTTGTTTTTAAGGATTAATGAAAATGGCTGTAATAATTCAGTGTTATCCTTTCATTTTTCTGGGTTTTAATGAAAAGCCTTGTAATTACCTAGTGCAAGCTTTTCTTTATTATGTAATATGTCATGTAACTCAAAACCAGTCTATGCTTGAATGTGCAATGTACTCTTTCAGATAAGAGACCTGACTGAAAATATGCAAAGCACATTCTACCAGTTTTGCTTATTTTGCAAGAAGATAAATAATTACATTTCTTTGCTTTGATTGTGCCACCCACAAGGTTGTTTTTTTTTCTTTTGTGTGTATCATCATATTTGCCAGTATCCTAAAAAAGGAGAGAAAATACCTGCTGGTTTTGAAACCTGTCCTTAGGCTTCTTCTCTGGAGCAGCTACCAGAGGAAAAAAATTGAGCACTTAAGCTGTGTTTTCCCTTTCAAATTTGTGCATCTTCTCCCTGATGGCAGTGACAGAGTAGGAGAGCAGTAAGTTGGTGTGAGGTGGAGGTGCCTCCCCTGACTTCCTTTTTCCAGTGCCTGACTGTTATTACAAAACACCTTCATGGCATTTCCTTACCTGTTTGAAATGGCTGGCAAGAAGCACTACCCATGGAGTCAGGATATTTTTACTTCTTATCTACTCTAGGTAAAACAGCAAGGTCCACCTACTATTTATTAAAAACACTAGGAGGCTATTGAGGACAGAGCCTGTTCTTCTATATCTCATCTAGCCTGCTTATGTCAGGTGCCAATCCGAGAGGCTGAATGGGGAAGGAGGACACTTCTGCAAGCAGATCATCTGTTCCCAACTGCAGAGGCACAACAGGAGTGTGAGCCTTATTAATGCACAAAACTATGATACACAGTGACCCAGAAAGAATGAAAGAACTTAGGACTGAAATGCATCTCAGTCAGGGGAAAGTGGAAAATTCCAAATTTCAAGGAACATAAACACATGAAAACCAGCATTTATCAAAGAAAGGAGGGGACTGAAAGGTTACCTGAATATGAGGAATAATGTCTTTACTGTGTGGGTAACTGCACACTGGAACACACTACCCAGAGAGGTTGTGGAGTTTCATTTGCTGGGGATATTCAAGAACAGCCTGGACACAATCCTGTCCAATTCACTTTAGGATGACCTGACTTGAGCAGGGAGGTTAGATCAGATGACCCTTCTAACCTGACTCATTCTGTGATTCTGTGTCATCCTGTGACAGAAATACTGGATGGAATTCAACAGCAGACATACCAACCCTTAAGGTGAAGGGGGAAGAGCATGATTATCATATTGGTTTTATTTTTGTTATAAAAAAAGAAAAAGAAAAAAAAAAAAAGGAAAAAAATAAAAAGGAAAAGAGGAGCAGGTTGTAATGAGTTGATGCTGTCTGTATTCCAGGCACTCACCAACAAAGCCTCTCTCACTCCCCTCCACAGCTGGATAGAGGAGAGAAAATATAATGAAGAGTTCATGAGTTGAGATAAGGACGAGGAGAGATCACTCACCAAATATCATAATAGGCTGAACAGGCTCAAATTAGAGATATGAATTGAATTTATTGCTAACAAAATCAGAGCAGGATAATGAGAAGTAAAATAAAACCTTAAAACCTTCCACCTTCCATGCCTCCCTCCTTCCCAGCTCTATCTCCTACCCCACCAGTTTAAGGAGACAGGGAATGGGGATTATGGTCAGCCCATGGCTTCTCCCTCTGCCCAGGGAGAGGAGTCATTTCCCTGCTGCACCGTAGTGTCCCTCCCAGAGCAAATAGTTCTCCATGAACTTCTCTAGTGTGAGTCCATCCCACAAGCAACAGTCCTCCCCAAACAGCTGTAGTGTGTGTCACTCTTCCATAGGGTGTGGTCCTTCAAGGACAGGCTGCTCAAGTATGGGCACCTCTTTCCAAGGGCTTTCCATGGGGTCAGGTATCCACCTGCTCTGACATGGGGCTCTTCCACAGGCTGCAGGTGGATTTCTGCATCCCCATGGAACTCCAGGGGCTGCGGGGGCACAGCTACTTCACCACAGTCCTCACCTCCAGCTGGAGGGGAATCTCAGCTCTGGCACCTGGAGCACCTCCAGCCCCTCCCTCTCCACTCACCTTGGTGTCTGGTGAAAGAAGCAGGGCTGCTTCTTTCACATGTTTTGATTCCTCTCTTTTGTGGCCACAACTACAGCTGCACAGTAGCTCTTCCTCCTCCTTAAATCTGTTATCACAGAGGCATTACCATCACTTCTAATTGGCCCAGCCTTGGCCAGTGACATGTCCATGAGTTGGAGCTGCCAGGGATTGGAACAGCTGGACATGGGGAAAGCTTCTGGCAGCTTCTCATAGAAGCCACCCCTGTAGCACCCCCCACCACCAAAGCTTGGCCATGCAAACCAAATGCACAAGTCTGCAAGAAAAGTCATTTAATTATCCCCCTCCCTGCAAAGCTAGAGCAAAGAAAAGACAAAAAAATGGCAGTGAAAATGTTTGCAGAGAAATGGATAAGACATCATAATTGGGTTTTCTTTCCATATCATGAGAACTGGTTGGCAAAATCTCATTAAAGAACACTAGATTTCTGTGTATGTGGAATTCTGGATTCAATTTTAAACAACCATCTAAACTTCTGGATCTTTTGATAGATCTCCATACTCCAAATTTCTAGAGGTTTTGAGTGAATTAATGAAATCTCTATGTATTTTTCACCCTTGCTCCCTTGCCCCTGTATACACAACTTTGCAAGGTGTCTATCCAGTGAATATAGGTGACAAAATCCACTGAACTCCAGGTGCAACTTTCAAGGGCTTCAATAAGTATTAGGTTAGAGTAGAGAATGTCTTCTGTGACTAAGTTTGTCACTAGCAAATTTGCATCAGCAAAACTCTATAATAAATTGCAAAGTATTATGCCATGTAAGAACACTTCACCTTGAAAATGAAGGAGATTTATTTGAAATAAACAACAGGAAACAAACCAAGGAATTTTGTAATACCATATTTGAAAACAATTTTTCAGAGAAGAAATAATTGCATTTCAGAATTTATTAGAGTATATCAGTAAAAAAGTAATGAGTGCATCCACTTTTATGATTATGCTGAAGTGTATTATAAAATCTATCAGGAGTATAAGAGAAGATTGGAAAAAAATGTCTGGGATACACAATTTTAGTGTATTTTGCTGTCCTTGCTCTTCCATACCTATAAAATTTTCAATTTAGCAAAAGGAAAAGAATGTAAAAGAGATCATGGAGAGCTAAGGCATTGCAAAAGAAATAGTCAAAATAGATTAGTAGCCAGCTACTCTATGGCAGGTTGGCATTTTTAGCACGCATCATAGGTAATTGTGAAACACAGAGGAAAAATAGCTATTAATAAACCATTTCCAGCAGTTTCATACAGGACTTAACATTTTACAGTTCAGCTCCTCAGGGTGGATATACCTGTGATGACCACAAGTTATGTATTGCTTTTGAAACATATAATGCTGTAGGAAATTTTTACTCTATGTTTAAAATTTGCCCCTAAACCTTCATGAGCAGTGATGCCTTGATCAGAATAATTCAAGGTCTGTACTTTTTTTCCAGCAGCTGCAAAGGGCCACAACTTAATGAATATACTTAATGAATATACAGAGATGGCAAAATGTATTTGCAACTGGACTTTGTTGGTTATGTTAAAGAGATGAAAGGAAATAATATAGTCTGACACATCTGAAGTTTAAATTCTTTCCATTACTTTAAGTGTCCCTTTTGAAGAGCATTTCTAGCTGATATGTGAAATTTATTCAAAAAACCTCAAATGCATCTTTCTAGAATTTAATGCTATTAAGCATTTGGCTGAATACAATTATTTGGAAGAAATGGGTCTTGAGAGATCAACAGTATGGTGTGATTCATTGATCTAGTGAGGTCAGTGAACAAATGAACAAGTTCCAGAGAGGTGTCATTCAACATTAGGGCAGTATCTAGACTCCTAAGATCTTGAATATATTATGTGCTCATATATCTTTGTGTGTGTGTCTTATTTTGTGTGCATATATACATATATAATATGATCTGTGCCTAAACCAGAAAAAAATAATATTTTAGCTTTCTTTTAACACTTATGGGATTAATTTCACTTTTGATTGGGTCTTTGAATGCCTTACACTTCAGATGGGAGTGGTCACATCTCACAGGGACAGTCAGTAGAAATCACAGCTCTTACTTGCTTAGAATAGGCTTTGGATCTTTAAATCCTTAAGGTTAATTGCTGTTACCTCCTTAAGGAAAGTTAGATCATTTCCTGTTATTTGGTTCACTCTGGAAGCAGTACCATCCACTGTGGTGGATTAAAGTCATGTTGGATTGCTTCAGAAGAAGGGAAGTTACATGGATTAAAGAGCACAAGTGAACTTTCTTGCTCCTAAATTCAGACATCAAGAAGAGGCCAAGATTAACTCAGGTGCTCTCAGGGAGCTCTTTTAGGCTTCTGTTTCCTGTTTATATCCACAGAAAAATTCCTGTACAGTTCCTCTCATCCTTTTACCCACTAAGACTGTACCTGCACCACTGAATAAAAAAGGCACCGGAAATAAGCTTATGCATGACCCCTTTGGTGGGTGGAAAGGAAGAATAATCTAAAGGGAATCATTGTGTCTTCCTGTTAAGTGCTTGCACTTTAGAACAGAGACTGTGCTCCCCAGAAAATGAAGGTTTGTCTCCAACCTCCAGGAAAACAATCATATTATTTCTGGTTCAAGCACTGTCTTAGCTTAATATGGTTGAGTTGTCTTTTTTGCAGTAACTTAGAAGAGTCTGTGGGGAAACATCCTTGTTGGCCAGTCACACTGCTTTACAAAGGAAATGGTAGAGATTCCCAGGACTTGTGCTGAGTAAGCAAACTTCAGAAATAGCAGAGTAGTGTGTTTGCCCAGAGGCAGTATTAGCTAGCCACCCAGTGCTTTCAGTGCTTGGGCTTGTGTAGCAGTGTAACACTGCTCCGTGATATACAGTGGAGATACTTCTTGGGTCACATCGACAAAGTCATTTTCTTGCTTTCCTGATTTCACTGGTTCCATTTAATTTGGGAAAGTCTAGTCAGCCTGACACATCCATAAATTGAGTATATAAAAAACCCTATAAAGGTCATATACAATACTTGTGACATTATTACTGATTGACATTTTTCTACTAACTGTATCGTGTCACATACCAGAATCCTTGCACTTGTTGTGGTGATCAGAAAACAGAAATGAGAAGTGTTTGCCCTTCCAAGAACTATTTGCAAAGTCAGCATGAAACAGGATTCACTTAATTTGTTGCATTAAAAACTTACATGGTAAGGCCTCCTTGTCAACAAATAGCAGTTCACAGCACAGTATTTGGACACATAAGAACTGACTTTTCCTAGCTAAGAAGCTACTTTTTCCTTTGAAGATTTGAAGTGACCCTGTTCATTTTTCCCGAAGAGAAAATGAAATAAACAAAGTCTGACATGGTAATCCTTCCATATCCACTAAATTCCCTAAGGTAACTCTAAGATTATTACATTTGATGCAAATGCAAGCAGTTTCCACAAGTTTCAACAGGAGGTCACAATTTCATCAGTTCATAATCAATAAAGTATAGGTGTTTGCAGGCGTATAAATTGTTTCTCAGTTTTGAAACCATGAAATGTGAGTACTAGGTATTTTTATACATGTATTATGATTATCAGTGCAACTTTAAAAAACTGTCTTTTGAAAGGTTGATATGGATTTTCAAAAACCCTGAATACATTCTGAATACATTTCATACTATTTTTACTCCTATAGTTTGTGAAGTTTGTTTTATTTTTGTAATTCATCATTCTTTATGCTGAGTGCTTCCAATACTGTTTTTTTAACTCCGCAGTGAGGTCCTGTGGTGCCAATGTAGAGACATTTTTATATCATTGGGCCTCCAGTGAAAAGTATCTTCAGGCCTGATTGCAAGGCGGGGCATCCTTTTTTAACTTTTTTTTTTTTTTTTTGTGGATGGATCAAATTGAATTTGAGTATTTGCTCCGTAGGTTTTGAAGCTTTTGAAACCTTTGAAGCAAAATCCCTATTGTAATGAAAGTTTTACACAGATGTGGAATGAAGATTCAAGGTTCTAGTAGGGTTAACATTACTAAAAGTTTAGTTCTTTGTATATTATCAGTGTAATTTTATTTTTTATGGTATCATGAGTCCTGTCCAACTATTCTTCCTTTTTTATCCCTTTATTTTAAAGACACAAATGCACTGACTGTATTTAACTTATGAAAGCTCAGGGCACCTAGTTCTTAAAATTGTTGGGTTGTGACTTGCCAGCAACATACCTGGGCAGCTGTGGATGTGGAGAAAATGTGGTGTATTCCATACTGTTCTCAAGGAAGCACTTCATAAAATAGAGAATGAAAGTTACTGGGAGGAGTGAGTGCACTACTGGATCTGCTCAGCTTCATACATCCGAGGCAGCTCATAATCACTGCTGCCAAAAACCTGCCCTGGGAACTCTCAGCACAGCAGATAGAGATGGAAGCAGCACAAGAGGCCACATAAGCTGGGATCTGGTCTGTCTTTGAAAAAGAGTTTTCTGACAGTTTGGACTGCTGTGAGGCATTGCCAGCTTGCTTGCCTTTCTAGTGCCCCTCCGAAGTTCTGATGGGTTTGAGATACTTCTGTAAAATGCTTACATCGAATTATGGCAGCCTTTTTCTATACAACAGTGCTGTCAAAAATGTTCACCTATTAATTTTATTTGAAGTGCTTCCTCACAACAGATGTTTTTAAAACAAATAGTTTTATTTGTTTTCCCACTTCAGAATAAAATTTGGAAATGGGAAACATAAGTTTTCTTGCTTCTCAGAGGTATCAGTGTTCCAAAATGGTTCCTTGCACAAGTGGGGCTCTTCTTCACAACACTGTGAATCAAATTTATCTTTCCTTTAAAAACCTATTGAGTTGTCAGTTGTCTTCTAAGGTCATGGATTTTCCTCAGTTCTAGTAATCCTTACAGGAAATGGACCACATGTTTATTGTCTGTGGTATCCACTGTTCCTTTTTTAATTTTCTTTCAAGAAGAATTGCCAACTGTTTCTTTCCAGATTATTTTTTTGCATATTCTCTAATTTTTTTCCTTTATCACTATCAGATTTTTTGATCCTTTTTTTGATCAGTTTTCAATCATTTTTTTAAAGAAAGAAAAAACAAATCTGTAATGCTCTCAAAATCATTAAGCAAGATAGGGTTGAAATGCAGTTATCTTACCATCAAATATTTATGTGTAGTTCTCTTTTCTTTTAATTACAGCCTCTGAGCACATTTTTACTCACCATCAATTACCACCCATTATCCTGCTAATCTGGAGTAATGGCATAGTGGCAAAGCAGAAAGAGAGTTAAAAGATAAAGCAATTGCATTGTAATACTTCACTGTCCCCTTATGTGAAGCATGAAAACTCTGAGAGAATTTTGATGGTGGAATACAGTGAGTCGGGCCAAGGTTGCCCAGCACAGTCATGTTCTATAAACTCTTAGAGCAAAACCTGCCAGGCCACGTGTTGTGGTTTGACCCCAGATGGCAACTCAGCTGGTTTTTTGTGCTGGTGGAGTGGTGTGAGAAAGAAAAGGCCTTGGCTCTGTGTAAGTGCTGCTTAACAATAACAAAAACATCCCTGAATTACCAGCACTGTTTCCAGCATAAATCCAAAACACAGTACCGTGCTAGCTACTATGAAAAACATTAACTCTACCCAGCCAACTTCAGTGCATCATGATCATGTATCTCATAATCCCAGCTGGACATGAGCTGGCCTATTCAGATGTCATAGTGCCATATCCCTAAAGGATATTAAAAAGTGTGTTTATCTAAGTATAAAGCTTGAAGATAAATCCAACTTCCACATTAGTATGAGTGCATATATCACAAGAAGGCCGCAAATGATCTTTCCTTCTGTTATTTTCAGAACCAAATTTTGTGTCTTCTTATGACATTGGGAACTTTACCTACTTCTTCTTCCGGGAAAACGCAGTGGAACATGACTGTGGGAAAACAGTTTTCTCTCGTGCTGCTCGGGTGTGCAAAAATGATATTGGTGGCAAGTTTGTGCTGGAGGATACCTGGACTACCTTCATGAAAGCTCGTCTGAACTGCTCTCGCCCTGGAGAAATTCCGTTTTACTATAATGAACTTCAGAGTACCTTCTTCCTGCCAGAACTGGACTTGATCTATGGAATTTTTACCACTAATGTGTAAGTAAACTGAATGATCCATTTTATTTTCTTGCTGTTTGTGCAGCAAAACCTAGAACTTCTGAGCTGCTCTCTTCTGCATATGCCAAGTAAACATCATAAAATCAAACCACTGTTTTGCCCAATCCACTGTTTTCTGTGAACGAGTATCAGTTCTAAATGTTTCCCACATGAATTGTTGAAAACACGAGAGAACAAATAAATTCTTAATATTTCCTTACTGCAGGGAGCCAGTTGTGTTTAAGACTATTCTGTCATATTCTTTACTTATTGTTAGAAAGTTATTAATTTTTATTTTTACTCTTGTAATACATAAATTCCATATGTATTTAAGAAATAAGTAATTTATAATTATAATGTGATACGATCATGAATTTGACATGATGGAGTTTTACCATGCCATAAAGAACCCATCTTACCCAAAACAGCACAGGAGGTGCTCTTATGTATTTTAATTTAGTCCTAACATATCCTTATGCGAGTTTAAAGGTCAAACCAAGAATTTAACCTAATTTCAAGTTAACCTGTTATATCAATAAGGTAAAAAATTAAAGGAGAAAAAAAGTACAATTTGGTCTTAAATATTCAAATCTGTTAAATATTAAAAAGTTGGATGGACATAAAAAAAAGAAACATCTCGGAAATGTCCTTTGTGAATTTAAACATGATGACTGGTGTTCAAATACTACTCAGTGAGAGCAGCCTCTGTGTTATGGCTGTGCAGCCCAGTGTTCAGACCACTGGAATAATTTCCAATTTCCAGTTTTGAGGTGGCATCCACACACACTGTTCAACTAGATCTTTCATGAGAAGTCCAAGTAGCCTAAGCATGTTCCTGCCATGAAAAGCCTGAGCAGAGGAATTCTGCTCTAGAAAATCCACAGTGCTTTGGCCGTGGAAGGGGAATGATGCTCCTGATCCTTCCTGGGTCTCCTGAAAAGGGACTTGCTGTTGTTAAGACTACCTTTTCCACATGAAAGTAGACAGTATTTTAAAACTTGCTCTTGCTTTTCTCTTTCCCCATGGCCCAACATTCTGACTGTCCAAGAGAGATGGACTGTTCAAAGAGAAACTAATTAACTATAATTCTTTGAGGGTAGGGTTTTTTGGTTGCTCTATTTAAATGCCTGCCATCAAATGTTGTAACTAAATTTTTTGGAAATTTTTGAAATGTTTTAGAGTTAGGATTACTTCCCCATGCTGACTACCTGTTGATAGTTTGTAGAACTCATATGATCTACCTTTCTGGCCTGCAAGTGATGGTGGAGAAACACAAGGGTTTCCTACAAAAGGGAACAACATATTCCTTTCTGTTCATGTAACAACATCAGATATATCTTTATGGCATTCATAATTCTTCAGTCTCATATCTTCAGAATTACAATGACTTTATTGGACCTTAACGCTTTTTTTTAGTATACTTTAATATACTTGTAAGGGAAAAATTAACCTTTCTCTAATAGCCAAACCTACACCTCTTAGATATGTTTGACTATCAAGTCCACTATAGCGACTGCTTAATGAAAAAAGCTGATTTTATTTCTTTCAGACTATCCAAAAATCTATAAACGTGGGTCTCATGTCCTTGTAGGACTTCATGAAATTCAAGAAAACATTTGTACAATTAATAATATTAGAGAGATGCATTTAGTTATATAAGCAAGGATTTATGAGGTCCAATGATGATTGATTCTGCAGATGTTGTAAGCATGGAACTTCAGGTTTTGGGATTCCTTTGAAATAAGAAAGACAATCATAAGAAAACCAATTGCCCTTTTGTCCTGGCATTTAATCCAGGACTAACTCTTTTTTCAGAATTAGTTTGTTGTTGGTTTGTTGTTTTTTTATTCCCCATCATTATGGACTTTCTATAGTATGTTTTCTTAAGCCTTGTGTAATTTCCAGGCTAAGCTTAAAAAAAAAAAAATCAAGGGTGAAAAAAAAAAGTAAAAGAGAGGAAAATGCTGTGTGGATCGATTTCCAGCAGTTTTAGTTGCAAATCCGTGCAATTGACACCTTCATTATCTATTCTATTATCTTAAAATGAGGAAAAGAACAATGCAGCTTTCCCTATTAGGAGCATTTGTGGTTATTAGATTATATTCCTTACACTATGCAGAATTACTTTATTACTTTGTATGTCACATTTTCAAGGCAAGCCGAGGAAATTGTGTATTTTGTCCAGCTGCCATTTATTGATCTTTATTTTTTAACATGATGTCTTGTAAGCAGTCCAAGTTGTTTTCTCTTGATGGGTTTCTACAACTTGCATTCTTATTGCTGCACAACATCTCTTGGAAGATAAGATTTTTTGTGGATGTGTCTTGTCCAGGGATTCCGTAGGATCTAGAGACATACCACAGGTTGAAAATCCTTACTTATGTCATGCAGTCATTTCTTGTATGGAAGAAACTTTATTGAGCCCTGAGAATAATGTCCTGAATTTTGTTCTGAGAAAAGAGGTGTCCCTAGTGCTTGTGAGTATGTGTGGAGGTGTAGCAGAATGGTATTAGAAGTATAGTATTACCATACTATAGAGCACCAGCAGAAAGTAGGAAGTTTTGGGTTCTTCCCTACACCAGCTTCTTGGTAAGGCTGACAAATATTTTAAATGCAATGACTATGCGAAATCAGCTCATCATATATCATTATCTTGAGATATCATCTCCTGGCTGATCATATCTGCTTCATTAATAACTTGAAGGATAGAGGAGTTATTGCCTTTTTTATTTATTTTTCAGCAATTCGACTTCTTAATGTTATTACGTAGGTTAATGTATTTATTTCTTTTGCAGGAACAGCATAGCAGCCTCAGCAGTTTGTGTTTTCAATCTGAGTGCCATAACTCAGGCCTTTAATGGACCCTTCAAATACCAGGAGAACTCTCGCTCTGCTTGGCTTCCATATCCCAATCCTAACCCTAATTTTCAGGTATGGATACATGGGAGAAGGACAATATTTTATGTGAGCTTTCCTCTAAGTACTGTATGGTTCATAAATTATAAACTCAGTTTTGCACTATGCTGTAGCCTAAGACCTTAAAAAAAAACCTAAAATAAAAGAAGTGCTTAGGAGAGCCCCTTATTTCAACATATTTAATTTTAATTTTATCCCTCCACAAAAAAATTTGGTTTGAAAAACAGATTTACTTTGAATTGTAGGAATAAAAGTGCTTAACTTCAATCTTCTGTCAAAATAAAACACTATAGTTATCTGTCAAGGTGATATTAACTCCTCTCTGAAGTGTGATCAAACTGCTATTCTCTTTTACATTGTATTTGTGCTATTAGGACTTAAAAAATGGAACAGTGACAGAAAAAAAGAAAGCGAGAGGGAGGTGGTAACGGAAGAATGGTCAGAATTTTATGTATTTTCATGTGCAAGGTGGTTCACAGTCGTTGAAGAGTCAGATTAAAAGAATTTGCAACGTGTGCTGCCTCTAATTTGAACTTGTTGGCCTCAGAGAGTATAATCTGCAGCTGGCTGACACTGTAAAATCAGTTAGTCCAAAGTGGGTCATTTAGAGGAACTCTACAAAAAGAAAGGGGTATTTCAGTGACCACGTATAGATTGTTTTAGTCTTTTGCAACGTCATCACTCCTACTAGGACAATTTTAATGAGTGTGCTTCCTACAAGGAAGATGGAAGGAAAAGTAGCATTAATGTAGTGATTAACAACAATAGCTTTTCATCAGGGTATTTGACTGTAGAACCTCTATTCACCTTTCATCCTCCCTTTAATCTCAATGCAATTTCACAAGTTCACTGCTGCTCCTGGAACAGTCTTCCCTAGCTTGTAAGAGTTATAAGATTTTTGCTAGCCTGAAAAAGAATCACCCATTGGCGATTGCAGGTAAATTACTTCCTGATCTATGCAAATGAAAGAAAGTAAGGTACAGTTTACAGGCTAGAGCCGTGTTACATTTTGTAAGTTGTATGTTTGTCATCAGCCAAGTGACAAGACTCAGTATGCCAGAAACCTGCAGAAGCAGGCTGTATTTGTATACAGCTTTTCACCTGTTGTAGAAAATGCTTGTATTATCAAAATAGTAATAGGAAGAGGATCTAAGAAAAACAAAATTTTTGAAGGAGAAAGCCTGAAAAAATGTTTGTATGTAAAAATCTCATCACCTTTCTGACTAGGTAAGCATTCTAATAAAACTTATTAAGCTCTTCCTACAAACCTTGCATTAAAGACGTGTTAATTATTGTGAGAGCAGCCCATACTGAATGGTACTTACAAAGAAAGATGACGGCCTGATGGGTGTGTAAAAACAGTTTAAGTCTCTGCTGTACTGTTAGTGCATGTCTCCAAGTCCCAATCAAGACAGGTGTTGAAATTTATTTCTTAGATGGCCTGGCTGATTTTGATACAGCTGGTACTTCATTCAATTTACAAGAGCAGTGACAACAGTTCTATCATATCTCACTGAGCTACAAACAGCTTTGAAGGCAATTGATGTCAACTGATCTCTAGGTATCTCTAATGATGCCCAACTATTTGCCAATGCTGCTTTTTATTCCCTTGAATAACTTTCTGCTACATTTCTGGCTCCATAATTGTAGCAGTGATGCATACTAGAAGCTAGTCTAATGCTTAGAGCTTTAACCATTTTTTGTGACTTGACTTCGTGACTTCAGAGTACACACCTCACATGGATGAGATATATTCCTTGACTGAGTCATTGGTTTCCTTCCAAGAAAGGACTTTTTTTTTTTTTTTTTTTAGAGTCCTTATGATAAAGGATCAGAAGTTCTGTTTGTGTATTGGAGTCCCAGTATTGAGGAACATTTTTTTCTTTAGATATCATTGCTTTTCTCTTTAGACAGGGTAATGTCTATTATAAGACCAAGGACCATCTGCATTTCAGTGTACTAAGAGTATTCAGCTGGAATTTTTACTGCTTGATAAATCCAGAGAACAACTTCTTTGGCATGGTTTATTTTTTTCACTGGTCTTACATACAGAGCAAGAAACTGTTTCCTGCCAGTTGCTAATTTATCATTCTTCATCATCTGATCTCCCACTATGAAATTATTTGACTTTTTTTAGCATTTGTGGATTTGAACTGATCATTCAATTTTGGATTCAAAACATGGTAATAATAGAAAAATAAATGGTAGAGTTTTGCACACTATTATCTTGCTCATGCTGTAATTCATGGCATTATTTATGACATAATAAAGCAGTGCTAAAATGATGACTTAGTTATGCCTTTCACATCACCCAAATATTTGATAAATGTTGTGAAGTAGTGCTTTACTTCTCTGATGCAATTATGCCTGAGTAAACATGTGAATGTTTATATATTCCCATGCATTAAGAAGCTTTCTCTTTTGTGTCCTCAGCTGAACACGAATATGTTAAAATTAACTCCCACTTATTTTGCTTTGTTTATTTGTGTTTGAAACTTTTCCATGCAGCTAGTGGATGTTATCCTGTAAGAAAACAGCAGTTTTCATTTTTAAAATATAGTCAGTTTTAAAGCAAAAAAAAGTCTTTGCTGAGGATAATATTTAATAGAGCTCTGCACTGTCCATTTTTGCTACCTAAAATGGCATCCTAAGAAGCTTCTAGAACTTCAAGTTGTACTTTCACCTGGGATTCCTGTCAGTCCCTGGCTGTGCTAGGATGTGGGGTTTCCTTGGAAAATTTGTTATGTCTTTAGAACTGAGTAAAAGTTTCTTTATTTTTCTTCAGTATAAAGAAAATTATTCAGAAAATCATTTGGTTTTTTGAATAGTAGTTTTTCTCCTTCCTGCTCTGTGAGCATAGGATATAGCAAAATATTTCTATAATCCACTTGTGCTGGTTAGTCTGGTCCTCTTCCATATTGTTTCGAGTTAGGGAGCCTCCACAGTACTGCCTCAGGGAAACTGAGCTTCTTAAGTCCTTGGACTCAGGACCAAAATAGGATCTGAAAGCCAAATTCCACATTGTCCTTACAAGATATGCTCTTGCTTTTATTTTCTTGTGCTATAAATCAGAGAGTATATCTATTGTTATTGTTGGCACATGTGGTCATGCTGCTTTTCTGTCTTTGCAGTGTGGCACCATGGACCAGGGTTTGTATGTAAATCTGACTGAGAGAAATCTTCAAGATGCACAAAAATTCTTCTTAATGCATGAGGTTGTTCAACCAGTTGTTCCAATTCCGTACTTCATGGAAGACAACAGCCGATTTTCCCATGTGGTTGTGGATGTTGTGCAGGGCAAGGACATGCTTTTCCATATCATCTATCTTGCCACAGGTATGAATCTTCACTGTTTTGATAACTGCAAAAGTTTATGAGGTCTTTGAGTTTTAATGTTCTGTTAATTACTTATGAAATACCTGTATAGCTCCTTGAATATCAGCTTTTCCTATTTGACGCAACCACCTGTCTATCTTCTACATTTTCTAAATAGATTAATTTAGCCATTACAATGTCTTTTATGTTACTTTATGAACTCTAATTCTGTTTCTGTTTCTGAACTCTAATTCTGGTGTCTGTCTCTTATTCTCCTTTGAAGCTGTGAAGCTTGTGTGCTCTTGAAGTATCAAACATTGGAAATTTTACAAACAGGAATTTCTAGTTTTCACTGCCTTCTGTTCTTTTTACTCAGTTAAGGGTACAAATTTAAGGGCACAAGATAAGATTGTTTAGGAATCTCTGATAAAGAAGTAACTTCATAAATAGCCAATACTGCTATTTCTATTTCTCAATTTTCAGTCGCTTGTATTTTATTAAGTTTCATCTCATTTTTAAGACATTCATTATGCAGTTTTATACCCTTTCTTATTATTTTCCTATTTATATGTATCCATAGCAGTTAAGGAAAAACCAATCCTCCACTTTATATTGCTTTGCTTATAGTTATTGCCTTCTTGGTTTAAAATCTGAGTCATCTAAAAAATAGAGAGGATGTTGGAGAACTGTTTTTACAAAACAAGGATGTCATCAGCTGAGACTGAAATACTAGATTGGACTACAATGTTTAAAGCCTCATGGTATAGAACTTAGGATAGTTTTTAAATACTTGGGCCTGTGCACAATAATAGGGAATAGCTCATCAAAGCAAAGGTTTGTTAATCTTTTTGTCTCATTGTGCTCTTTGAAAGCTGGGCAATAACAGAAAAGTTTTTGATGGGTTAAAACTGTACCTGGATTTGACCAGTTCTAGTCAAAACATCCTGGTTGGTAAATCAGTGCATTTTAAGTGAAATCATGTCAATACTAAGTGGTATTTGTATTGTAGAGGCCTCCTGAAATTTGTATTTTGGGCCAAACCTGAATTACAGAAACATGCACTGATTTGGTTTTATATGAAGAGACTATTACTGTATTGTGGGATAGTCACATTATTTACATACTTGGAAGCACCAAGATATCACGTGTGTTATAATTCTGGTTGTCTTCAGGTTTTCAGTTTCCCTTGGTGTGTTACCTTTTACCTTCAAGTCAGTAAATGAGGATCTAAAATTTTACACTTCATGGCTCATTAATAAATTGTGTTTGGGAGTGAGTCAGTGTTCTTTTCATGCTGCTAAAAAAAATATTGATCCTGTACTCCTTTCACTTTCATTCTCTGTACACCTGGTTTTGATCATTCATGGAAGCAGAGTACTTATCTTAGCTGGAACTTTAGTCTAAATTCAGCACATGCTTTCCTGTAACTGGACAGCATATATTTTATACTTGTGAGAAAGCATATGATAAAACTCTTGTTCTACTCTTGCAGCTTTCTTGATGTAGTCCGTTCTATTTCAGTTCTATTTCACATGTATTTCACTGAATCACGGTGAAATTTTTTATAATTTCTTCTACCTCGATTGAATATAATTGTTAAGACTTACTTTCTGAGAAATATTAAACCTCACTTTTGGTAGAATTTGAAATTACCATGCATTTATATACAAATACTGCAGGTACAGTGCATAAGTGTAGATTAAAAACCCCAAGATGTACCAAATTACACAGTGTAATTTATTTATATATTAAGACTACAGGAGAAAGGTGGTACTTTGCCTTCTTTGGGGTCTGGATCATAATTTTAATTTCATTATATTGTTAATTGTGCAGCATCTTATTTCTCCTGAGCCCTGCCTTTGTTTATGTAGAAACTGTGGAGTAGTTAGCATTGAGTTTTCATCATAAACTGAATATGGTAAAATATGAATGAGAAAAATGCCACTACTTCTGTAAACAACAGAAACTAAAAGGCAGCAGCCTTAACTTTGAAAATAAACAATCATTTTAGAAACAACCCAAGTTTAAGGCTTTTGAATTTCCCCTCCAATACAAGAAGGACATTGAGGTGCTGGAGGGTGTGCAACAAAGGGCAGCAGAGTTGGTGTCTGGGTCTGGAGCACAAGTCTTGTGAGGAGTGGCTGAGGGAGCTGGGATTGTTTAGCCCGAAGAAAAGGAGGTCCAGGGGGAATATTATCACTCTCTACAACAACCTTGAAAAGAGGTTGTAGCCAGGTCAGGGTCAGTCTCTTCTGACAAGTAGCAAGCAAAAAAAAAAAAAAAAAAAAAAAAAAAAGACCAGGGGAAATGGCCTCCAGTTTTCCCAAAGGAGATTTAGATTGGATACTAGGAAAATTTTATTCATTGAAACAGTATTCAGGCATTAGAACAGACTGCCCCGGGAAGTGGTGGATTCACTATCCCTGGAGGTATTTGAAAGACATGTAGATGTGGGGCTTAGGGACATGGTTTAGTGGTGGATTTGTCAGTGCTGGGCTAACAATCACACTTGATGATCTCAAAGGTTTTTTCCATGCTAAACAGTTCTATGACCTGGGGAGCAACAGTCTAGTGGGCATTCAGTCCCTGGGAAACTCAAGGAGCACACCTCCTTGGAGCACACTTCTCTGGGCACATGATGGAGAAAAAGGTGATTTGGAACATTCAACATGGATTACTTAAGGGTTAAGTTCTTCTGAAAATCTGATTAATTTCGGTGGTAAAATGTCTGGATTTTGTGAGAAATAGTACCTCAACTTTAGCAACACTTTTAACACTGTCTCCCACAATATTCATATATCCAAATTGGGTTATAGGATCTATATGGGTGGGCAGCTGGATATATAAAACCTGCTAGGATTCAGTCTGTCAGGTTCAGAAGGTAGTTTTAATGTGACGTATAGAAATGGTAAGGAGCTAAGCGCTGTCCTATTTGACACTTTTTAATCAATGACCTGGAGCAGGACAAGGAGCACGCTCTATCATGTGTGCAGGTGACACCCCACTAGGATATCAGTAGTTGCATTGGAGGATGTACCATCCAAAGGACTTAGACGTGCTGAGGGGATGCCATCACTGCAAAGACAGCCAATACTGTCTTGGGCTGTATTATCAGAACACAGCCAGAAGATCAAGGTAGGAGGTTGTTCCCCAGTTTTGACCTCCCCCAGTTCAAGAAGAATATAGATAAAATGGGGCAAATTCAGTGGAGGGCTGCCTTCTGTTGGAGGCTGGAGTACCATACCCTAGGAAGGGAAGCTGAGGGAGCTGGCCTTGTTCATCCCTGAGGAGAAAAGGTGTTATGGGGGAGCAGGATGCTGGTAGCATCCTGCCAATACCTACAGGGAGTTTACATGGACAATGCTGACATGCTCTTCACACTGCTGCATAGTGGGAAGACAAGAGACAACAGGCAGAGAATTTCAGACTGTATATAAAGAAAAGCTTTCTCACTTCTAGGACAGTCAAGCAACAGGTTGTGCAATCTCTGTTCTTGGGCTAAATTGCATTTTTATTCAACGCTGTAATAATAGATATCATTGCATCTTCTGCTGCCTAAAGGAAAGTGCATTCAACTCTCTTCTATCAGTAAGCAATTTGCACTTAGCAGTGTAAAGCAGGATGGACACCATCCATGCTGTGAGAGGTGTACACAACATAACTTTTGTAGTTATAATTCATTCCAATGTTCTGCAAAAATTGTATTTAAAATGCACAAAGCTTCAGTGGAAAAGTAGGAAGAGATTGGATTTAATAAAAATGAATGTTCTGCTGTCTTTGTTATTCAAAGCAAAAATCCCATTTTTTGAAACAGATGGCCAACAGTTAAGAGAAAGTTCTTCCTCTCACCTACTCACTATGTTGTTAGAATACAAATATTACAGGGAGGATAACCCTAGGAGTATAAAAGTATAATTTAATTTCATTCAACCTTAAAGAGATGTAGTATTACTTTAGGAGAGACTGGGAGTAAGCAAACAAATGCATTAATCTGCTGAGTCAACAGTCTTCATTTCCTAAACCTTTGCTGAGTCATCATTCTGCTAGGAGATTCTGATGTGCTAGGGCTTAGAAACTACTGCTTATATAAAAATGTACTTTGGTACTTTAGAGAAACATCTTAATCTTTCACTGTACTGGCTTCTAACACAGAATGAAGGGATATATCAATTCCTGCACATTTTGTGCTGCAGGCTTTAGGCAAGAAGAAATCCCTGGAACAATTTTCCATGATTTAAAAAGGAAGATCAAGGAAACCAAGCGCAGACGTTCTGAACTAAAAATCATCTATACAATACATGAGACATAGAGCAAGCTATAGAAACACTAAATATTCCTAAAACTCTTTAAGTTTGAAAGACTCTTTCTTTGTAAAAAAAAAAAAAAAAAATCTAATCCATATGTCATAGTTTTTTTCCTTCCCTTTTGTCCCTTCTCCCCTCTCTTCATATTTCTTTTCTCCATTTTATTTATTTCCTACATTATAAGTGCCTAGGTGTTCCATGGTTGAAAATGTTGCTGATATGTTTTTGCAAAATAGGATGCTACAGCAAGAGCAGGTAGCCCTTATTCGGAGGGCTGTTTCAAAATGTATTTATTTACTCGAATAAGAAAATTATTAGATATAATGTCTAGTTTGAGGGCATTATGAACATATAATAAAGTTGGGAGGTCAGAAAAGGTAATACTTGCACTGTATGGTGAAAAACTTGAAAGGCCATCCTTAAAAACTGTTTCATGAAAAAACTCCTGTATTTTTTCTGTTCTTCCATCCCACTGGACAGAGAATGTCCCCTCTGTATCCTGAGTAGAAATGGTATATGCCTAGTGATAGATGTTAGTTACTGGGATTTATAGTACAGCATTGATGAAATTGGGGTATGGCTGACTTAGAAAGAAAGTATGAAACCTGAAGAAAGATTTATTGTTGGCTACATTGCATGTCTCTAAAGAGTGGATTGTTCACTGAAGTGAACCACAGTTTTTATGCCATAGATCCAGGTTTTATCTGAGGCTTAAAGGTCACTAGAGGATGTTACAACAGGTTTCCAAGAAGTTCGAAAAATTAAAGGTAGCAATGTAGAAAATAATGATGGAAATAATTCTGATGAAATACATGCAGTAATTATATTGAACAAGTAATGAGGTTTCATGAAGAAATTTCAAGAGATATTTTTGGAAAATTCAGATGGGATTTTTTTACATTTGCCTTAAGAAGGATTAAAACAGGTAGTAAATCTCCACAAATGTAACATTTTTTTCTCATGAAGCCCTGAAGCTGTAGATTGTACAGAAACTAGTCCCACCCTAATGAAGGGATTTGGAAGTTTGCTTGACACTCAGTTTGAGAATGCTATCGCAATAGTTTGTATTTCTTCTGTTTGTCTTGTTAAGATGTGAGTAAACTGATGCACAGTACTTCCTGATTTGATTCCTCTGTGATTTTTGTTACAGTTCTACCTTGTACATTTTGATTTGTAATCAGTACCATGCATTTTTTTTTTTTTTCTAGGAAACTATCCAAGGTCGTAGCAAGAAAAAAAGTTGTGTGTGTTGTTACTTAAAAGTCTCTGATGAAATATTGTCATTTTCCTGATAGACTACAGCTTCTGATCAAAGTGGGCAGCTTTCACAGTTTAATATGCATGGTGTCAGAAAATATGTAGTAACTGTGCAGTTACCAACCTGAAAGTTATAAGCAAAAATATGTGCTTATATATGTTTCACACATGGTGAAGAGAGCAACAAAACTTAAGTTGGCTGCATTTTTTTCCAATTTGGTGCTATTCCTGACTGCATTATCTTAAGTGCATCGAGGTCCTTGGAAGCAATCTGAAGAAAGGCGATACAGATTTTTCATCTCAGTTAAGAATCACTGTCTTTGTGTAGAAATTACAATATAAATGCAATAATAATAAGGACCAAAGTAGATGCAATTCGAGCCAGAAGTCAACTGTGAAAGTAACAGGTAGTCTATTTGTATGTATTAATTCTTACTAGCTCAAAACCAGAAACAGTGGAATCAGAGTACAGATGGATAATGGGACATGTACACTGGTGCACAGTTGTCACTGTTTCTTTTTGTTGTTACAGAAAACATAGTTGTTTTGTTTTTTATGCCTTTGTTTGACAAAGGTATAGTGCACCTTTGCGGAAGTGCAAGGGTATTGTAAAGCACCCTTGTAGTGGTCTCAAAACTATTTCCCTGTAACTTGTTACCTTCTGGCCTTATGCAATGCCATTTTAAGAAGCTTGAAGCAAGGATATTCATCAGTTACTTTGATGGGGAAAACTGCTGCATGTTGGAAGACATCATTCCTAACAGCAGCATGATGATCTTGAACATTTGTTTCAAAAAGTCAAACAGTGAACCATAAAATTAATAACCTTAATATCTTGTGCTTTTGCAGTGACATCTATCTCTGATAAAGGAAAACTCTAGCTAAATTCATAATTTTTTATATTACTAACCTTTTCAGGAAACATTCTGCCCCAAAGTTCAAAAAAAGATGTAAAAAATTGCATGGTTTTGTCTTGAAGAGTCTAACAATCACTCTGGGATTTATACTAGCTTTTCTAAGAAGGCTTGCTGTATATTTCTGCTAGCATATTTATGTTATTTTCCATGTAGAATATCTCTAAAGGCAGAGAAAGACAATGCAAACCATTGTTATTTTTCTATGTGATTTAAACAAAGAAATGTTGATTTTTCTCTGCCTTATGTATTGTGTCATCGGTACTGGGCAAAGTGGTTTTAAAATGGTACTAAATGAGAGTGGCTACATCTAAAGTCAGAGCTACAGAGTTATAAATGATACTATGGGGCTCTAGAGGATCAAACTGAGCATTTAAAATGTCCAGCAGTACTGATTTCCCTTGGCTTTATCGCTGTGTATAGAGATAAATCCTTCTGCCAGATCCAGCTGGTGAGCTTTCTTAATAAATAGATGGCTCTAACTAGTACTGATTAAATTATTCATTGACAGCAATTTATATGTGAGAATTGTAGCCCTTTATTTGGTTCACAAATTACCCAGCACTTATTTGTAGTCATTTTTTGTTATTATAATCAACCCATAAATAGGTCATGATTTTGATTAGTTTGTTGCTGCTATTTGCTCATGGAGTTTGTTCATATTTTGGTTATCATGTTCATGAATTGCCTGCTGCAAGTAGATGGTGTTCTGTTTGCTCAAGGGACAAATTTAAGTAGGAGAAGCCCTTTTTTTCTGTTCACAAATTATCATTATGTCTTTATAATTGCCCAGCTCTATCAGAAAAAGACTATAAATAAATGTCCGAAGAACATACGGTGTGTGCACTTCTGTGCTGCCACTGGAAATCAGAAGTGCTGCAAGGAGCTACTGGCTGAAGAACAGCTGGCTCTGCTTGCATGGAATTGAGATTAATGCATGGGCCAGGGAGGAAAACAGATCGTAAAGAGCTGGAGACAAATCTCAACCTTCCATTAAGAAAAGAACAGTTCCTCTTTATCATAGTGATGCTGAGCTTTCAAATCCTGTTTGACTACTTTATAAACTTAGAATAGCCAAGAAACCTATCCTTCTTCATATATATTTTTTTTTAATTGTTATTATTTTTTTAATATCACCTCTTCTTTCTGGAGAAACTAGACTTGACAACCCCTCTGTTCATTTATTATTATGTAATTCTAATGTACAAAGTCTGAAACTGTGAGCAAGAGAGGTGTCACACATGGTGCTCAGTGTTGTCCAGCTGTTTTCAAGATCTATTATCCTACGCCTACCTTCAAAACTTTCATTTTGCCCCAATACGTGCACTGCCAGTCAACAGGCTTGGTCTTAATTTTGGAAACAGTGTTGGAATTAGCCTTATTTTGGGGTCAAATTTAATCTTTGTACCAGCTATGTAGCCCTTGTGTGAGTACACAGAAGTCAGGACTCTTCCTGAGAGATGTGGGAAAGAAGCTTTCCCTTTGAAGGGATTTGACTTTGTCACATATTGCTGCTGAAACTTCTTTAGAATATTCTGCAGGGTCTTTAACTTTTTAAAAAAAACCCTTTCTTTTAAGGTGGAAATGCATAGGAGGGTCTTAATAAACCCATGCTAACCAAAGAAGAAAGTGAAATAGTTAAATAATGGGGAGAAAGAAAGTTTTAACCTTACATGAAGCTCAACTTCAACCCTAAAAATCCTAAAGTTAGATCACAAGTATTTTTCTACGATAAGTATAAGATTTAGTGGGAGGTGTCAGAAAAGCAGTCATTAAATGAGGTATTCTACTGAACTCCTGGTTTTGTTGATGTTTTTGAGCTTCTTCATTCTGCATGATTTTTCCTGGCAAACCTCAATAAATCCAGAGGTTTATAATCAAGCATTTACAAGCAGTGGCACTAATAATCATTGTGATTCTTTTCTCCTTGCTCTTACCTAGCTCTGGTCATAGGACATGGCAAATCTTAACAAGCAAAAGAATTTCTCAATAATGATATGCCTTATATACTTTGGTATGTAAGTCATCATTGTATTATTTTGTGATATTTGTGTGAAAAGGCCTGCAACCTACAGGTTATATCACAAATGATGAATTAGATTCCATGCATTTTACTGTAATCAAGTCACTTTATAAGAGTCAAAATATTTGGAGCAAAGAGTTACTTGTTTACAGATTCATTCTTCTAATTTTTAGGTTTTTTTTGGTTTTTTTTTTTTTTTATTTTTATTTTTATTTTTCTTTTTTTCTTTCTTATCTCATAAACCTTGGAAATTTGCTTCTATGGCTACACACCTTTAGGAGGAATAGCAGTGACTGCAACCAGAATAATGGTTACATCCCTTGCCTAGGAAATAAACAAAGATTTTCTACTACCAAGCTCTGAGACTTTCTGGTTATTGCTAGATATCCTGGCTTCTAGGCCATCATATAAAGAATATAGTGTAATATGTATGTTTGTATGTATGTATGTATGTTTGTATACTGTCACTATGTACTATGGCTATGGCTACTTTAGTATAGTAGGGAGAGTAATGAGGTGAACAACTTCTGGTGAGAAGTTCTTTTCTCTGAGATTCTTTTCTCTAAATCCAACTTTGTTTCTGTTTCTTGTCCATTTAACTTCTTATTTATTACGATTAGGGAAAAAAATCAGCATCATTCTGTCTATATTTCTCAGCAAAAGATGTGTTTTACACTGAAATTCCTCCTGAAGTTCCATATGGATATAGGTACTGGATTTGACTCTTCTAGGGACTGGGGCATGTGCTATGCAAACTACAAATGAGTTTGAGTGAAAGATAGTTCCTGAAACTTTCTCCTCAGTCAAGCTGGTGATGCTTCTGGATCTGTACAGTAGCCAGCTGTCTTTCTGACACTTCCAGTGAAAATTACCACATATGACTCTGTTAGGAAATCAGACAAGGTATGTTGTGGGTTATTATCTGAGAAACAGTTTTCTCCACTTCTGCATCTAAATGCTTCTTTGATCTGGGCACTGAAAAATTTATTCAGTGGGAAAGCACTATCATATTCATAGTGTGTGTTGGGTCCTACAAGGTATTTATTGTTTTGGTGGTACAAAGTAATGCAATAAAAAATAATAGGAGCAGTAAGCACTCCCTGTCCAGTCAGATCCAATCAGAGTTTATACATCTCAGCTTTGGAAGACTGGCAGGGATCCAGGGCCTCTATTGGATAGTAATTTTTTCCTTTGTGCACAGTGTCACATTCTTCACTGCTGCTCTGTGTCAGATATCAAGCCTTAAATCCCACAAACCACTTCATCTTGCCATTAATATCTGTGTTTATTACCTACTCTACTACTTTAGTTAGAGGTTACACAACTCTTCGGAGGTGCTCATCTCCATTATCGGAGAAGCCCAGTCCTAGATATTGATTAAACATTTTAGAAGATCTCTTCAAAATTGGAATACTTTCTCTTCATGAGAAGTTTATGGGAAATTAATACAGACTTCTTTATTTGTTTCACAGTCAATTGCAGCAACCAGCCCTAGTAACAACTTAATAGTTTTATGTCTTTTTCTTTTTAGAATCCAGGATATGGAAATTGCACATCTCCCATTTAGAACCATAAGAATTCTTGTGTCTTCTTTGCCTCAGGGCTTCAGGTTTTGTGTGTGTTGCATCATTTTTAGTGCAGTAAAAGCTGGATATTGCAAAAAAAAAAAAAAAAAAAAAAAAAAAAAAAAAAAAAAAAAAAAAATTTCAAAATATATCCAAAAGNNAAAAAAAAAAAAGTCCATAATTTCAATATATTGCCAAATGGTCATTCCCTGGGAGAATGGGATAGGTGTTATTCACATGTAACTCTTGATACTGGATCTGTTTAGTTATCATCTAACTGTACTTAGGGAGTAAAATTTTGGAATTAAAGCGTGTTGTCAGTCACAGTCTTCTCAGCTAGTTGTATCTGAACTGCTGCCTAGCTTGTCCTAGTTTACATCTGGAAGTACAAACTAGGTAACTCACTATCTAGTGAGTACAACCTGAGGTACAGCCCTAAGCAGCCCTTACATAATCATTTCTTCTGATAGTGTTGGTTTAAAAAGAGGATTCATATCCAACAGACTAAAACATCTGAGACATCTGTAGACATCTGACAGGAATCTTGGTACTGGTAATCTCACAGCACAATCTCACAGGTCAGTGTGCATATTGGCAGCATCTGTTTGATTCAGATGTAGTAATAAATGTACAATCAACACTGATAAATATGTACAAGTTGTTTTGTCTGTAGGTTTGGTGCCCCAAAATGGTCTTGGTAGTCTATGTAATATTGAATCTGACATTGTTAAAATCCACTCCTTTTCTAAGCTGGAAGAATATGTCTTTTTATGTGCCAAGTTATTTTATTTTTATGATGCAGGACAAAAACATGTTTTACTGGACTTCTTTGAGGATGTTGATATCATTTTTCATGATCCTTGTATTTATTTTTATTACTGAGTACTTTTGCAGACAGAAATTGGGTAATTTAAATAAGAATTCAAAATGAGAATTTGTTTGGTAAAATCAAGAAATGTTTGCTTGATGTTTTTACAAATTATGCCTTGATCTACATGCCTACTTGACATTTCCTGATACCTCCCCAAGGAAAAAAAGAAAAAGAGTGCGAGGTACTAGAGCCAAGCTTGAAATTCTTGTCCATCAGCTCTTTGCCAAGTCCTGAGAAAAAACTTTCTTTTCCTCAACTCATTAAAACCTCATCTAAAGATTTTATGCTGAGCTTTAACCATATCCTGTCTACTTAAATAACATTTCTTAAACCAATGGCAGTAACTAAAGTATTGCTATTCACATTTTAATGTAACTCCCTTAAGGGGTTAGAAATGGTGATACCCTGTATAGGGACAGGATCAAGGAGCTATGCATTGAGAAAACTGGATACATTTCTCAGATGTCCAATAAACACATCAACACAAAAGAGAAGGGTCAATCTGCTGATGACATCATTTGGATGGCAGCAACAGAAAATCGCTAAGGATATGGAAGGCATCTATTCCTTGCAGGGCATTTAAAAAAAAAAAAAAAAAAAAAAAAAGGTTAAAAAAAAAAAAAAAAAAAAAAAAAGTTAGTGATTTTTCTTGGCTGCAACTGAAACTTTTCTGTCTTTGATCCAGCTGTCTCCTAAATACTGAGGGAGAATAAAGCAACTACCTGTCACTGATTTTGAATTTGTCGTGGAATCAAGTCAGTGGCCAAGCAAACAGCATAACAAAAGAAGTTTCCGTAGGGAAATGTACCTGTTAAAGTATTTGTGATTAGATATAATTAAATATTATAGTTAAATGAAACAGTTTCACAAAAAGTGAAGTTTCAAGTTTTAATTTTTTTTCACGTTAGGTGGTATTACTGTTCTGAATACCAGTTTCACACATGAAATCTAGAGAACAAAATTTGGCAATTGAATCCAGATTTCACAAGTCTCCATATTGTTTAATGAAAGAAGTTTCTTTATTGTATATTATTCTTTATTTATTCTTTACTAAAACTTCTATAATTGAAAAACAATTAGATGAGGTTGTAAATAAAAGGTAGATAAAAGAAACCCCTTCATAAAGTCCTAAATGTGGAATACATAATGATTTACCTCAGCAAGTAAAAGGAATGTATCACAGAATGAAATGTTAAATGTTTTCATATCAACTACAGTCTGTTAAGAAACTGTAGCTTCTATAGCATTCTCTTATAGGTATTCTACAGACACATGTTACTTCTAAGTGGAGTGCATGAGCTGTTATGGGTAGATCAATCTTCAGTGTAGACAAAATGTTATGAATTTCTATCTCAGCTCTAAGGCACATCTTTGGCAAGCTGAAAAAATCAGTATAAGATTGGAAATAAGTGGGTCAGTGAGCATGACTCATTAAAAATATATCTACTTTGAGATTGTTGAAATTACTTTTTTTGTGGTCAGGCAAGAAAAAACATCTGGTCTAGAGCTAGGAAGAGTAAAACTTCACCACTAGAGTATATGAGAATCAGTCTAATAATCTGAGACAGTTTAATTTTCTTTGTGAAAGAAAACAGACATAACTGATGTGGTGGCTGAGACATGTAATTCAGCATGTACTTGTTATTTAGTATAGGTTTTCACTTGGTCTATTCCAGAAGATTGAGGAGTTAGAAGCTCCAGTTTGAGGAGTTAGAAGCTTCAACTTTATAGAAATAGTCTTCCAAAAAAAGGTCTACTGCATGGTTTAGCTCCCAGTTGCTTTGCATCTTAGTCTCAAGTAGATCTGAATTTCTGTTTAGAGCTTGAATTCTCTATTTGAAAGATTTCTGAATAAGTCTGACTGGAGCCAGATTTAAATTCCAATTTGAGGCGTGAAATGGCTGCTGAGGAATGGTACACAAATTGTCCTATTTCCTAAACTTTTTGATTCATTGGAAATCCTACTAGTGGAAATGTTATTTGTACCAATTTGTAATCTGTTTTACTTAATGGAATGGTGGATATTTTCTGTCCTAAAGGCAAGTATTTAACTCTTTGCATGGTAGCTACTGGAAGAAAGCTTTGCTAATTCAGCTGCAGACTGACTATATCCTTGATGCTTTTGAGACACTGTAACACATGGGAATTAAATCTACAGGAGACAGAAGTATTCTAAAAAATATTGTGTGCTTACAAACTTATCCTCTGGAAAGCAGTAAAGAGAGGATTGAGATGGCGTTTCTCCCTATTTCCATTGACAGATACATCTCCAAATTGCTCTATTTTAAAATGGAAACAATTTTTTTAGAGAGGGAATTTGTTCTGCAATCGTTATTGGGCTGCATACATTATTAGTTCATACATTCTTTCTGTCCTCCTAGACACATGGCTTTGCAGAAAGGTCTTTATTTTTTAATAACTAGTACCTAGATCAACACTTTTTTATTCAAAACGTTCTTTAAGTCAGTGGTTCAAATTTCTGAGTAGAAAGAATAACCCATAAATATTCCCTTCATAAAATAAATATATATTACATTTTGACATATAACCATGAGAAAATCCTCTAGTTTAAGAGGTACAACTGAATTTCTCTTGGAATAGCCACTGGGGCATTAAGAGGCTTGCTAATAATTTTAGAAGATATGCAAATAGTTTTTGGTTAAAATTGCTCCTTTCAGATTTTTAATAGTGGATAAATGAATCAAAATCTCTCCCCTGCATGGAAATCTGAGGATGTGTAGTAGACCATGAGTCCTCCTTTGTTGACAAGCATTATCAAAAATGTATCTCATTTCAGTGTTGATTTAAAATAATTTCCAATACTATAAGGAAGAAAATCAATATTTACTTGAAATACAATAGGAAAGAGGGAATATGAAGGAATCAGAGCCAAAGATAAAAATCATAAATCTAAAATATTATGTGTACTTGTTTTTTATAGACTATCTTTCAAAACTGCTGTCATTGCATCCAAGAATTGAAAAAAAAAACTGCACTGGATTTCAGAATTACTCAGAATTTTACCCAGATAAGAACAATTTAATATAGAATTTTTCTGTGTTTTCCTTCTACTGCTTCCAAAGTTCTCTTTCAAGAAAGAATTAAACCTTTCCCATTTCCTAAGTTAAGCAGCTGTTCAGTTTTTGAAACTATTAATACACTAAGCACTGTGTGGCATAGCTGTTTGTATATAATTTAAAATTAGCTTTTAATAAATATATTAAATTATGCATGTACCTTTTTAACATTTTTTTTCCTTTCTAATTAATTGCCAAGACACTGAACAACTGAATGCCCCATTTTAAGATTGCTATGCATTGATTATAGTTTAAAACAAAGCAGGAAATTTTATTTCATTAGTAGTTACTTTTTCTTAATTTTACAGTCTTAACTTCCCTGCTAATTTTGTTAGCTTCTCTGTCTCATAATATACCAGCAGAGCAGCAATGACCATGGACTTTCCTAAAAGCTTTTAAGCTGTAAAATTCAATGTTTTTATGTGGCCAAAGATCCTGAGATTATTGTTGTTCTCTAGCAATTGCAGTACTACATAAACAACCTCTGAAATGCAAAGCCCTTTGATACTGAGCACGGGGAAAGAATGATTTGGTTTAAATTCTGGAATGATAATACACCGACACACCCTGTTTTTCTTCCTGTAACACACCTAGAACAGACTTGGTTTTATGCCTGTTTTTTACTTCACATGGGGACAAATACTCCAAGACCAAAAAATATTCATGATTTTGTACTGAAGTCTCATATGAACAAATTGCAAGATTTTTTCAACTCCCAGAATGTAGCATATTTTTTTCAAAAAAAATTTATTGCTTCAGTTAATTTAATTTACTTAAATTTAATTAGATGTCAATGAGCAATGATTTATGAGCTTTCCAGGTCACTTGCATACTTTTTTTCTTCAAGTGTCCTACAATGGAGAGAGGAAAACTAAGAGACCTGAATAAGGGAAAGCTTAAGCTTGTCTGTTTCCTGCAAGTGATGGCACAGAGGGTAACCAACATTTTGCTTAGACGTTTTGGTGTTTAAAAATAAATCTCCATATTGATAGGGCAGAACAATTTGCAACATTTCTCAGGGAAATGCAACAAAATTATTTTTTTCTATTTCCAACTACAGTATTTCATAGAAGGTTTTGTTATACGGTTATATAATTGCCTTTTTGATCCAATAAATGCACTTTATATCTCTATTTATCTTAATATCCACCCTTGCCTTGTTATCATCACAATGCTAATGACCTATAATAGTAAGAAATCACAATGGTTTATTGTTTAAATTCTTCATAAGCTTATCACATTACATTCTCTGTCAATCTCACAAAACAGAACATTCAGATTTTTAACCTCCATTTTTGTCTGATATTCGTAGAAAAAAATACATCTATATATTTTATTACACCATGAAAATATATTAAAAGTAGAGAAAAAGAACAAATTATCTATCACACTAACCAGATTGTTCAAATAGTGGTTTAGCTTCAAATGGATAGACAAAAATGTGAAAAAAAAATAAATCTATCTCTTGATGTAGCATCACAATGACATATTCATTTTGAGGTTCACTCTTTTCCCTAAAGGATTAATAAATATACATCTAAAAATATAAAAATACTAAAATTAAAGTTATAAATTAAGGTGAGAATTTTAAAATCAAACTATATTATTTTCATCTTCTGAATCTTTATATAAGTACTATGCTTACCCATAGTATATTTTTCATTTTTAAAGAAGAGTTGAAGCTCAGTCTTTCACTTGTCCTTTAGACTGGAGCATGATTAAAAAATATATTCCTGTATTTCAAGTATAAATATGTATCCCAGAAACCTGAAGGTAAAAGAAAATGAGTTACAAAGCATGGTTGTATTATCTTATTTCCTAAATATGCCCTTGCTTTAAACCAAATTGTATCCCACCCCATATGGGAAAACACATAATAGCCAAAGCTTTAATTATCTATATTCTACTGATGAATACTGATTTAACTATCTTTAAAGTTATTTTTAGAAAAGGCAGAGAAGAGTAGTATTTAAATCCCATCACATTCTGTGTACCCTGTGTATCTTTTTTGACGTTACACAGAGTGCTAAATCGAAGTCCTGGGCTTCCCCTTCTTAGCTTGAACCAGCTGCTGCATTAGCTGTCCTGCATCTTTTTTTTTCTGTGTCGAGTGCACTAAAGCCCTTATGCAACCTAATACTTTCTGCTCATTGGAATAATTTTCTGCTGCTAGCCAAATGCACATTCTATTTTGCGGTAGGGTTTTTTCCTGTTCCTGTGGTGGAGGAAAGCAAATATTGATGATACATCTTTTCACGGTGGTTGAATGGTTATCAATCACCTTGCACATTCTTTGATTTTTTACTATTACACATTCTGTTAATCAATATTATATTTGGTATTTCAGTTTATTATTCTGAAAGACCTCTGCCTTGAAGATGACCTTAATGCCCTATTTCTTTTTGTTTCTATGGTGTTTAATACAAATGTTATATGATTAATATAAACACTGTTTATATGTACATATGGATATTATTTACAAGGTATTTAACATTAACAGAGCTTTTTCCTTTGATTGCAATGATCTTAGTACTGTCTTAATGCTTTTATTTTCTAATGGGAAAAATAATTTGTATGCAATAACGTGCAAAACCAGTCTATAATGGATAAAATTAAAGTACTTATCGAATATAATTTTCCAAAGTCTATTTCAAAATAAACTTCTTGAAAATATACATATATCATATTTGTTTCAACTACACTTTAAAATGTATTCTCTTGAGTCTCCATCTACTAAACTCCCTGATCTTTGTGCTGCCAGATTGTTAAGTTTACCAGTGAGTCTGTTTTCACATGTTATGACATACAGACTGGAGTACTTCTTGCATAGGCGGTGTCTTATTCAAGTTTAGCTACAAGAATCTCCTGAAGTTCTGAATGTTACTTTAGCATCTGTGTGTTGTGTTGACTGGCCCTTTCCATCACTCTGACCACATCCTTCCATCAGGTTAAGATGCATTATTATTCTGAAGAATGTTTTGTGGGAATTTTGAAAAACAGGCCCATAGTTACCCTGACAGTTTATAATCTAGAGTAGATTTTGCTGTTTCTTGATGTTTTTCTTGGTATATGTGAGAAGATTTTCAGATATGTAAAGGAAACTTGTTGTGCTCAGAAAGTGCAGGAATGTTTGCTAAGTCTTAAATATAGGCATACAGCTGTCCTGAAGAGGTATTTGAGACTATTGGAAGTTTCTTTTGCTTACAACTCATATATCTTAGAAGATAGCAATGACTTTTAGTTATATTAATGAAAAACAATACTGTAGGCTTCTCTTCTGTAAATCACTGGTTTGGGCTCTGTCTCCTGGTGCTGGTTTGGTTGCTTTCTGGAGACCAAGCCACTCTCCAAGGAACTATGGCAAGAGTTAAGACTGAAAGTGTTTCTCTCTCAAAAAGGAATGGGTAGAGATTTTTTTTTCCCTTCTTTTAAAGAAGTGAAATGCACTTAATTCTATACTGCCTTGTGATGATTTGTTAAAGATGTGTTTGCTTGAAGAAAGCAGCGATATTTTGTAAACATGTAAATATTTATTCTTCTCTATAGCAAGAATTTACTAAAGCTGAGTGGTTTTATTTCTGTTATGAAACTCAAGAAATTATGGGTTTTTTAGTTTGTTGCATCTGCTGTTTGTTTTGTATGCTCATTTTCTGTATTGCTTTGCAGGTGTCACCAAAGATGTTATAATGATTCCACCTGCACTCTTGCAGTGTTTTCCATTGCTGGCTATGATTTATACCACTTACATTTTAAACTTTATTTTGCACTTTTATAAATCATCCTTTCATATTTTCCAATTATAATTTTGTTCTTTACAGACTTTGTTTCCTCCAAGCATTTTCTCTAAAACTCCATCTCAGGTTCTCCATGCAGTTCTTCAGTCTCCTACACATTACATAACAATATTTCAACAAGGATTATTTCTTCATTCACAGTGATTAGATTCCTAAATTTCAGTTGCTGGTTTTGCAAGTCTCTTTAAAACTATTGCAGTACAAGCTAACAAAGCACATTATTTACTCATTCTGGCCAATGTCATTATCAATGTCATACTACTCCTGTATATATAGTTGGCCATCCTTTAAAAAAGGCTGTCAGGTGTCTGGATCTATCCCAGTATGTCTTGCTTACAGTCAGGATGCGAGGATGCCATCCATTTGAATTCTTAAGTGGCTGTTAGACTCAGGCTTGACATTTGTGATTAAACTGCAGCTTTCCCTGTGTCCATGGCAATAAAGTTACATCCATTAAGATGCTCTGTGGTTACTACCCTTAGTAGTTGTTTCTTGTCAGAAGTGGACACTTAGTTTGATTATATAATTAAATATTCACTTGAAAGCTTATGACAGGTCTGAAAAACTCCATGTCCTAGAGACATGTTTCAGACTTATTTCTTTCCCTACTTTTTTTTTTTTTTTTTACACCTTATTTCACTTTGCAACTGTGGTGTGAAAATGGCCAGACAGATAACACTTTTGAGGATGGGACTTGTACAAATTCTTTAGGAAATCTGCAGTCTTTGCTGGTGGCTGTGCATAATGTTGCACACCTTGTAGTAGAATTGGAAACGCTGGAGCAAAACACCTGGCTTTCGAAAGCACTGGAATCACTGGCTATGACTTGCTGCTGTAAGGAAGTTTGATATAGCCATGTTGCATGCCAGTATAGTTTAAGGATGTTGATATCTACACACCCTTGCTACATACCATAAACTAGTGAACACAACACCAATTCAATCTGTGACTGTCTCAAAGTTGTAGACTGAAACCAGATCCTCACCCTAGTTTGGCCTCCCAGGTGGTCCTTGCAAAATCAAACTTATACACAGTAGGAATTTAGGGTGGAGAAGATAGGCTATAGAAGTCAGAAGCAGGGTAGTTTATTGAGGCAGAAGTAATCTCAGGTAACATTCTATTCCTTTTGGTTGAGTTTGCAAATGACCCACATTGCTCCTGAGAAGAGCAGTGCTTCTTCCTGATAATCTGTGGGATCTCAGGCACTGTTTCTTGACTTGAAGCTCAGTCAATTGTGACTTTCAACGTTTCTGATCCTCTTAGACAACAAATGTAAAAGGAATGGTTTGGGAGATGCTGAAAGAGAGCAAAAGGAAGTATGAGGAATGGAGAATGTATGCCAAGATAAGAAGGAAGAACAAGAGCAATGACAGATGTCTTGGGGAAGGCATTAGTGCTGCAGTTCTCAAAATGAGAATATTTTATTTCTTTCTGGAGTGAAATGCTGTTGTAACCATGCTCTCCAGGTCATAGACTTGAATACAAAGAACTGTAAGTTTGCTGTCTATAATAAACAAGCCACAGGTAACGCAAAGTATTTGTGTTTGATCATATTCTCCTGTCCAAAGCTGTACTTCTAAATTGAATTTGTATGTAGGCATAGGGGAGGGAGGCCTGCAGTCATGTGTTTTTTCTTCTCTTGAGGAAGGTGACAGCAAGTGATTCAGACTGTGGGTGCCAGACCCAGCACAGTGGTAGGAAGAAATATTAGTCTGTAGAAGAAGCACATGCTGAATGCATACCTGATTTTTGTCTCATGCAGGAAAACTGTGACAAGCCAAACAATGGATCATGAATCATACTGAATCTGCTGTCTGCCAGTTAAGCAAGTGATGTAGAGTTGCACTGACTGATCTATAAAGCAATATCAATTAATTTACATCTGTAAAATGATCTCACTGCTCCTTCTTCTTCTTAGTACATTTATCCAACTTCTATGCTCAAAAGAAGATCATTCATCTTTCACTCAGTAATTAACAGTGTTAGGTTTAATCCCAGCCAGCATCCAAGTACCTCGCAGCCCCTCGCTCACCCCCCCACCAGCGAGATCAGGGAGAGAATCAGAAGAAAACATGTGGGTTGAGATAAAGACAGTTTAATAGGAAAAGCAAAAGCCACACACACAAGCAAAGCAAAACAAGGAATTAATTTACTCCTTCCCATGGGCAGGCAGATGTAGCCATCTCCAGGAGAGCGGGGCTCGATTGGGTGTAACGGTGGCTTGGAAAGACAACGGTCATAACTTCAAATGTCCTCCCCTTCTTCCTTCTTTCTCAACTTTATATCTGAATATGAAGTCACATGGAATATCCCTTTGGTCAGTTGGGGTCACCTGTCCTGGCTGTGTCTCCTCCCAAACTCCCAAACAGCCCAAACTTCCTCTGCAGCATGGCAATGTGAAAAGCAGAAAGGGTCTTGGCTCTGAGCAAGCTCTGCTCAGGATAACTAAAACATTTCCATATTATCAACTCTGTGGTCAGCACAAATCCAAAACACAGCCCCATACCAGCCACTGTGAAGACAATTCTACCTCAGCCAAAACAAGCACATACAGGCACTGAAATTTTGGGACACATCTCAGATCATATTTTTTGACCATGAAACTTGCTGTAATTATAGTCAAGATTTTGCATCCAGTAATCATCAGTGGAAATACTGATTGTTCAGCTGAACTGGTTATTGCTTAATTGTGGGGCAAAACTGACTGTTGGCAACAATTTAATTAGGTTTTGAATATAAGTTGTCTGTTTTAGGTTTTTTGGGAAAAAAGTGATCATCAAATTAGATATTTTAGTACCAAAATGATTAGTAAAAAATAAAATTGTAATTTTTTCCTAAAAAAGGTCAAGCACGTTTCTATCAATAAAGGAGAAAAATGTAAAAAGGTACATGAAGTCATTATATTAAAACTTTAGAGGTTAGGCAGAAGATTTTAACATGTATAGATGATTCGATATGATCAAAAATTTTATGGCCTTAGAGAAGTCCATTTTATACACTGAGCTAATCATTTATCTAATTAGTTTTGACTGTTCGACAGAATTACATAATGTTAGGTAATGTTATATCTTACACATAAACTTCTTGTTAACTTCCCCTGCCGTTTGGTGTACGCTCTCCCTTCCAGTACGACTCCAGGTCTTGGGATTGAATACTCAGTCTTTCTCAGGAAAATGAGGAGCTTTTAACAGTAACTGTTGTCATGGTTCTCCCTCTTGTCTTTCATTTTGGAGTCTATTTGAGGCTGCTTTTTTGTATTTTCTTAAAGTCACTTACTTACTGTTCCTCACCACTTCCCAAGCAAAGTTTGGGAACATCATACTGCCCTCCCTCAGCCTGGAGGGTACAGTGACCGTGTAGGGGTGCCAGCTCCTGGCCTCAGGTGCTCCCAGGATGGAGCTGGTGTAGGAGGACACAGACACCAGGGGTTTCCTGTCATGGATAAAATCAGTACCTGCCAAGCCAAGGCCAGATACATCCTGAGAGCCTGCACTGCCAACTCTGAGCCAAACCTCTGGCCTTGGGCTAGTGATGGAAAACCCACTGTTTTCCAGACTGCACGACAGGCCTTCACAAACATTCCTCTTGTCATTATTACCAACTCAAAAGGGAAGTCTTTCAAGACTTCAGGGCTTATCTCTGTGTGTGTTTGCAGTGTTGGATCTTTAATACTTAGGATTGCTGGCACATAAAAGATTGCATAATGCTGCGGCTCCCTAAAATATTTATCAGTGTGAGAGTGTGATCCTTTGTGTTCAGAACAAATGTACTTTGATATTTTTAAATTATTTAAAAATTTTGCAGGAGTGAATAATAAATCTTACCATATATTCTGGCACTGGTTTTCAGTGTGTAACTGTCTTTCCTGAGAAATCATATTAAGAATAGAAGTGAAGAGTGAATGCTAAAAGCTATGATTTTTCAGAGGTCAAAGTCAAGATAAGTAAGAAGAAGGGGTTCAGCCTCATGCATTCATATTCACCTAGACTCAAGACCTGCATATATTCATATACACGTGCTTTATGAAATGAATGTGATAGATATCTAAACCCCATAATTTTTAACACAAAAATATTAAAACAAACTGGGGAAATTATGGAATTTAATGCTTTTTAAACTGCTTTAAATATAATAAAGTGTAGGACAATCCGGTAGACTGAAATCAGTAACCTTTGGCATGAATGCACTTTTATAAAGCCAGACTTTGAAACCTTGTTTTTGCTGTGATTACTGCTGTGAAGGCCATTCTGCACTAATAACTTTTTTCCTTTTTTCCTTTCTTTCTTATTTTAACCTATTGCATCACATGAAAACAGATTTTAAAGTTTTTTTAAGTTCTTTTCACTGTACTGTAATCAGTTTAGGAAACTTCAGTCAAAATAATTCTGCATTCCGAGGCTTTATTGAAAACATCCAGCACAGAGATTTTTTTTTTTTTTTTTTTTCACTGAATGACACCAAGCAGGTAGAATTGCTAGTGTGATTTTTAGTAACTTATTTTTCTCTTTTCTCTTTTCAGACTATGGCACTATTAAGAAAGTACTTGCCCCAGTGAACCAGAATTCAAGCAGCTGCCTGCTTGAGGAAATTCAACTCCTGCCGAAAAGTCAGCGAGAGCCCATCAGGAGCCTTCAGATCCTGCACAGCCAGAGTGTCCTTTTTGTGGGCCTTCAGGAACATGTGATTAAGGTCCCCCTGAAGAGATGTCCCTTTTACAAAACATACAGGTATGAAGAATCAGCTAGCTTTATCTGACCAGAGAAAAATACATGCAGGGGGTTGCAGAAAAATAGGAAAGATAAATGATTGCAAGTAGGAATCCAAATTAATTGTCTCTCAACAATGACTTCCTGTGTACACTATTTATCAGAAGTATCTCTGACTACTTGTACTAACTTGTTAGGACTAGATGAGGTTCTCAATGAATTATATTCAACTGAAGTGTCATTATGCAGATTCATGAACTGTGGAGTGAAACAGTAAGAAATGTTTTATATAGAAAACAGTTACCTGGTAAAGTGAAATATAGCTGCTGGTTTAATATATTAAAGCCTGTGACTTGGACATATTTAAGAGGGTTTTTTTGTTTGTTTTTTTTTTTGAGCTATGTTATAACTGAGTAAAAAATGTCTCTGTAGATTTAGAAAGAAAATAGGGTTGGATGAACTGAAATTTAAGAGTACTTGCAAAACTGGCTATTTAAAGGTAGCGTTGGATTAGCAAACTGTAATAAATGCAAATATGCAGCCAACAGTTGTTCAGTCAAAAAAAGATGATAACTTATAAATTATCACTCTGTTGTAGACCATAATATGATAGTTAAGGAATTTAAAGTTCAGCACACAAATTTTTCAATGGGCTATCTGAAAATACCTCTGGTTGAAAAGTGTGCCATTAGAGATTGTTAATTTTATCTAGTTAGTTGTATTTTCCCTTTGATATATAAGGTCCTGGAAATTCAGTACAACTGTTTTGTGTTACATCAGCTAGACACTGAACCAGTCATGAGGTTTTGAGAACTGTGACAGAGGCATGTGATTGGTTTTTTAGCTTCTTCTAGCTTCACCTTGATTAACATACATTCCTCTGAAAAGCTGGGCTGTTAAAGGAGGGAGAAAGGCTGCCAGTTGCCTCTCTTGGCTGCTACACCAAGGCTCACAGAGACATTATTTGTGCAGCAGAGATGTTATACTCCCATAAAAGGCAGCATTACCATTTGCAGGTATAGACATTTCTGGCTGTCACAGGTGCCATACGGTTGGTCACAGCAGAGAGGTGGCCACAGGACACAAGCTGTTGTTTGGTGACAGTGGAAGGACATGTCCAAGGGACCTAGCTCACCATGGGGATTGGTACCATGCAGGAAGCCAGTGAAAGGCTACTGGGTTGAAAAGACTGAAGGAAAAGGTGTACCCTAGAAAACAAATGTACCAGGGAAAGGAAGAATTCTACCTTTTACATTTTTTACCAGCCCGTTTTTTGTTTATGCTGTCTTATGTAGTGCATATTTGGTATTTTCTATTGAAATAGAAGAACACTTGAAGCCCTATTGGAAGTCCTGCACAGCTTACTTTAGGGAAAAGTTTTATATGGGCACGTCTCTGCTTCCAGCTTTTTGTTGGTTCAGTGGCCTACATAGGATCAGGTTCCAGTTTCCTTGGAAATTTCATCTTTCCTTGGTTCAGAGAGTGGAAAAAGGATGTGTGGTGAGAAGTATTTATACCAAGCCCGTAGTCCACTTTGGACATTTCAAGGTTGGTGCCTCACATTGTTTTTAGTGAGGTGTGAATGCCAAAGGTCCCTGATACCTCTGCTTCTCTCAGGACAATTTCCAAGGCATGGCAATGTTATTCCAGCTGCAGGGCCCAAACTTGCTTCTGCCCTTGCAGGGTAGGACTGCTGTTTCAAATCACAGACCCCATGCATGGCTGCAGGTTATTCATTCCTCTCCCTGTTTGAGCAATGGGCTCTAATTATCTAATTTTTAAAATTTGTTTTAGAACAAAAGAAAACAAAAAAAAAGTGGTGCATTTCCCATTTTACAGAGAACAGTAGTTAAATGCTTCAAATACTGCTCAAATGATAATTTATTCCGCTGCCCAGAGGTATATGAAGTCTCATCTTTCAGTGGAATGACTTATTTAAAAGGAGATAAAATTATTCCTTGTGGGGTTTTTCAAGAATGTCTTTTGTAGTTGCTTGACTTCTCTTGTAGTAATTAAATATTCATTGCACCAAAAGGCTTGCCATCCTTACTTTCTTCTTGGTTAAAGAGTTCACCAGCAATTCTAGCTCTGTTTTGTGAAAAAGGAGAGGATTTACAGATGTGATCCAGACAAATAAAGAAATTTCCTTGTCATCTATCATTAGAGACTCAGGTTATTAGGAGAATGCAGATGTAATCTGTCTCTCATCTATAATTTACTTTTGGCTTGACTTGTTTTTTCCTGGCTTATGGTGGATTTCTTTTTCTTTTTGCATGTGGAGACAGTACAAGTACATTACTTGGGGGCTATACATTTCTTCAGGCATTGAAACATCTTAAACTTGCTCACTGCATTTCTGGCTGTTTTATACCCACACTATTCTAAATTATGTTACTAACTATTACTTCTATAGTGTAGCAATGGATAAACAGAGTAATGGGTAAACATTACCTAAGGTAATGCCTTGGAGCATAGTGGTTTTTTTTTTTTATTTTTATTTTTTTATTTTATTTATTTTTATTTTTTTTTATTTTATTTATTCACATTTGTCATACTTAGGGCTGTATAACTGAGCCAAAGCTGCATTCTGAAATTCTATCAATGATAACTAGAGTCTCTTCCCCAGATCAAGGATATGTACTCTTCAGTATCCATGTAGTTATTGAGGAATAGGGCATGCTTGTTTATGAATAACAGCCTTAAAAAAGTCAAAGGGTTGAAGACTGAAGACATGCTACCTCACCTGCTCTTTTTGTGTAAATGGCAGAGTGCTCAGTGCCTAAACCTTTGTTTAGGTTTCTTGCTGAGCTTTCAGACAATACAACTTCAGCCCCTCTGTTGAGGAGACTCTTTCACGAGCTAATATCTCAATGTCAAGATAATTTTCTTGAGATTGTCCATTGTTATTGTTTTTCATTATTCCTTGTTTCATCTTCCCACAGTAGCCACTTAAGCAAGTGGTTATTGCTCTTATTTGTAGTTTATTATGTCTCCTTAACAATCATTCTAATATGCTCTGCACATCATAAATCTGTTCCTCCAGCACTTTTCAGTGGTGGAGGAACCCTGTGACCTGCTGCTGCTCTGACAGATATTCCATCTGCTTCAGCACACTCCAGTCATGAAGCTACTCCCATTAACACTGCTAACAAAGGCTCTTGAAAATACTTTTCAAGGCTGATCTTTGTGTGCGTGTCTGTGTGTGTGTTCTAAGTGCAGTTTGTTGCACTTTATTACTGTGACAGCAGACCTTACCACAGGCAAAACCTGTTGTCACACCCACAGTTTGGGTTGCTCAGCACTTTCCATTATGCTCTGATGTTTCCCTCATTATGAGCTGCCCTTGCCAGTTATTTGGATTGGCACTTTCCATGGGGGGCAGGTGGAGGATATCTCATGCAGACTTCTGCCAATGTCTGAATAGTTTTTGTAGTTGTGCTGGTTTTGAGAGTCAGCTAGAAAAGAGTAATTTGGGGTGTGTCAGTACTTTGGAGAATCAGTTCTCTGCCATCTTCAAGGTGCAGAAAGCAGCAGAGCAGTTACCTAAATCCATTTCTGCTTGGGGAAAATCATTAAGGTTTGACCAGGTTATTATCACTTGGGTATTGAAACTCACACATTTATCAAACTTTTGCAGAAGTCCATCAATGATATTCACTGGAGCTATTTTCACAGATGAATTCTCCATCTCTATACTTCTTCAGAGTTGAGCCAAGCATGAAGCACAACTGACTTTCATGTATCTGTTAATTAATAATAATATGAGATAAATAAAATAATTATCATGAGAAGATAACTTTTAAACTCTCTAAAATTTCAGTTTCTGTGTTCCACTTTGAAGGTTCTATGCATCTGTAATAAGGAATATGTAGTATGGGGGTAGAGACTCTGTCTCCTGAAGCAGCCAGCTTTCTTTTGTTGGCAGCTGTACCTTACAAAACCAGCCCTGGATGGCAGTGATTATTCTGAGGCAAATTTGTCAAAGTTATACTTTGTGCTGGCGTTTTCAGTGCATTATTTCTTAAAGGACAAAGAAAGACTGTATCAGCCCAACATTCTTTAAAATCTTACCAAGGAAGGGTCAAGGATTGGTATTTCTGACTGAAGATAGGTTTCACATACTTGAAACACTTGAGAACTAATCTTTCTATGATGTTATGTCTAAGTAAATAAATAGTGTCATCTGCTAAAAGCTGTTCAAATAGTGACTTCTATGACATAAAATAACCATCAACTTCTGGAAATTTTTGATTTTTTTTCTTACAATGTATGCCTAAGATACTACTGGATCACAAGGTTGTCTTGCTACGTAATGTTATCATAGCGATTCTACTGTAACTAACCTTTTGCTCTTTTAACTTCTTTATTCTTATTTTGGTGTCTTTGTGAGCTATCAGTTAAGCAATCTGTACATACAGAAGAAAACTCTATCAGCACAATGCTAAAAAGGCTACTGAATTAACTATCATAAGAAAACAATATACTTTATTTCATTTCTAGAACACCTACAAGTTTATTGGATCAAGTACTTCAACCACTTTTGCATTCCTTTATTTTGCCCTAGCTGCAGATTTTGCATCCTCACAAGTACCCTCACACTCAGTAGGAACCTGTTTTCCTGGTAATAAACACTCCATAACATTAAAGAGTAAAAGAATTATTCCTATATACTGATACCGTACAAGTTAATAACAAGTGTGTGGCCTAATCCATTACTAGGTGCTCCTGTGTCCAGAAGAGCTTGCCAACAAATGGAATTGAAATTGCTGTTCGGAAATAATAATTTCAAACTATTTATTTTTGGATATTCAGGTGGATTTCCTGATTTCAAAATATTCAGGCTTTATTCCAATTTAAATATGAGAAACCTGCTGCTCCATTATAATATCTGAACCACATGAGGACTGATCTGATTTAGTGATTCCAGGGTAATATTCCAGAATCAGAATCCTCATGAATTTCCCAGACTGGGATAAACCATACTCCTGTCTGCAAATCTAGATTATAAACTCATATTAAAAATGGCAATTCTTTTTTTGGGTATTAGATACACTGAAAAAATTATCTTCATTTGGTGTCAACCTAGGAACACTGTTAAAATCAGCAGAACTATGAAATAACCATAAGTTGTAAGTTTGTTGCACTCAAAAGTAGCATATTAGTCCCATACTGCAGAGGGAATAGCTTGACCCTTTCTGCCTCTGTGAAGATGAAAGCCTTTTCAGAAAGTGTCTGTCTATCTATCTGTCCTGCAAAATGCATCAGAGACAAACTGTTCATTTACGCTTTGCTGCCCCTGAAATATTTAGTGACAACTCTTCAAAGTGTGATGTATATATGTATGTACGTATGTATTGTGTTGTAAGTGGATATTTTTGTCAAACAAGAATTTTATAGTCTGCTCCCATTAAGGAAGGAAAAATGTTATTTTCTTTTAGTTTGCAAGGATGCAAGTAAACCATAGACTTGACTACATATTTGCAATTCAGATTTTATTAGTAGGATATTATTTTAAACAAAAAAGTGACCTAAGAAATAAAAAATTAAAACAGTCAAGTGGTATTCATATATCATGATGTAATTAATTTTGTTGCTTTAAAAATATCAAAAGATTCAGGAATTCTAAGTTCAGTGCGTTTACTCTTAGTAAATGCAGATGCTTACAGGCAAGTTCAGGAAGTGGGTGTAGGATGAGTGGGCAAGGGAGTGGATTGGGAAATGGCTGAATGACAGGTCTCAGAGGGTTGTGATCAGTGTCACAGGCTTGTTGGAGGCCTACTTGTGTCACCTAAAGGTCAATACTGGGCCCAGTATTGTTTAACTCCTTCATCAAGAACTTGGCTGAAGGGGCAGATGTCTCCCCAGCAAGTTCACTGGTGGCACAAAGCTGGAGGAGAGGCCAACTCTGCAGAGGGCTGTGCAGCCCTTCAGAGGGACCTCAGCAAATTGGAGAGATGGGGGGAGATGAACCTTCTGAAATTCAACAAAGGCAACTGCAGGGTCCTACACCTGGGGGAGAATAATCCCAGGCACCAGCACAGGCTGAGGGTTAATATGCTGGAAAGCCGCTCTGCAGAGAAGGACCTGGGGGTCCCTGAAGGTCTGGTTATCCATCAGCCAGCTGTGTGCTCTGGGGGCCAGTAAGGCCAATAGTATCCTGGGGTCCATTAGGAAGAGCATTGCCAGCAGGTCGAGGGAGGTGATCCTGCCCCTGTACCCTGGTGAGGCCACATCTGAAGTGCTGTGTGCAGTTCTTGACTCCTCAGGGCAAGAAAGACATGGAGCTCCTAGAGCAGGTCCAGAGGAGGGCAACAAAGATGATGAGGGTCTGAAGCATCTCTTCTGTGAGGTGAGACTGAGGAAGTTGGGCATATTCAGACTTGAGTGGAGAAAACTGAGAGGAGATTTATCTATATAAGTACCTAAAGGAAGGGTGTCAAAAGGATGGAGTGCATGTTCTGAAAGTTGTCTTTCACATTTGATCCATATATGGTCGCTTGGAAGCATCAACATTCAGAGAATTGTGTGATGTAAACAACTTTTATATGTAAATTTCTGATTTCAGATTTAATAGAAGGACCTTGTGGGTTTAAGGCTGGGAGTTTATATATCTAAATATATACCCTTGTGAGTTTATATATCTAAATATATTTTGACTACTCTACAAAAACTAAAATAAGAGGAAGCAATGGTAGTGCACTCAGAGTGTCTGAGATGATTAAAGGATTTGATTTTTCTTACCAGTACAGGTAAGGGTTAAGCAGTATTCTGAATATTTGACATGAATCTTAGCTTGAGCTACTAGGGATTTTATAAGTTGTGTCCTTACCATTTATGATCTTCTGCATCATTCATCTGCATCTTTAGCTAGATAAATCTGTTTTTTATTGCATACATGTATATAGCTGCAAAACCAGTAGTAATGAAAACACTGATAGGTACCTTTGTCTGGTATCACATTCATGTGTTCATTCAGGAATGGATAGAACTGTGCATCTGGGACATGAGACAGGCTTATAGTTTCAGCTTTCTGTTCAAATGTGCAGCAATGAATAAATTGCTGCTTATTTTGTCTTCTGCAAAATAAGATGGTGTCTTGGTTTAGGGCAAAATTGAGAGGGAACCTCTGAAGGGGTTCCTCTGAAAAACAAACTCAAACGGCTCCTCCTCCCAGCTGGTCTAGGAAAAGAACTTCTTCAGAGAAAAGTGGAAAAAACTATTTATTTAACAAACAAAATGCCTACAAATGCAAAGAATTAGTAGTATGAAACAATAAAACCTCTCGCCGCTTTGAAGAGAGATGGCAAACAGAGACAGTCCTTGCTGTGGGTGCAGCTTAGCTCCCTTAGCTTCTTACTAGCTCTACTCCTTCCGCAGCTCCAGGCCCGGCGGCCGCAGGTGTAGCCCTCGCTGCTCCTCTGGGTTTGTCAGTCCAGAGCAGATTTAAACAGTCTCAGGAAAAGAAAAAGAGGAAAAAAAAAACCGGTCCAGGGAGTCTTCTCTGCCCTAGCTAGCTAAACTAACTAAGAGCACAGGAGATCTCGGTCCCACCGCTGTCCGTGCCTCAGACGAACGCCGGAGAGAGAGAGCCAGATGTGGGGGAGTCAGGCAGTTTTCTCAAAACAAACTGCGCGCTGCTGCTTTCTCCCCCTTCGCTCCCAGAACAAGTTTTAAAGGTACAGAACTGAATATACAGCACAAACAGAGCAGACGATTGGGGATACAAGCAGCATAAAGTCACCCTACTACAGATGGTGACCCCAGTTCAGTCCCTGGTACACAATGTGTCAGGTCACATTTTATGGTAATTGGGACTATGTAGGCATGGATATTTCGATAGAAATTATTGAAAGGGTCAGGAGACTCAGTTCTTAGAAATGCTGTATATAGGTATAGACAGAAAAATGTTTCTTGAACAGTCTTAGAAGATGCACGTCTTGCATTTATATATATATAGTATGAATAAAATGTTACAGCTGAAGAGGATACCTGATTAAAACTTTCATATTCATGGGAATATGTATTTTCCCCCTCAAAAGAAATTTAAAAATCCCCTTTTAACTTAAGGGTGGTGGGGTTTTTTTGGTGGTTTTTTTTTTTTTTTTTTTTTTTTTTTTTTTTTTTTTTTTTTTTTTTTTTTTTTTTTTTTTTTTTTTTTTTTTTTTTTTTTTTTTTTTTTTTTTTTTTTTTGGTGTGTTT
>VWYO01009982.1:322673-374633 GCA_013400275.1 Rhadina sibilatrix
TTTTGTTTTGTTTTTGTTTTGGGTTTTTGTTTTTTTGTTTGTTTGTTTGTTTTTTGTTGTTGTTGGGTGGTTTTTTTTTGTTTTTTGGGTTTTTTTTGGTTTTTTTTTTTTTGGACACACAAATTCTTTTTCTTTTTAGTCTAAAACTGTGGTATCTTTAACATATTTTACTCTGAATTGTGTTCAATTCTGCCTTATTTTCTAACTCAATAAATCATCTCAAATATAACTGAAGTAGGACAATTATTTTGCTGGTCTACTTGGTGATAATTATAAAACAGTTGAAGAAATAACCTGCTTTTACTGACTTGCTTTGGAGTGAGGTGGCTCACGATTCTGTTAGCAGTCAGTCCAAACCCATTGCTGAAGTGTAGCACCACTCTCAGCAGGCACACTGAGCCATCATTGCCAAATGAGTGCCTTGCAGGAGACACACCCTGCTACCTACCATTTACATTTGGTAAAAAAATGTGAAGTGACAACACAGCAAAATTAGAATCAGTCAGGAGAAGCCAAAAGCTGTTGAATGTTTTTGCAGAGAGTGCTGACTCGATAGGGTAAGTGGCAACAAGAGTCTTTGAATGAACCAGCTTAATTTTATTCCTGAATTTCCTTCCTGCACAAAATTGCCAGTTTTAGCAGTGATGGGACAAATCATGTGAGGTCTTAGAGAAGTGAGCTGGTGCCTACTGGGATTAACAGACAAAACATTCATTCTCTGCTGAAGATGAGATGTAAGGTATGTTTCTAGAGACAAGATGACAAAATACATTATCTAGCTTTGCTATTTGCAATGTGACAGTCTGAAAGGGCCCTGTCAAATGAAAGACCTAATACCTACTTTAAAATTTATCTAATTTTTCAACAGTAGCATCTAAAATTGCTTTAATTTAGACAGATTTGGGAGAAAAAGGAGATAAAGATATGTACTGGTATCTGATTTCCTTTCCTTACTTACATAGACTTGACATAAATTTGACAGCCATGTTGTATAGTTTCTTTTATTATTTCATGTGCACATTTAAGCTTTTCCTCTAACTGCTGTCTCTTGGGAGAGAGATTCATGAAAAAAGAGTTAAAACAGTATGAAATTTTCCTAAGGACACATAAATGCAAATCAAGAATAGCCCCTTTAAATTTCCCATTTCAGATAGAAGTTCTGATATTTTTATACTTACAAGCTTTATTCTATTGATTATTTATCTGCTAACTTCTTTCAATATGTGTTTCTTTGTTTTATCTAGGCATAGTAGATAAAAATAATTAGCTGCTGCTACTAACACATTAAATCAAAGGAATCATCCCTCAAAGGAAAGAAAATTTAAAAGGTGACATAATTAGGCAGTAAGGATAAAAACTTACTCATATTACCTCCCTTCTTTCAATTTTAAGGAAACTATGTCCATTTTTCAAAGATATAGGTGATCTGAAAAAAAATAAATAAGAAAACCCTCTGAAATGTGAGGCAGGGTGGAGAATAGAAAATAATTGCTCTGCCAATACCTGAGAAAAGGGCAGCTATTTGTGAGGTCCTGCAACAATTCATGAATATGTCTGACACAGTGAGCTGAAGGAGGTTGATGATATGGAACTACAGTTTTGTAGGGTTTTTTTTTTTCTGTTTGTATATAAGAATTAAAAAATTAAACTTTTTACAATATAAGACTTAGATATGATGACTGGGACAATTAATTAGCACATTAGTGAAAGAATCCCAACAAAACTAGTTTCTCATGTGAGGAATATTTTTCTGAAAAAAATTCTTGTTGCTTTATTTGGAATAGTTCATATATTTAGAGGATTAATTTCTGTATTGTAGTGTAAAGAAAAATGTTATTAAAGAATGGTAATACCTCTAATTTGTGGAGGCAGTTATCCTCTTGTCATCTGCATGAGGCTAGCGGAGTTATTAACATCTTAGAATGATAACTTTCATATGCTCAGTGGATCTTCTTAACTAAGTTCTGAAAAGATTCACCTCATTTTACCTTGGTGCAGAGCACTCCAAACCTGGCCAGCTACTGAAAATAACCTGTTCAGTGTTCACAGAGTGATCAAACATTCTTTGTCGTAGCAGTACAAGAACTTTTTTTTTTTTTTCTATAAAACTAGGATCTGTAAGGACAGTCAAAATATATTTCTAGCACCTTACTTAAAACTTCTGAGTGACTTGTAATGAAAGGTGCAAGTAGTTTTCATTTGCTTGAATCGAGGCTAAAGTGAAAACAAAGCAAAAGAGGAAATGGGGTCTAAGACCAGAGTGGGAGAAGGATCAGCTTACTCCCACTAAAGAGGAAATATGGTTCTAAGTGAAAGGATATTTCAAAAGACTTTGAAATATTTTTGTTTTTTAATAAAAAAGTTTCTAAAACTTAATAATGAACACTTTGAAGTTAGAAAATGGAGCACTTCGGCTTTGAGGCACAAGTTCTCCTTTCAATGTTATCATTGCTAACATTGCCAGTTGTGCAGTGTCAGCTTTTAATTTGTTTTTGTATTCTTTTCTCATAAAACACATGCTTTATCAGAGATACTCAGAAGGAGAACACTGGACATCACGTCTTGCAAACACTGAAAGACCAAGACATTTAAAACTTTCTGTAATTTGCATTAATTTTCCTTCTCAGTTTCTAGATAGTTAAATAGAAACATGTGTAGCCTGAGTTACAAAAATGCTAAGTGCTCACAGCTGCAGGAGCCAACAGTGCGAACTCTCTTCCGAACAGCAAATTCCCTAAACCAAAAGCTTTATCTTTGAGCTGGAATCCTGGTTAGGGGGACCTATGTAGTTTTGACTGTTATGCCCTTTTTGAAGATGAGAACCATGCTCCCACATGGTACTGGCAATGCACATTGCCAAGTGGAATGTGGAAGTGAATTCTTTGAAATTTGTAATTATAGTGTTTTGGAATAACACTCCAGAGAATTATTAATTCTGCGTTTGTTCAGGTGATAACATGGAAGGAATGCCAGAGACAAATAGAAATATCAATAAAATACATAAATTAGTTTATTAGAATTATTAGAACTATTAGAACTATTAGAACTAGAACTATTAGAATCACAGAACACTTGAGGTTGCAGGGGTCTCTGATGGTCATCTGGTCCAACGCTTGCTGGGCCTCCCAGAACCAGCTGTCCAGGGCCATGTCTGGGTGGCTTTTGAATATCTCCAAGGAAGGAGATCCCGGAAGCTGGGCTATCTGTGCCAGTGCTCAGTCACCCTTTCTGCAACAGTGTCTCCTGATGTTGAAGCCTGCTGTGTTTCAGTCTGTGCCCTTTGTCTCTGGTCCTGTCACTGGATACTGAAGATCCTGGATCCTCCTCTTTGCATGCTCCCTTCAGGTTTTTGTACATATTGATGAGATCCTCTCTGAGCCTTCTCTTCTCTAGGCTAAACAGCTCTCTCAGATCTTAGCGTCTCCTCACTGGAGACATGCTCCAGTTGCTTGATCATCTCTGTGGCCCTTCAGTCAGCAGATGGGATGGGAACAGATAATTAAAGAGAGAAGGATAATGCCCATGAATTTGAGTTGAACAAAAATGATCAGTCTAACATTTTTTACAATCTAGACAAAATGTTTGAATGCATTATTTTTTATGTATAATTTGTAGGTATTCTTACAAGTGTTAAACCAATTATATTGTGCTTCACTATAATGGAAAGCACATTATAATCCACTTCCTTTCTTATGGATCTTTAGCTATGAAGCTGTAGACTTATTGCCTGGACTGTTAATACTAGACCTAAGCAAGAGAAACATGCTATTTATTAGAGAAATTAACTTCTAGTTTTGTACAGTGGATCTTTCAGAGTCTGTACGAAACTGGATTACCATCCCTCTCTGTAATCCTTTTCTTTCCCTCCTCATGTGCAACTAAAGAGGGAGTGTTGAGTGCAGCATATGAAATGTAAGAGGTGTGATGGCAGCCACCAGTGCCCCTTTGAACTAACTTCCAGGGATTTTATACAACTGCAGAAAATACATCAGAAGGTTTTCTAATTAATTTTCAAAGAGCAGACATTGTCCTCTGATTTCTGAAAAAGATGATAGCTACAATTCCAAAACTGACAGAAAAAGTCTAGGAACTGTGCTGAAATTTTTACTTGGAGCAGAAAATATAACCTTTTTATGAATTTCTGTAAGTCTCTAGTAATTAAGTTCAACAATCAGTCTAGACAACATACTGTGCATGCAGACAGAAATTCAGCTATGCACTTGAAAGAAATCCTAGCTTTGTGAAAGCATTCAGATTAATTTTTCCTCTGGTTTTGGTCATTTTGTCTGTGCTGTACCACAATAGAGATAAATTTCACTATCTACCTATGAAATACCAAAAGATGCCACATAGTTATTTAGAAATCTTTGGTCACTATAAATGAAGATAAATGTCCTGGTTATCTCTGGTTGGTTTTCATCCACAGTACATGCATTGGATCCCAAGACCCTTATTGTGGCTGGGACATGGTGATGAAGAAATGCACAACACTGGAAGAAAGTCTGAGCATGAGTCAATGGGAGCAGAGCATTACCGTGTGTCCAGTAAGTCCAAATGCATTCATTTGTCTCTTAAAACCTTTGATTCCGTGTGATTTTCATGAAAATGAGTTGGCATAGATTTTTCAAGCTCAGAAAACTGAATTTAATGCCATTTTCCTTAGGTTTTAGCAGAATATCTAGTTTTTTTTCTATTTCTTATGAAACTACTTAAATGATAAAATTATTTAGAGTAATTTCAAAGGATGGTTGTTTTTTTCATCTATAATACCCATTTTCCCACCTTGAAAATAAATATTTTCTAAGACTAGTGATATTGACATATTTTTCTCTGCAGAATTTTTCTCCATTATGTGCTTTGAAAAAGTTTAATCACTAATGGTATAATCTTTTCTTTTAGGATAATTACTGCTAATATAAAAACCCAAATAACCTCTTCTAGAGTCCATGAATTGGAAGGCTGACTTCCATGAGTTAAGTCTCACTCATATTAATGACAGTGGTGATAATTACAATAGATGCAGGGTTTATATTTACAGTGGCTTAACACTTCTCTTTAAAAAAAAATTGAATAAATTCAATGTAATATAAAAAAGCACCAACAAAATTGATTTGTATTTCTCATTTTTAATTTTATTCTGGTGTTGTTTTAATATTCATTCTTTTCCCTCACTCGAAAGCACACCAAAAGAAGGTTAAGAAGTTTTTTGGTTTTGGTTGTTTTTTGTTTGGTTTTTTTTTTACACTCTTGATGCTTTGTCCTTCTGCCCATGAGGAAAGAGCTATTCCAACTCAATTCTGCTTTCATTCCTAGTAGGGGCTTCTTGATCTTGTCCTAAATCACCAGTGGGGCACATGCATCTGTAAATTTATGCTCACATGGCATTCATGTTCTAATCTCCATGTGCTTACAAGCTCCCTTTAATGACACTTTTTTCTCCTAAGCTGGACTTTGTTTAGTGAACTAGAGATGTGTAAAATCAATGTAAAGTTCTTCCAGCTTTGACTTTGTGCTCTTTACATGTGTTGCAACAGCCTCATAGATACAAACACTGCACTGATTCTGAGGGCCTTAAAACGTGCTTCTGTGTTCTGACTGTTTGACAGAAACTTTTTAAACACCTTCTCAAATTTTTAAAACTTTAGAAAATGTTTATGTCTTGCCCTGTCCTTAGCATCCACCTTCTCATACAGAGGACTAATAAAATAGGCCTGTGTTGGATTCATCTGCATTAGCATTTGAACTGAAATCAGGAGCAACTTTGGGGAAAATACTGTGATTACTGAAATGCTTTATTTTTTTTTGATATTTGCATGGGCAGTCAGCCTGCTGTGCTCGGTTCTTGAATTGTAGCACTAGGCCTTATTTTCTTTTGTAGATATAGAACACAAGGCCAAGCTGGGGTGGAGGGAGGAATAATTTAGAAAGTGTAACTCCATTCTGTTCCGTTCAACTGGAAAAACAATTATTTAGTATCTATTATATGACATGTGCATAGGATTTAGCAGTCTAGTCAAAGCAGAGGAGCAGCTAAGTCTTGCTTAGAAATTTATCCATAACTGTGAGACTTATCCTGCTGATCTGAGATCCAAAGACCTAGTGAACCTCCGAAGAAATTTTGTCCTTGGGCAGATGAGCTTGTGTAAGGAAGATTTTAGAATTATCTATCTAAATTGAAAAGTGTGGGTTTATGCCTTTACTGTTTTAAAGCCTTATACACTAAGTAAGACATTATTGAACAGATTGGAAAACTTTATAGAAACTTTCCTTTAAAGGAAACATGGTATTCTGGCAAACTGCAATCAATTACAATTTTACTTGGTGAGGCTTTCAAATATTTGTTTTTATAGCATTTCTATGTGCTGTGCTCACAGGATATATAAGCCAAGCTGTAATTAATTTAATTTTGTAGGCAACTGAACTATGTGCATCTTTAACATGTGCTAGGTATATTCAAGACACTGTTGCAGGCAGAACATAACAGAATATTCAAAACCTACTCTCCCTCTTTTGGTTCCAATTGCCTGCAATATCTTAATTGTTAGTAAAATTACTCGGATCTTTTTAACATTGTAGATTTTTTTTAGGATTAATGAATGACCAGTTTCTTCTAAAATTGGATCTGAGAGAGGAGTTTGTTTATACAATAGTTTAGTCTAGGATAAAAGGTGTGACCAGTTTCCTTTGAGAAATTATTTCCTACAGAATTATTTATATGGCTGAGTACTTATAGTCATGGTAGAGGAGAGAGGTGAATAAGAGAGATAGATGAACATCTGTGTGTGAACATCTCTGGACTTTGAAGATCAGTTTTGAAAAATGTGGTTATTTTGGTTACCTTGCTCTGATTTAATTCTCAATTTGATTTTTAGGTTATTGTTCCAGTTGCCATGAGTACAGCAATTGTGCATAAATATGGACATTAATTATTGCTATGGCATATTTATCCACTTTGATCTTTTTCCAGTCAGACATGTATCCCTAGTATTCATCCAATAATTTTTATGGCAATTAAGTTTCATTGGGTTTTTTTGAAATATTTTCCAGTGGGACAACTTGCAATCCATCACTTAAAAATATACTGACATTGTCTAGGAGCTTTTATAAGGAAAGTAAAAATAATTTAAAAAAATGTTTTTCAGGATCTCAGTTTGGTTCTGTTTTGGGGTTGTTTCCTGGTTTAACAGATGTATGCAACATGAAATGGCTTTATTTTTACAGTTATTCTCAGAGAAAGTGTAGTATGGGATCTGAATTCATTAGGAGCTTCAGGAAATTCTACAGACTCACTAAATTCTACAAAAAGGAATCTCAAACCAAAGATCTCTTGACAGAGTTAAGAACTGTAACCATTACTCAGAGTGCAGGGGCACAAAGCAGGTAGATGAGGTGGGTGCAGAGAGACTTGAGACGAAGATGGATATTTGGAGGGACTTAAGAAGGAGGAAAGGTCTAAAGGTATCTGCAGAAGGGAAAAGGTGACAAAACCAGGATGGTAGAGAGGGAAAGCAGTGTAGCCATACCAAGAAAGTCTGATTGACTGTGATTTTGCCCTTGAGGTGTCAGATTGTGAAAGGTTAATGGGCATAGATTCTGGTGAGGGCTGCAAAGCCCCCTTATCAGTACATTTTGCTTTCCTGCAGTCACGTGATAAAATTGTTTGATATCACTTCTGAAAGGGAGATACTCACAGAGAGCAGGTGAGTCATGGGGAATGGCAATCTTGGAAGGAACAAGGAAAAATAATGAAGAAAGAGAATATGCCATCAATTTATCTTTCTGAGTTCAAGCTTTCAGCTGTGTTTTATATATACTTTCTCTGCCACTTAATATGTATTATGGTAACCATAGACAACTGTTAGCTTGTCTAACCATAGACAAGCTTTAGTTTATAATTGAAGGTGCAACAATAAAGATGTTTTGATGCAGCACAGAAGCAGAAAGCAGTAAAGGCATTTTCACATCTCTGACATGATTAGATTGGGTACATAGAATTGTTTGTTTATGGACTATAAATAGTTGTTAGACCAGCAGTGTAAGAGAGAATGAGCCTGCTTGTCACTTAAAAGGAGGTATTTCTTGTTGTCTTACAAAACCCAACAATGAGCAAAGGTTGGTGAGTTATTTTCAATAAATAGCTGTCAACAGAATTTGAAATGATGAATTATGGTTGTATTGGTTGCAGCTAACGGAATATACACATAGCTGTTCTTGCACAAGTGATACTTGTGAAAAATAAACCATGGGAATTGTAATTAGTAGTGAAATTATGGTATCTTTGCCACAGTAGAAAGAATCAGTCAACATCCAGAGAGTCAGTGGAAGCACTGCCTTATGTTGTAATTGAATCTCTTGTATCTTCAAGGTACTTGTGAAATGCACAATTCTCTTATCCCTGCTAAAATACTAAAAATAGTAAAAGAAGATATCATTTCAGATTGGATATGACAACCTACAACTGTAATTCCTGTTTCAATATATAAGCAAATATTAAAGTGTTATGTTGTCACACATTGGGTGAAAAATGCATGACTGCAAGTGATACATATTAATTCTTACTAAGCGTGAATTTAAATGCTACTTAGCCTGCACTTGTTGGTGCTGTTGTCTTGAATTGAAAGTTAACATGCAGCAAACAAAAGGCAAATTCCTTAATACTTAACTGAAAAACTGGCCATCATTTCCATTTAGGATCATAGATTTGTCCAGATTAACACCTTACTAAAAGAATATTATGAAAATCTGTTGGGACCTGAATTCCCCGTGTCCTGCCCCATTTTCTTTAAAAAAGCTTATTTTCTAGCTCATTTTTTTTTTTTCAGCTAGGCCATGAAGATTTCATATTAAATGTGTTACAGCTGCTTGATGGAAACACTCCTGTCAAGATGAGAATGGTCTGAACCTTCCAGCCAAAGATATTAAAAATTGAATTCTGTGGGAGCAAATTCTTTCATCATGTAGGGTTAGGTGCTGCTTATTGGAGATGTTTCTAGGATTTATACATATCATTTCATATAACACTTAGAGACTGTCATATTTAAAACGACATTTTGTCCTTATGAAATGGTACTGTATGACATATGCTTCAAGAGCTGTTTTCAAAAAAAGACACTCATCAAGGAGATTTGAGTTTGATCAATCCGGTTTTGTTACCCTGGACTATTTAAGCATCTGTGTTTAGAATTACAGAATTATTTCACTGGAAGGAAACTGAAAGATCATTTATCTTGAATCCTCCCTGCCAAAGGCAAGGGCATTTTCCACTAGACCATGTTGCTCAAAGCCCCATCCAAATTGGCCTTGAACACTTCCACAGACTGGACATCCACGGTTTCTCATGTGAAACTGTTCCAGTGTCTGGTCACCTGCATAGAGAATTTCTTCTTCATGTCTTCCTTATCCTCTGCTGGATCTTCCTTTTGATCTTGGGTTTTATAGTCAGTCTCCAGGTTCCATTTTCACCAGAAAATTTTAGGAAGTAGGGAACACAGAAGACAATTGAGAGGTAGGCAAGCATGGTTGTGAAAGGCAAGAGTTAGTTGTGATTTCTGTTATTGCTATGGTGGTGGCATCCAGTGGCTCAGATTGGTCAGAAGTTGTGGAAATTATGCAGCTACAAGGATTATAAAGGGAGAATGCTATCTGGAAGATGTATCTCTCCAATGGAGGCTGCTATTGTTGATGGCTGAAGGCTAAACCTTTCATGCACAGCAGAATAAAGAGTTTGTGTGAAGGAGCTGTGAAGCCTCAGGTAAGCTTTCCTGTTGTGTTTGTTTCTAGATGAGGAATCTGACAGTGGATGGACATTTTGGAACATGGTCACAGTGGAAACCTTGCACCCACACTGATGGTGCCAGTGTTGGCTCCTGCCTCTGCAGGACACGTGTGTGTGACAGTCCTGCTCCTCAGTGTGGAGGATGGCTGTGTGAAGGACCAACCATGGAGATTGCCAACTGTTCCAGGTATGCAAGACAAATTCAGGTTCTATGATTTGTGGTTTAAAGTTTTTTAACTTAATCAGAAGCCTACCCTTTGAAATCTCCCCTGAAATCTCCTGATCCTGTTCTGTGCATGAAAGGGTAAATGGGATGTTAGAAAGTTTCTCTCAGGCTTTGTAAGAGAGAGAATGAGTCAAAGAGGAAAGAGTAATTTCAAATGCTGTGTACCAAATAATGTTGTCCTCAGGTAATTTTAACAAAAACTCTGAAAGAAAAAAAAATCAGTGTTAGATAATATCCAAAGTATAATACTTTTTCTCAGTTCTGTAATTCATACAACTTTCTTTGCTGGAAGTTAGAATGGCTTACTTTTTTGGATGTCTCATAATTACCATTGTAGTCCCCTATTCTGCCCTGGAAAATATTTTTATTGTATCTTTCAGTTGTATCACGACAGGAAGTTCTATTATCAATCTGTATAGAACTCTCTAGCCACTTTTTTGTCTTCTTCAGGAATTTAACCACTCTCAGAGACAATCAGTGAGAGCAAATAATTTCAAAGAGACTCAGAACACTGTGTTTGGAACTGCATCAGAAATTCATGTTTAAAACATTACACACATATATTATATATAGTTTAATTGCAAGAGGAAACACATACTGGTGCATTCTGCTTATTTTCAGTGATTCTTTCTGGTTTTTTGTCTTTTTTTTAACATCACAATCACATCATCATAGTGAATAAAACTGACTACATCTCTGCACAAGGTAACTGCAAGCTCTGTAAGTGAAAATGGTCTATTTTAGGAAAATTTTTAAAAATCTAATGTATCATCAGATCTGGAGAATGGTAGAAAAGACAAACATGCTGTGAGATACTGAACAATCAAACAACAGCTGTCAGGTTTAGAAGGGAATTTGGAATGTGATTTGGGACTGGATTCACATTCTACCTTTGGCATTATTACACTATTGTTTTAACATTTTACTTCTGTTAACACTGCTATATTAGTAAGGCACTGTGCTTTTATGATGAAAAATCAAAAGCTCAATATAGTTTAGTTTTATTTTTCTTTATTTCTGTTTGTGTTCTACCAGTACCAAAACTGCAAGGTAGCCATTAAAACTTTTTTTTTTTTTTGGTGCCTAGGACAGGATATGAAATTCCTTTTCAGATATTTGGTCTATATATAATATTTTAATTATATCCATATAATTTTATCTATCTATCTATCTAGATAATAGATTATCTACATATGTAGATTATTGGTCTATCTATAATATTTTTTCTAGGATGTATTGGAGGGGGTAGGAGTCCTTTCTAAAAATTCACAAATGCACGATACAGCATCTGAATGCTCTTAGCCTTTTTGTTACATTACAGGCAAAGTATTGACATCTTATCAGTTGAAATTGAGAACTAATGCAGTTTAATGCTTACTTTAGTGTCATAGAGTCATTAGGCTGGAAAAGATACTTAAGATCAAGTCCAACCATTAATAAGCACTGCCTAGTCCACCACCAAACTATGCCTCCAAGTACAACTTTTGTAAGTCTTTTAATACCTCCAGGGATGGTGACTCCATCTCTTCCCTGGACAGCTTGCTCCAATGCTTGACAACCCTTTTGGTGAAGGAATTTTTTTCCTAATACCCAATCTAAATCTCTCCTGACACAACATAATGCCATTTCCTCTCATTCTATCCCATGTTAAAATCAAGAGATCAATGCCTGGGAGGAGAAACCAACCCCCACCTCATTACAGTCTCTTTTCAGGTAGTTGTAGAGAGCAATATGGTGTCCTCTGAGCCTCCTTTTCCTCCAGGCTTTAACCACTTTACTTTTAGACAAGATAGAAAAATTTGACATTTTAATCTCCCTGAAAATGATATGTAATTTAAAGTTAGCTTCAGAACACTGATACAGGAGTTTGCATATGTAGTTTACCCAGAACAAAGTGACCACAAGTAACTAAATATCTTCATATCTTTGTAATTTTTGTGTAAGGAGGTAATTTTAGCAGTTGCTGATTACAAAGCATGGAATATGGAATATCAGAGCACCCTTATTTTCGTTCAGTATTCTTGAAGAAATGGAACACGATGCGGTAGTAATGACTTCTACAGAAATATTAATAGGCCAGATTCCGCTGTCAGTCACACCTAATCAGCCATTCGCTATGTATAACAGATGACAGAGCCTGAGCTTTTTATTCTACCAGAAATGGAGGCTGGACACCATGGACTTCTTGGTCACCTTGTAGCACCACTTGTGGCATAGGCTTTCAAGTTCGTCAGCGTTCCTGCAGCAATCCAACCCCTCGACATGGAGGACGCGTCTGTGTGGGACAGAATCGTGAGGAGAGGTGAGATATCTTTTTCCTATTGTCTGTTTTAATTTCTTCTCTGCAGTTGTATTCCACAGGACATTTTCTCCTTTACTTGCTTGGTTTTCCCTACCCTTTCCTTTCACTCTCTCTTTAACTTCACTGCTGTACAGTGCAGTATTCCCATTAACGAGGCTGTGGGTCTGCAGCAGATCTTTCATCTTTTGCTTAGCTTCATCCCTCCCGAGCCACCTGAGAGCTCCTGGTAGTGCCAGAGAATTGTGCTGAAGCAATGTGCTGCTGTCCCTTGAGACCCTGAAAATTGATTCTCCTTGAAAATTGATTGCACTGTGTTTGGATTGTAACTCATTCAGCCTCAAGACCTGGAATTCAGAACAAAATATAATAAGGTCACAGCACTATGTTACTGATGCTGTGAGTTTATTTTTTCTGTTGTAAATAAATTAAGCATTTCTATTACATGGAAGGAAGTTTCAAGGGCTTTGTTTTCTATTCAATAAATATATTATACCTTAAACTCAAATATCTTTAGTAAGGTTTCAAGCTTGGTGGGTTTTTTAAAATTGTTTGCATATATTTTTCAACTGCCGAGCAGATCAAGTTAGCTCAGATTTTGATTTCACCATGTACTGTTTTGGCACCAGACTAAGTATTTTGTCACTAGCTCAGAATGCCAAGTTCAGGCCTTTTGTTCTATTTTACATGTACCCTAATTACATCTCTATTTTATGTTGACCTTATATGCATCTCTAATTTTCATGTTTGCAGTTTTAATGGGAATTAAATATTTCTTTAAATCAAGCTAGAATATATTCAGATAAACTGCAACTCTTGCATGCATTATGTTATTTCCAGAGGCATACCAGAAAGCTAGATAGCAGAAGACTAGCATTGGTGTGAAAATTCGGAGTCCTGTAGCCATCCATTCCAAGAGATGTATGCAGATATGTTCCCTCCCAATATGCACTTACAGCTTACTTCAGTGTTTCTCTATGGATGATGTAGTATCTGTATTGCTATTGGATGTGAACTAAAGTCAGTAACATTTATGAAGAGTTTCAGTGAGGCATTTAATTAAACACCAACTCTAGCATTTCTTCAGATTAAGAGATTCATTGAAGCAAGGTTGTATCACACATTTATGTATTAACGGATCACCAGGGACCTGGTCTTTCTAACTCTTAAATTTAAAGGATCAGTATTACAGAACGTGAGCATTTCTCACTGTTTCAAGGCCATGAATATTTACCATTTCATTCTAGAGGAGAGGATTTTGTTCTTTTATAAATTGCTTTCTGAAAATAGGTTGCCCAAACAGAAAGACATCACCATCAAACATAGATTGTATCTGCTGTTGCTTAGCTCTGTCCCAGCATGAGTAAGAGTTATTGATTTTTCTGAGCTGAGAGGTCAGTCCAGGGCAGGACATAACAAGAGTAAACACAGAAAAAAAAATAATTCAGTTTGGAGAGATTTTAGAGTGATGGACTAAAGATGGTAAAAATAGTTTAACATGGAATAGAAGTTTGATAAGAAGTTTCACAGAAATAAAGAAAACCCTGAGAAATACTTTCTTAATTACGCGAGCATTAAGACAATGGGTGCACTGTAAAAGCAGTTACAAACTGGAAAGTGACTTATGATGAGTTGAAATAATACCAATCTGGAAGGATTGAATTTTTGTATGCAACAGTTCTGAAGGGACAATAAGTTTATGTTGCTTTGCTTTTGTAGCCTGCATCTTATTTGTCCTTTCTGTCTCCATCCAGTTCAGCAGCAATCTGGGATGAATATGCCTGTGAGTTTACTGCAGGATGCCTTTTCCTCTCAGAGTTGTTCTTGTCACTGTGTTGTCTCTCTTTGAAAGATCCTTCACTCCCAAAAGCCCTACACCTTTCTCACTCACAACTTGCTCACAGCTGACCTTCCTGCCTCTACCTTGGTTTTGCATGTTATGTCCTGATACTTTTAATTATTTTTTTAAGTGCCTTTAATTTTTTTTTCCAGAGGGTGTGGTAAGTTAGGAAATTTTGTCAAATAATTTCTAAAGCAGCTAGAGGAATGAGGCATCAGTTATTTGCCAGGATTTTTGTCAGTGTTAAGCCAAGTACTTGGATAAATCTTTTCAGAGCTGTAAAAAGCAGAAAGTCCTGGGATATTTGCCAGCTAGGGCCGATCCCATCACCCACAGCAGGGGAGCAGGGCAAGCCTGGAGATTGTGACCAGATCCAAGCAAGAGTCTAGATCCTAGTGACATCATGACAATGAGAGATGTCTGAAGTCCAGGTAGGAAACACAGAAAAAAGGCCAGGATTAGGATCAGGTTAAGTAGAGCTCATTGGCCCATTGATGTGGGTGGAGGACCCAGGGGAAGCTAGTTGGGGCCATTAGAGTTTTATGAGTGTCCTCATGGCTCTGCCAGCTTGTAGAGAGTTTTGAACTGTGAGGGCAATGAAGTACTAGCATTTACAGTAGTATCATTTCACGGTTTCACTCTCATTGAGTTACATCAGCACCAAATAGAAACAGTTCCTTTGAGCCCATAACATTTAGGCAGGCTGAACAAATATTACATGTGCAGTAACTCCTGAGAAACATTTACTGCTTTTGTATCCAAAGTGCCAGGAAGCAACTTCTCAGATTTTCTTATTTAAACCAACCAATGTTTATAAATAGCCTAACAGTTTAAGTTTTTTGATGACCCAGCTCATATGTAAAATTAATATATATTTAGTGTTAGAAAAAATTTGAATTAGTTGGTTTACATATTGAGTGCATTTGTCTTTGTAAATGTGTGTAGTCTAATCACCTTCACATGTTCAGGGGTGTAAAAATAGGATTCAGTTTCCAAAGCCATCTACATGCCAAACTTTGAAACAACTTTTCAACAAGCAGTGATTTCAGTAGAAATCCAGTTCATAACTCCATTGAAAGCAAACACAAAAAAAGGCAGTGTATATCTGAGGTAAATTTACCTCCAGATGTGGATGCAAATTCCGCTTGAGAGTATTTGTTCATGTGTTAAGAGCTAAATGTTTGTCTATGATATATTTGTTTTACCTCATGAATGCCATGATCCTGTCATGGCTAATGTATCAGGCAGCTCTGTGCTTGCTGACCATTCCCTTGAAATCAATGGCAATATTTACCAATTTAAAGCGTTGAAGATAGGTTAAACTGTTTCATACTCTGCTGCTAAAGTGGTGTGTGGGAAGGGGGGAAAGCAGTTGAGAGATAACAGCAAATACTCATATAACAAAGCAAATTCCCCTTGTAGAAGTAAGTCAAAAGTGCAGCTGATGTGCATTTAGACAGACTACAAAGGGGGAGTAAAAATAACATTGTAACAAAATTTGCTAATCAGATAATAATTTTATAGTTAAGACTCCAGATGGAAGACATCTTGATAAATTCTTTAGGGACCTAATTTTCTGATTTTTTTGGTATAAGATATATTCATTGAAGCTGCTGGAAATTCTCTAGATCTTAGTTTATAGAGTCTGTAGTATCCTGTCTTGACATTATCATGGAGTGAGAATGTTTGTTCTCTCTCTGGAAGATGCTGTAGATATGGTCTCATTAAGTCCACTGGCCCCCCTCCTATCTGTGCAGAAATGAGGGACATTAAAATGAGAATCGCTTGTTTTCAGTGGATGCACTTATCTTTTATTGCACAGGAAAGAATAGGAAAAAAAAAAAAAAACCATGGCAATTAAAAAAGTAAATTGGTGACGGATAAGGAGTAAACGTTTGAAAGCCCTGGATAGTTTGGGGTGTATAAAACGATTAGAAGCAGGACATATTGTTGCATTATTTTGTACATGGTTCTCAGCAAACATTCAGCTTTTGGGCTTATTTCCATGAGAAAGGGGACTGCTGAGAGTCAAGTGCCTGTTCTGTGTTGCACTGCTTGTTTCTGAGCAATGTGAACAAGCCCAGACCACTTCAGCAGAGCAGCTTAAACCCCACAAAGCTTTAGGCTTGCTTGCACTCCCGTGGATGTCTTGTCTGCTGGGAAGTGCCTGTTCCCACCCTCCCTGCTTTTTCTGCTCCCCCCGACAGAAGCCCCTGGGACCACATGCCACCTTCCACAGTCTCTTGGGTGGGTATCTCTGTCAGTGTAACAATCTCAGTCCAGTAGGGCATGTACCTGTCCTGTGCCTGCCCTCAGTTAAAGGAATGTGGCATTCCCATCAGCCTTGGTATAGTCTGTGCATTCCAGAAAATCACCAGCTGGTAATCACAGCTACCCACCACAGAACAGTACATTGCACAGGAAGGGGCAGACAGGGATGAAGCTTAGTTTGTTTTTCTTAAACACATGGTAGTATAACAGATTTCAAAATTACAAATTATTTGTTTAAATAACATCTCTCTATGGAATAAAAAGGGCATATTTGTAACTGTCATGCAGTTAGCCTGTAGTACTCAGTGCTGGATAGCAGCACTGAAATAAATTGAGTAAATTGATGTCTTACTAAAGGTTGAGATCTTTACAGAAACAAGAATAGTAATGCCAGTTGCATTGAAATTGCAATTGTGAAATTTGCTGTAGGCACTAATAGCTGTGGACACAACTGGACAGAGGATGTTCACCCTTCCCCCAGAATGACATTTCCTTTATTAGGGCATTTGAACTTGGGTTCACTTCAAGGGAAATGTGAAGGGTCACTGTACAAAACCCACATTTCTCTAGGCTGTCCTCCACTCTGACCTCACTGCAGTTAGGTTAGGGGAGAGGGCAGTAGTTTCACAGATTCAAGTTTCTTGCATTGCATGTTTTGTTGAATTACTGTAAAACGTTAGCCCTGTGGGTCCTGAGAACAAAATTAAGAGGGGAAGAAAGAGCAAAAGGGAAAAAGGGTTGCTGAGTGACTTGAAATGCAGCCAAGAACAGATACAATGAAACTTGGCTCAAAGCTCTATGCTGTAGCACAGTTCTCAAAGATCAATTGCAGGGATATCTCTAGCTGTGAAAACATACCTGATGTTTTCAGAGGCTGGCTAGCTGAAATGAAAATAAGATTCTACTTCTATGCTGTGTTAGTTTTTGATTTGTTCTCTTTTTTTCTTGTTTTCCTGAAAAAAAAAAAAGGAAAAAATGATGGTGTTGACTTTTTTAAAAGAAAAAATAACCGTTTCCTAAATTGAAGTAGTTTGCAGAGAGATTTTAAGGCCTTTTTTTCAGCTGCATCTTTAATTAGAGTTGGATAACAGAATTGCCAGCCCTTTGAAGTGCTCACTGTTGAAGGGTTACTGTTATTAGGTTTCTTTTCTGTCTCCTGCTTAAGTAAGAGAGTGGGAGGTCAGGCATGTAGACACTAGAAGAAGCCACTGCATAGTGGCATGACTGTCCTTAAAGTGAGATCTGTCATACCTGACTTCAGGTGTTCACGAGTGTGAATGTTTATGTGTGAGTCAGGTGTCTGAACTTCCACTGTGATCTGTAGAAATTTAGTCAATAGAGGCTGTGGTGAACAGTAATTTGTGACCTTCTGCTCTATATTCCTTAACTTCTTCAAATCAATCATTCTAGTCTCCTGAGTTTGTATTGACAAGATTTCCATTACCTTTAATGGCTGCTTCAATATCTGTCTCTCATGTAGCATTTATAGTTAAAGAAAATCAATCTGGACATTGAGAGGTGTATTTATATGAGCTTTACTTTAGGATGACATAAATCATACTTTTAACTGGGCTGTTTCCTTCCATGAGCTGTTGCTCAAGTTAGGTGACTACTTCATTTTTAGACAGCTACACTGTACATGCCTTTATTTTAAAGCAAGACATGTTCCATAATTTTACTTCTGCATGGCTGAATATTGGTAATTCTCAACTTCATGGCAGATTTGCTTTAGCCTCAGTGTGTCTCCCAAATTAATTTAACACATCTTCATTAAGAACTGAAATTATGCAAAGTTTGTACTAATTTGACTAAATGAATGCTGATTTTACATCTATATTTGATTGGCTACACATTCTCAAGAAATGATCTAGAGGAAGCTATCACACACATTCACATAATTGACTGCATGTGACAACAAATGTATGCAGTTGGAGTTCCAGGGGAAGAATATCCAGGCACAGAGCATTCCTATGTATCTTTAATGATGGCATAATGTGAACTGTAATGTGTGTACCTGAATCATGCACTGAAGAATTCTGACACCAAATTCATAAATATTGAGGGTTTGGGCATCTTTCCCTCAGTTTTCAGAGGAAAGGTCAATACAAGCTGTGAATAATTTTCTTGACTCTATAGAAGCAGAAAACTGTCACTCCCCTATTAACCTCACTCCCAATCTTTAGATTTTGATGGAGTTGCCCAGACCTAGGGACAAAGTTTGAGTTTTAGGCTCCAGCGTATGAGATAAATCTACTTTCATATGTTACTTACACTGCCAACATTATTTTTTTGCCCTCCACCAGAGTTCCAAGTGTCCAAATTCCTTATAACAAAGGATAATAAAGAATTACATCTTGCAGATATTGGGGCTTTCTGAAAACAAACAAAAAAAAAGCTGTCCTGGTTATTCTTGTTGAAAATGACAATGGTTCATACTGTCATTTCTCTTTTTGTAGAAAATGAACAACTGGAGTATTAGAGTCAGTTTCCACTGTAGAAGAGTGCCAAGAGATGAAAACTTGTTAGACAGGCAAGAAGACATTGGATTTTGGATGAATGGTCTAAAACCTGAGGAAATACTATATCACTTTGATTTGTTCTTTCAGGACAGTCAGTATTGTAACAAAGGCTACCCAGATGCATCCATAAAATATCAGAGAATGTCTTTAGTGTTATCTGTTTCCTGACTGTGCTGTGTATTTGCTTTATCTAAGTAAGAGCTTGGTCTCTTAGAGAGCGCTAGTCACACTTGCTGATGGCCCAAATCCTTTGGACCTGCGTAGAGGTTCCTTAAAAAGCAGCACGTGCTACGGCTAGAATTACTGGATGGCACACTCAAAATATCAGGAATCTAAGGTTTCTACAAAAATTGAAAAAACTCAGCTGAAGTTGAGATCTTTCCACATGTCTGAATGCATTGTTACAATAATGACTCTTCAATAGTGCTTCCCTCAAGAACCTACTAGGCCTCTGAATCAGTTTGCAGCCTACAGGAAAATCCTTCAAAGATTATAATAACTAAAAACACCCTTTAAAAGATAAAATGATAACGTTATAAACAAGTGCAGTTCTTTAGGCCTAGAATCAATGTTTTAGCTTTCATATTGCTCATAGAAGCAGAGACACTATAAAAAGCAAAAAGCAAGTGTAGCTATCTGAAGATGAGAGAGATGGATCCTAATCAATTCTTAGCTGGAGACTGATAAAAGACTTCCTGCATGAATGTTTGCCTTCTGTTTGGTTGACTGCCACAGAGGGATAGCTGCAACTGGTTTTAATAAAGTAGTTTGCAATCTTGCTTACGTGACTGCAGTACAATCGTGTGGCTGCATTGCATGGAATGTATAAAGTCACTGAATAAAGCAAACAAATGCTTCACCCACACAACTGCAAACTAAAAAAAACCACTCAAATGTTTATACACTGTGCAGAGTAACAACTGTTAGTGCAGTGCTTAATGAGCAGGGAGAGGCCCTTTGTATAAAATATTTCCCTGTACAAATATCTGTCTGAATTATGCAAATGAGGGAGGTTTTGGGGAAGGTCTTGTCATGATAATAAATAGATTTTTTGTCTCCTTATTTCTCTTCTCACAGGTACTGCAATGAGCATTTGTTGTGCCCCCCTCATGTGTTTTGGACAGGCTGGGGGCCGTGGGAGCGCTGCACAGCTCAGTGTGGAGGAGGGATCCAGGCACGGCGCAGGACGTGTGAAAATGGTCCTGACTGTCCTGGCTGCAGCGTGGTGAGCAACTTGCAGCTTTCTCTTCATCAAATATCGATGGCCATATGCCACAGATGTCTTTATGTTATAGAATCATAAAATCATTTAAGTTTGAAAGTCCAACCTTTAACCCAGCTCTGCCAACTCCTCCATTGAACCATGTTTCCAGATACCTCATCTATGTGTGTTTTAAATACCTGCAGGGATATTTAATTGCCAGAAATTTTTCCTAATATCTAATCTAAACCTCCTCTGGTAAAACTTGAAGCCATTTCCACCTATCCTAGCACTAATGCTCTATGCTCATAAAGCATCTATATAAGCTCTATCACTAACATGAGTAGTCACCAGACTCTTTTTGTCTCTGTGTTGCTTGTGTGTGCTGGAATCCACACAATTTATCAATCAGAAATATATATAATTCAGTTTTTTTATGGTATCATCTAGAATTTAAGCTTCTTGAGGTGATTTAAGCTTCTTGTGCAGATGTAGATGTGTCGTTGCAGGTTTATAGTGGGTTTTATTTTAACATCAGAATGCATAGGAACCCTAGCTATGAGCCCACAGCTCCAGTGTACCATGTTCTGTACAGCAGAGACAAAGCTAAGTTTCACATCTAAATACATAAGGAGCCAATCAGTGAATGCATGGAAGCACCAGGAAAGTGCTGAGATGCGACTGGATAGCAGTAGTGATCTTGGCACAGCAGCAGCCTGATAGCTGTCAGACTTTGAATCTACAGTGAATTTGAATTTGAATGAGTAGAAGTTTTTTATTGATACCCAGTTTATTAGGAGAAACATATGGGAAAACATGCAGGGGATTTTTTCTCTTATCTGAATGAAGGGAGGTAGGTAGGTCAAGAGGTAGGAGATTTTTTTTTTTTTTTCTTTTCACAGTCTTTACCTGTCTTAATTTCAGAGAGACCTAATTCTGAGGTGTCATAATCTATTGTCTGTTTGTTAGTTTGGGAGTACTTTATTACTAAAGAAAGGATAACTTATTAGCTTTTTCTAATTTGAAGATTTTGTGTGTTTTCCCCGGATTTGTTCTCTTTTTAAAATTTATTCTGATGATAGAACTGCATTTTCAGTATATTAAAAACATCCAAGAGTCTTGTTCTTATATTTCAGTTGAACTTTAAGAATTAACCCAATAACTTAGAATTCTATCCACTTTTCCAAAATATTTGCCTCTTCTGATGGTACACCAAAAAAACAGACATATGGTCTAGATCTATTGTTAAACCATCCTGACACATTGAAAAGAGCACAACATGAAGGCTTCTCCCTCATTTGTTCCTATTTATCCCATAGAAATGTGTGTGAAATAGAGTGGCATTTTATTTTGCAGAGAATCTTCCCATGGTCTTAAATCAAAAATATGTGGCTCTAATTTTCATGGAAAAGTCTATGAGGAAAGTAGGAAATGTAAAAATTTCTTATTATAACTACTTTGAGATTAATGGTAGTGGGGTTTGTAATCTATTAACAGTCTTAGCACATACTCTGCTGCACCACAGAATAGTTACCAGTTCAGCTATGGAAATGTTCTGGATATTTTTTAATAATTAGAAAATTATTGCGTTGATGGTTTCAAGCTTTGGAGCACATAGCTGTTTTGCTAAAACTTAGGCACCAATGGAAACCCATCCTCTGTAATCCCTGGTGTTCTTGCAAGACAAAGGACTGTGGTGTAAAGTCTGTGTTCTGTTTAAGTTTCACTGAATTTGAACCTTTGAGTTACCTTCCTGTCTTGACTCAAAGGCTTTGCAGCCATAAAAAGGCCTAGTCACTAAGTGTAGCTGGACAAAAAGTACTTTATTTCTTCTCAGAGTTTGTTTCATTAATCTAAGAAAGTGCAGTCAGAAATCATTTTATGCCTTCTTGTAATTGCTGAATGGAGTAAATATTTATATTAATAAAGTCTTATGAAGGAGGAGCACAGATACAAAACTTGTTGGATGTCCTCCTTCAACCAAATTTTTGGGTTTATTGTAGTAGGTATCTATTTTTCCATTGAAATTATGATTTTTATGATTTTATTATTGAAATAACAGTTAGAATTATGATTTTTTTACCATAGTGAATAAAGAAGTTGATATGTCTTATTACTACTATTTTCCCTTCTTAACTGGTTATAGTGATACTCAGCTTAGGTTGTGCAAGATATTTAGTAAATTTAGTTTATTTCAAAACTTTTATTCTGAGTATCCTGAATAAATAGTACTTGAGAAGCTAAAAAAATCTCAGGAAGTGTTGCAGTGAAAGTGATAATAATCTATGCTATCTACTATTTGTTTTGTCTGGAGTAAAAGATGTTATGAGCTAAACATTTACCACTTGAATTTAAGGCATAGCTGGGAGTAGACTCAGGGCCTTAAAGTGCCTGGTTCTCTCAGCCATTAAATGCTAGCTTTAAACTATAAAGAGACTCTCCTGGTTTCTGGTTTACCTTCTTCAGTGAGGATGAACTCTGAAACCTTCACAACATTTGAGGAGCATGAGTTGCAGCTGAGTAGTTCAGTGTCTGTGGCCAGTAACAAGGAGAAGAAAAAAGGGCAGGGGACTGGAGAACTTATTATTTAACAAGATAATAATTATGTTAGGCTTCATTTCATCTTGAAATGAAATTTTTGATGCATCAGAGGTGTAGGATGGATGAAATACTGTCTTGGGACCTCTTTCAACTGTGCCAGTTCTCTGTTTTTAGAACTTTGTTGGTAGGGAATCATGAGAAAAAAAACCTGTTTTTTTAATAAACTTAAGAAAGGAGGATTTACAGTATGCTTGCCAGCAGTATCAGGGGACCAAATTTAATTTCTTAGGAGAACCTGCCTCTTCTGTTTTCCAATCTGCAGCCTGGCTGTGAAACTGCAGTATAGCCAATCCTAATCTATTTTCCTGTCCTTCTTTGGCAGTTTTTACTGTATTAATGGCTATTTTCTGTGTCCATCTAATGATTTATACTACATAATTTTTAATGAACAGTGTTTCTTCCTTTTAGTTTCATTTTATTGCTCCTAAGCTGCAATATCACAACAGGCAGCTACTGCCTGTGCTTATCTTTTTGCATGTTTCTCATCAGTTGGTTCCTTGACTTTATCTGTCTTATCACCCAAGCCACTTGAATATTTTTTTATCAGGACTCGGTAGAATTCTCTACCGATATTTCCAAATTATTTTATAAAACAATGATAAATCTTTTGATGCATATAAATATTCCACAGAGAGAAAACCGTGATGGTATCTTAAGGATGCATCTGTTGCTTAAATGCACTCAATACATGAAAATGGATGGCCAGAGACTTAGGACTGAAGGCATTTTCACTGAATATAGAAAACCATAAATCAATATGATACAGGAGAATTAGACCATAGAGACTCATAAAGGTCAAAAAGATGAAGTTTGAAATCAAAATCTGGAGTCGTAAGGACCTGTCAAAGTCTTTAAGTAATCATAGCTGCTAAAGAGTGCTTAAAATTGCTTAATAAGAGAGAGAACCATGGCAACCAAATTTAAGAGCAGCTAAAATTTGGTAATAGACAGCTTAAGCAGATCACAAAACAAGTATTGATCTTGTGTATGCAGGTGATACAGGCACTAGAGAAGGAACTGTGGAATTCTCTGGACTGTGCTAATGTGACTCAGAGGACAAACATCTTCAGATTTTACAGCATACTCAGATAAGCTCTATGTTTCCTTCAGAAAATACTTCTTTTCCCTTGAGAAGCGTAATCGTACTTGAATTTGCCTCAGGCCAGTAATAAAAGAATAACTTTTTTAAAGCATTATTAATAGAATGAGGAATTTAGTTTGAGGCTCAGGTTGGGTGACATGCTTTATGTGTATATTTGTCTGGGTTCTCATTTCAGTCATACTAATGTATATGTTAGTCTTAGTTTTTGTGCTGGGAGACTGGTAAATGGCATATATTTCCCAAATACCAGAACAAAGCATGCTGGGTTTTTTTGCTGTGGAATAAAAATAAAAAAGGAGGAATTTTCTTTGTTTCTTAGAAAATAATAGCTAATTTTTTTTTTTTAGTTATTAGTGTTATTGTTTCAATGTTCTGGAATTGTTCTGAACACAAAACATTTTTCAGAAAGTGTATTTGTATTGTAGAGTTTTTATAATGAAATAGAATGAAGAAAAGTAAAAACAAGTCAAAATTTTTGTCATCAATTTTCCAAAGATAATTTGAAGATGGTAGGTTTTCATAAGTACTTTGTCCATCAGAGAGAGCAATCTGCCTTTTTTTTGTGTGCCTGCCATCTTGCAAAATAAGTTTGAAATTTCTAGTTCAGAAAAGTGATCATAAAATAAAATTATTATGGTTTTTTAATAGTTCTTTTTCAAGTTTCCATTTGACTTAAGAAAAATAATGTATTTCTAAACCAGAAAATAATCTCACAAGCATGATGTATAAGAAATTGTACTATTTATATGATATTTGCCTACTTTATGCTCTTTTCTTTTTTCAATCCTTTTCTCTTCTGTAATACAGACTCCATTGGGTATTAACTGGTATTTTATGTTTTAAAAGTTTAACAAAGTAGAACCTCTCCTCTTTTGATGCTGCACATGCTACTGCAATTGTAGACAATAACAAGTTACCTAAAGAGGGTAAAACTAAAAAACCACCAAATCTTAAGAAATAGTTTCAGAAAATGCTAGAACATATTAATCAAAGGTACACGTCTGCTTACCTTGGTCAGTAAAGTGAGTTACCAGCTTGGCATTCATGGTCAAGGTAAATGTGAAATATAAACTGATTGAACTGAAGTGCAAATATATGTAAATGTGAGTTGTTTGGGAACACATCCCAAATTTTGCTGTTTCATTTATTTAATTTTGAAAAAGAGGCTGAACTGTAAGGTGTTTGCTTTCTTGCAAGTGTGAAATGTAATTTTTGAGAAATGTAATTTTTTAAGTAACTTAAAGCTGTGAAATACATTTCTAGCTGCTAGGAAACTATTTCAAACTATTCAGTTCAGCCTGTGACAACTGACACTGACTGCAGTCCTGTTCTGAGATTCCTGTAGCAAGCTCTTTCAGGGACTTCCAGGTCATGTAAAATAACTTCTTTCATGGACCAATACCATCTGATTTGCAATCTCTTTCAAATTTAACTAAAAGGGTTTTCCAAAGCGAACACATTCAAGAACTTTGTATTGGGCATATGTCACAATACAACACAAATGAACAACACTCACGCACTGCGATGTCCAAGGCAAAAAACGGCACTTTATTTACAGACCTCAACATTTATAGAATTCCAACAGTGACCATGGATTGGAGTAAGAAAATTGTCCTTTCCAACCACACTGGTCAACCCAACAGTCCATCAATTCTCTCCTCCTCCAGAAAGGAATGCAAAACAATCATTATTTACATAAAAAGTGCATGAAAAAATCCACCACAAAAAGTAAAACATCAGAAGGCTGACAAGAACAGGATGCTATCATCATACAGATGATGAATATTTGATTCAGAAGTCCAAATCTCATCCTGTGCTGTAGATGTAGTTTTCATTATTGTTTTTTAGATGTAATACAGTACCCCCAGCTCTGTGAGGCCCTGTGTTTGAGTTGTGGTCATTGCTGCTTTTGATAACCACAGGAAAAAGTACCTGAAACCCCATTCAGTCTGTGCTCAGCAGGCACAGCTCTGGGCTCAAGGATTCACTGTTAAGAGATGTGAACTTTTACTTTGCTTTGACTGGATAAGTTTTGAATGTGAATGGAAAAGAATTATAGGACGAAAGGAGCTTGGGTGCCGAAGTTTTGTGCTGCACTAATTTTAAATTGAATTAGTGAGTGAAACTGAAACTGGAGGATATTTCCCAAGACTTGTGCTTCATGGAGCCTGATTTTTTTTCATTGCTATGGACCTAGAACATTATCTCTGGAAAGTAATCTGTAACTGTCACTGAAGACTAAAAACCAGAACAAAAAAGTAGATGACATAGTTTTAGCCTAATTTTATCAAAGAATAGGGCTTACAGGATCATGTTGTGGTCAGTCAGGTATTCTTAACTGTTCTGCAAATAATTAAGGCCCCCACTCCCCCATTACAAATACATTTGATTGTAGAGTGGTCTTAGATGGCAACATGGCATTGGGACAAGTTACATGAAAAACAGTGGCCCAGTAGGGGAAAAAAAAAAAAACAAAAAACTAAATTAGTTTCTGCATTGAGAAACAGATTTGCAGCTGAATCCATTGCTTGGTACGAGTGGTGTCAGGTGCTGGTCAATGGGTGTACATATCAGCACACGTGTTGTTTAGGATTAGACACTGCATCTTTTAATTGTTAGCAGTTGCACTGCTAAATCCTACAGGTGGGAGTATGGGAAGGGTAAATGTGAGAGAATTAAATGGACCAACTTAAAAGACTTGAAATATAAACTTATAGGAAATCAGGGTTCATTATTTCCAGTGCTTGTGGATCTAGGCTTTTTGTACAGGTTGTGTAGCTTTATTTGGTACAAAAATAGTATTTCCATGAAATCAGAATTGACATAAACAGGGAGAGCTGTAAAAAAAACAACTAAACAACTTTTGGAACAACTAAATCTGTATTTAATATAGGGTATTTTTTCCTTTTGTTTTTAAAAAGAAAAAAAAATAGTAAACCTCTAATCCAAATTCAAGGAAAATAAAAAAATCAATGAAGGTAAAGATAGGCTGCTGCACCTGATCTCTGATTTTTAAATTGCTGAACAACTCCAGGGTAAAACATAATGCTGATGTAAATAGAAAGTGCAGTGCAGTCCCTTAGGATATTACTAATATCCACTTCATATCTTTCTGACATTGTTCTTCAAGAAGGTAAAAGGGGTTTCTGACAATAAAAATGGAGCAACTTAAAGGTTAATGATATTAAATTCATGATAGAGGGGTTACATAGATTTATTATTAGTTATATTAGTTTATATATCTCTGTTACATCAATGTTAACTTTATCCACTGGTCATACTAGAAGTAGTCCTAGAAGGAGAAACATCAGATTATTGGAAGGTTACTTTAGATCTTCTAAAGGAATGCATTTAGACAGATTTTACTTATAAGGGCTGTTAGTCATTTTAGAGGAAAATTTTGAATTATGTTTTCTGGTGACCTTAACTTTTGGGGCATCATTGATACAAAAGCTGATTTGCATGTCGTATAGGAGGCACTAGATATCTTTGAGGGCTGAAGTAATAGAAATGAAGAGTTCATAATTGCAGACATGAACTCAGCAGAAGCTCCTGCTTTCACCTTGAAGCACAGCAAGGAACAAGACAGGAGAATGACACTGGTGTATGAATTGTTTATGATTCCAGCTATAAGCCAGAATGTTTGTGCAGCAATGGGAAAAAAATAGATTCAGTTATAGCATTTAGGATGTTTCAGCAAGATATTCCCAAAGGAGACAAAAAAGATAGTCTAGGGATTCACATATAAACTAATCTCAGAAGGGATGATTGTAGCAGTCTGGACTGAAGCCGGATAAAATCACAGTTTTTGTTTCATGTATTGTAATAATGTGATTTCTCCAACACTGCTGTTATCTTCAAAGCTGAGCTTATTTTGAAGCTGAATTTATCTGACAGTTTTGTGTCAATGACGGAAGTCATGAAATCTCATTATGGTTTCATCTACAAATTTCAAAGTCTTTTCCATTACAAAGATATGTCTTTGTTAAGTATGGAGATATCTTAATTTTAGTGTAGTCAGTGAAGTAGCAACTTTCATTGTACAGTTGAAATCATAATGGGAAAAAAAAAGGGTGCATGAAACACAACATTGAAAATAACCTCAGAAACCTGATAGAGCAGTTACATAAAATTCTTCTGTAGCCATGTTTACTGTTCTTAAAGGATATGGCCCATGGTGGAAGTGGGTTGAGCTCAGGAAAGTGTTCCAAAGAAAGGGAAAAGTTGGGATCCTTGTAAGTCAGAGTACACAGGGTTCTAGTGTATGAAGGACTAATATATAAATTAATGACAGGTTTAGAGAGGGAACATTGGGGTCTCTGTGTACTCTGTATTGTAGTATACTGAGTTTTAAGGAAACTTGAAGCCAGTGAAGAGAATTAATTTCTATCCAGGGTATTGTTATATGATGTTGCAAGAAGTTGTTGAGGCTTAAATCTTAAGAACCAGAAAAACTCCTCTCAACTAAAATTGTGCAGGGTATCAAAATGAAGTAGAATTATAATAGACAAAAAAAAATACATTTTTGTTAGCATAGTAAATCAAATTTAAAAGTTTAAAATCTTTTTCCTGAATATTAACAATCAGATTTAGAATGCTTTTTGCATTCTGCTTATTTCTGTGCTGCCATTTGACAATAACCAGGGAAGGCATGTCTGATCTAGAATGGCATTTCCAATGTTCCTCTTTGTAAGAGAGTGTTGAATCAGTTTGCAACAAATTGTCCCTCTGATTTATTTTGTTCCTTTTAGATTTGGTCACCTTTACTTAAAATGGCACAGTGCAAACACAGTAATTGTGTTTACACATTTTAGTCTGCTCACATGTGGACCTTAACACAAAGCAGTGTTTTGTTTCAGTATTCTTCAGTTTGACCTCAGTCAATTGAGGCATGGATGAAGCCTGAATAAGTAATATGCACTGTTGCCATTTATAGCTTTACTAATGCAGCAACTCTTGAAGAGCACGAGACTGATTTGTTAGCTGAGCTGACTGACAGCAGTCCTTAGCCATCTGAATGCAATTAAATGGAACTCCATCCAAATTAATTATACTTATTAATTTTATTTTTGTCAGCTTTTTTTTTTTTTTTTTCCCAGCTTTTATTTTTACTTTGTTTTAGGGCATCAGAGTAATTTTTAATTTATTTGGCTGTAGTAGGATTTTAATTTTCATTGAAAATTGTGTCAGGCAGCCCTGTTATGTGGCTCACACAAGTTATGTGAGGTTGAGAAATGGTTTTAAAGACTTCTAAATATTTATTGGTGGAGTTATCAAAACTTCCTCTTTTTTTCTCCTTGGTTCATTCAATTCTCCCTTTCACATTAAGTTGTTGACTTAGAATACTTCTGCACTAATACTGCAGGCACCAAATAAAAGGCATTTAGTTATTCAATGCCTCTGACATTCATCTTGAACAAATATGTTCACAAGCCTTAAAAATGGCAAACATACATTATTATTGTGTTTATTTATAACTTATTTTGTATCTTCAGGGTGATGTGACTCAGCCTATTGCAGCATTCTGAAATAATAATATTTACATCTGAATACTCCAAGTAGATGGGATTGTATTCTTCTTGTCTGAAAATATGTACTTATGCAAACACTGAGCTCATTTACCAGAATACACAGTGATTTGTCCTTGCAGGTTGAAGGGCAGGATCAAGAGTCACAGTGACCCTATCAAGACCCCTTTTGTTACTTGAAAGCAGCATCATGCTGCATATTTTTTCAGCTAGAGAAATGCAGCCAAAAATAAAAGTATTAATCCTTCCAGAACAGAGTTTTTTCTAATTCAACAATACTTATTATTTCATCTGAAGCAACAGAAAGCTGAAGTCATAAAAACAGGTCTTTCAGTTTATGTTACAAAAATCTCACCCCTTGTTACTTGTGACAATTTCTAGAGTAAGAGATCAGTGAAACAAGTTACTACCTTGTAAAGATGCAGGTGTTCATTTATCTATCATTTGAAATTTGTGATGCCCCTACATAGACTGGCACTGGTCCAGAAATAGATCAGCCCTAAAACACAGTTTTTGCTTTGCCTTGTCAGAGAAGCCCCTGATAGAGAAAAGCAGCTGTAGACTATACCCGTATTTTTTCAGCTGTCTGATTCAGAGGAAGGACAGATTCCCTTCAATCTCTTTGTCATGTAAATCAGTCTCCAGAAGGAAGAGTGGGAACACCCCCCACCCACAATAGCAGAGCTGACCTGTGGTGCTGCAGATACTTTGCCAGTTACACAGGCTGGATTGCCAGGCAGCAGGTCAGCAACCAGACTGTTCCTCAGCCAACATCTGTGCAGTGCTCAGCACAACACTCCTCTGTGTTATCGCTCTTGCTCAAAAGCAGCTCCATCTTTAGTTCATGAAGATTATTTGTGAAGTGGCAGATTCTAGGATTCTTTATAAAAGGCTGTTTACATCTTGGTTATTGTGGGGACATTATATGTGGATTTGTCAGTTTACTGTTCTGGTAGTGTCATACTACTGTGGGTATACCACTTATTAGCAAAAAATTCATTTTTCACAGCTGAGTGTATTCTGCCCCCATCCCCTCAGTATAAACACTGTGAAAAACATGAGAGTTTGTCAATAGACCCACATCTCTTGGCATTACCTGACTTAGCTAAGTATTTTCACAGCCTTGGACGACATTAGCAAGCAGAAATCCAGAGATTATATCTGGCTGTTACTCCACCTAGAAAACCTGTAATTCTGCTTTAAGCTGAAATGAAATATGCTCAATATATTTAAAGCATGAGAAGAGATTCATTCAGAAGTTTCAGAAATATTCAGTTCACAAAACTAGAAGTCTGCTCTATGTTTTCACATAGGAAGACATAAACCTCTTTGCAAAGGCACTAAGCTCCCTATTAAAAATAGTTTATTTATGTATCCTATCCCTTACTGAAAAGCTGAGGCCCTAAAGCACATATCAAAGCATTTATGTGAGATAGCTTGGCAGAATGAATATTTTGATAAAGAATTTAAAGTACTTAGAAAAAGAACTAATAGCAGTGCATATTATCTTCTTCTGAAATGTAGGGCTAAAAGGAATATTAGACATATAGTGAAATCTATTATCAGCAATTTTTTATGAAGTATAAAAAAAGATCCATTACACAGAATGCAAGGAAAAAAGCAACTGGTGGATTAAAGAAATTAATCCATCAAAAATCTTACTGGGAGTCATATGAATGTAATTTGGAAAAAAAAAAAAAGTAAAAAATGCGGTGTTTGGTCTCTCTAGTTAGGGAAATGTTTTCACTTCTTTCCTTTTCAGAATGACTGGTGTTTTATTTGCTGGTTAGTTTTCTAAGTAAAACTGAAATATAATAATGTGAGATGCCCTATCTCTAAAGTGACATCTGGCTTTCCATTAAAGTCCCAAAAAAACTAACTAATGTTGCCATAAACTTCATAGGAAGAAAAATATATATGAGTAGAATTTCCTGTGTTGTGATAGGCAGGTAGTGTGAAATGTGGAGAAGAAAGGAAAATCTAAATAACAAGAGTACAAGATTTTACAAAAGTATTTGTCCTTTCTAAAGCTACAAAGAGCTTTGCCTTATATAGTCAGACAAATACAGATGAAAATGAACTATTAATTTTTTGCCTTTTGTGAGGTAGGTACCTTTGATTATTTGGGGGAAATTTATTGATGAGTTTAGCTCTTAGAACTGCACTCTCCGTGCAGTCCCACCCAGATGCCTAAAAAAGCATGTGCTTTTTTAACTTTTTACACACCTTTTCCTTTTTTCCTTCTGCAGCACACCTTCTAGAGTGGTTTGTTTGTTTGGTTTTTTGTTTTGTTTGTTTGGTTTTAAATTAAGTGCCATTTTTGATGCAGAACTTTTCCTCCTGTTTAATCACTTTAGCCACACAGGTTTACAGCACAGACCATGCTGAACACCATTCATTGGGAAAAATAGTTTCCCTGAACTTGCTCTTTATTTACCATCTTTTAAGCAGTTAATTATCTGTGAAAGCATAATAGATTTTCGTTCAGCTTGTGGCTGCAAGTCTCCTAAGAGGGAATAATTCCTTTGAGGTACATTGTGCAATGTCATTCTGAATGCAAAGTAAACTGTATCAGCTTACCACTTGTATCCATAACTTTGTTGACTCCTTCAGAGTTTCTGATAGGTTTATAGCTTCCTTTTAAAGAAAAACAGAGCATATAGTTTTGCTCTCCAGCAGATCATATTTGTTCATGTTCCACTAATTTCATGCTTTATTATGATTGCTCTGATATGCCCAATTCAGATGTCATGCTCTTTTTTTTTAGTTTCCCTGAACTTCCTGAAGTATCTTTTAAAAGTGATGTCACATTTAGCATCTTGCAGGCTTTGGATAGGAAGGTAAATTTAAGCAAGAAACTGTGTGTCACTTGTATTAATTTTCTTATTTCTGCTTCTGTAGTTACATTCTTTGGTGACATTTTTTGCTCTTTTTGTCTGTTTGTGCCACCATGTCTTCAACTAACACAGCCTGCTGTGGTCTTGCCATTTCTAAATATCCCTTGTTTTCCTTCACAGTCTCCTGGGCCTATACACTCTGTAGCAATCTTTCTGTCCCTAATGTCTTGAAGAAGGACTCCATCCTAGCCTTTAGACCTCACAAAGTACCTCCTTGAATTCTTTTCTGGCCTCTCTCTATATGTTTTTACATTTATTATGCTAGATTCATTGCTACCTCCCTTTATACTTTGTACCCAAAACAAACAAAGCTTCTTGCAGAGTTGTGTCATCTCCTTGCTGTCTAGTTCCGATGAATTCTTTTTGCCCTTGCTCAGATTTCTTGACTGGCAGCAAGCATTTGCTCTCTGCCTCTAAAACAGTGCCCCTGGTGAGCATCCCTGCTGTAGTGCTCTGCTGGGTCCCTCATTAATGGTTGTGCTGAGCCCAGCTATCTTCTTTATTCACTTGTACTGCAGAGGGAGGGCCAGGGACTAGCCCCCTAATACTTTTCTCTTGAGTAGAGTCACCTCTCAAGTCAGCAGAATTCAGCAAAGAAAATGATTTTTAAGTTTTTCTGGGGAAACAAACAAACAAACAAACAAACTAAACTGTTGGCCAAAATATATGAGTTTTTGTCATTTTATTCATATTTCTTAACCTTGGGTAGTTAAACCAGTAGCCTAATTTGCTTACTCAAGGGTTCCTTATCTGAGTCCCTGCAGGGGACCTTTTGCAGCTACTGAACAGTTATATTACATTTAAACCCCCCTAAAAACCTCTTCTCCCCCACTTGCACCCTCTAGCCCCACTCTTCCACCCTAAGGGCAGTCAAACAGGAGGACTCAGAATCCATGATCTATGAAATTTATGGAAAAAAAAAAAAAGCATTTTGTTCCTTTAGCTGTTCAAAATCATATTATATTTTGTATGCAGTCACAAACTGATTCATGAATTGGCTTTAGTGCTTGATTGTCACTGCTAAAACAGGGCCTTATCCAAAAGGCAGTGAAGTCAATTTAGTCTTCCTTTTGATTTGATGGATAACTGAGTCACCCTCAGACATTTTGTCATTCTGACTGCTTTTTAAAACACCTAAGTACTTGTACACAAATAGATTCCCAACAGTTAAAGAATTGTTTAATGTTGCAATCAAAGATATTTATTATGAATTGGATGCAAGAGACTTCTGTTTATTGGCTGGGTAATTGTAATTTTAGGCATCTTTTTCTCCCTACACAGTTCAATGAGTATATTTTTTTTTTCTTTTTAATCTAGCTTATTTTTTAAAATTGTCACTTATCAAATCCAGTAAAAAAAGGCAAGTCCTTTGAAGCTTCAAATTTGACATGTTCTCTTGGGGAAGTGACTTTAAAGGCTGTGGGAGTATGAGCAGTCCCTGATGAATTAACTTTCCAATTCTGTAAATGCACAGAACCAAGTACTTAGTCATTGGAATAAGGGACGTGATTAAGAAAGCAAAAAAGCTCTAAACACCACAGCTGGAGCACAGATGCCAACAAACATAACTTTGATGTTTCACAGATGATCTTGAACACAAAGCTGTTCCAATTGATTCCTTCCCTGCATTTTCCTTGGAAAAACATTAAGTGCTCTGTGGTTTGTTTGTTGGTGTTCTTAAGTGGTGAAGGGATTGTACAAGTTCATAAAGAAAGGACTTTCCCTAAATGGATGCGTGCTTGTTCAGTTCTATTAATTAAAGTTAACAAACCATATGTCTGTAGATTTTTAAGTGTACAGTACAAACGGTGCAATTATCAGTGTTTTTTCTAGATGTGAGATTTTAAAGCTAAATGAGGACGTGATCACCTATTCTGTGATGGGAGACTTGAAGGACTAATGCTAGAGAGTCTGTACCACCTCGGAAGACCTTTTTTAAGCTTCAGAAAAGCAGAAAAGCCCTTAAAGACCACCTCTAACACTTGCCAATTAAGATCTTGCAGTCTAACTTCCAGTTAGTGTTGAAGTTACAGAAGGTATCCACATACATAGAGGTGTATCTGTGGCATATTCTGGGATGTAAATAGGTAGTTTTGTAGGTGTGTAGGCGCTGATGGTGGTTGAGTGTACTGTAAAGTTTTAGTAAGAGTCAGTAGCACAGCCATACTGGGAGTGCAAAACAGACACCAGACACCTGTGTGCTGGGGAGCAGCTTCATCCAGGTTTGTCTGAGTGACTGCCTAAGGTGAAGGATAGGGAAGGTAAAGGGAACTGACTAAAAAATGTCTAAGAGGATTTTTTGAGCTCTGCCTTGACTGAATCACTGTTGGTCCTGCTGGGATCAGGTTCTTCATGCTCATCCTGATTTCCTGAAAGCCGTTATGTTGTGAAATGGTCATTTAGGTAAAGAATGACTTTACCCGTTTCAGTTAGTGATTTAATTCAAGTGTTCTCATTCCTCATTCTTTGAATAATACCAATCATTGCATGAGCCTGGGTTTGTTTCATTCATCACTAAAAGCAGTAAAGCATAAATGGCTTCTCTGAATTACTACCAATAAAATTTGTATCTCAGTCACTGTAAGTCCTTCACAGTCCCAACTATAATTAAAACCATTGCAGAACAGGACTTCTGAATCATATTGACAGTATTCCAGGTTACACAGACAGATTAGGCAAAAAAAAAAAAATCACCAAAAACAACAAAACATTAGAAAACGTAAAGGTTTATCTTAAAGAGCTTGTTTAATAACAGTGCTGTTATTTTCAAATTGGGAACCAAAGAGCAGTAACTGTAATGTTCTTTGGATGGAAGAGCATTTCCTGACTTTCTGAATTATTATGTCTCCATTTTCTTACATTGTGTCTAGGACAGATAGTGCCCATGTAAGGACTTAAAGTACTGTAATTATTGCAAAAATATTGCAAATTTTGAGGAAAGAATTGTCAACACTTTTTTTTTTTTTTTTTTTTTTTTTTTTTTTTTCCTTTTTTTTTTTTGNNNNTTTTTTTAATTCAGCTCATCTTTTAAGTGTTTTCAAAATTACAAATAAAGCTTGAAAATATGTATTGGTGAAGGAGAAATAACTGAAATAAAGATAGGGTATGATGAATGCAGTTTTACCCATATTAACACATCCTACAGATTCACCACTTCCTTACGTCACAGTAAAGTCCTGAACCAAGGAAATCAGAGCTGAATTGTGCCAGGACCTTTATTACCGTTCTCTTCTTCCCACTACCTAAAATTCTTAAATTCTTGGGCAGTTTTTTTGGTTGGTAAAAATTATTACATGCTAGATTTTCACAACGTAGAAAATGAAGTAAATAATTTCATTCCTTTCAGAAAAGTAGGAAGAAAAAAGAAAATAAAAAAGAAAGGGTAAACCTTTACTCACCATTGCCTAAGCCTTTGATGGGATTTCAAATTTTGGAGAACTTCCCCTCCCACCCTTGCTAATCTAAGGGCTAATGACTGGCTGCTTGCAGATGAGAGAGTAGCTCTACCCGGTTAAGGCCTCACGCTCAGAACTTAATTTTTGATTTACAATATTCTCCATGACTTGATGCTGATGAGGATTCCTTTCCATCACTTTTTTTCCCACTCCAACACTGAGGTAGCATGCTATGAATGAAAAGTCTGAGTTTGACTCTTTTCTGAAAAGGGTATGAAAATGAAAGTTGGAAGTTCTGTGGAAAAACAATTACAAGAAATAAAACAAAAAATTTGATATTCAGTCTCTGCCTCAATCAATTCCTAGACTGTTATGAAATTATCCACATGCTCAGAAGCAAATTTTAAACCTTTTCAGTAATTCTCATTATTTTCCTGGGGCTCCATATTTAAGAGATTTCCATTTTAGTCCTCTTTGTACCTTCTATATCAGATGAGTATAATTACTGTATAATCACAATCAGGCTATGACATTCATAGGTCTTTGCTGATATCACATGATAACAAAGACAGTTTAGATATAGAGCATTTGGATTTTTGTTTCAAATTTTCTCATCTCATAGTTCTGAATTCAAAGGTACCAGTAGTAAATAAGTTTTGTATACGTTGGTTGAGATTGGTAAAGACTTCATCACAATTACATCTAAGAAACATGATTTATTTATTTGTTTGGATTTAACAAAATTATGAACTTGCAAACTCAATCATTCCATTACAGGGTGTAACAATATAGTAACAATAACAGAGTTAAAGTTGCCCATGAACATTTGAAAATATTCTTAACTGTGAAGTATTGTATGAGAAATTTGTTGCAGTTAAGTTAGAGAACAGATTGCCTGGATTCCCACCTATTTACTAACACTTGTAATCTTTCAGGAAAAAAAGAATACACCATTTGTGTGAAACCAAGAATTTAGTCTTAGTCTGATTACAGTTTTAGTGTTTCTTACATTTATAACAACTTTATCAAATAATTTAAATTACATGCTGGTAACATAAATACACAAACTCTTTAGTCTCTGCCTTTCTCTGAAGTTTGACTGCCCCTCGATGTGGTGGTTGATGGTTTCAGTCTGGAGCTGGGTTTGCAGCAACTGGTCAGTATCCTGAGCCCTTGGCCAGAAGTACTGATCAATTCATATTTATGATTTCTTTTTTCTCAGTTTAGGAGGTGGCTGAGAACTTTTTCATGTTTGTTAAGAGGCTTCCCAGCTTGCTTATTGTTTGTTGATTTGAAAGTCCATCTGGCAGCTGAATTTGCTGTGTAATGTGTGTCTTACATATGTTGGATGCTTGCTCTTTGTTCTCTCTGCTACCCCAAGGCTTAACTGACCTTGCTCCTGAGGTTGCATTTGATGACCACTAATTGGCCATCAGAGATGTTTATGGGCCTTGGGCTTCAGGTATTTCTCTCTGAAGGTTCTTTCAAAGCTTCCTTTGTGCTGTGTCTTATTAAGGGGGTCTAATAGGTCATTCTACTCTCAGTAACTACATGTTACAAATGCCCATTAGTTACAAAATACATATTGATGTAGACATTACATCACACAATTAGAGCAGATGAAAGTTTAAAAAAAGCTGGTAAAAGAGATCTGGTAATTAGATAATTGCTATTGCTTGCAAAAACAAATCTTCAGGCAAACCAATACAAGCTCAGGCACAGTCCAGCAGGCCCTTTAGCTTATTTGTTAGTTTAATGCAAAACCTGTGGCCTGGTGCAAACAGCACTTATTCTCTATTTACTGAGCTATAAAGCTAGGAGGCATGATAGTGGTTTAGTTATGATTGGGTTTCAAGTGGACAATTCATGATGGAATGCAAGAGGGGCTCCTCAGACACTTGGCACTTGCCATACCCACGAAAAGAAAACAAAACACATTGGATTTTCAACCCCAAATCTCTTAATATGGACATCAAGGTTTCAGAAATCCCATTTCAGCAAAGGATTGGGATAGCTATCTCTGGATTTTATACAGTAGACTTCACATCCACTGGAATAAATCACTTATGTCATGAGCTTTTTATTCTTAGTGCTAGGCTAGTAGCCTTATCCCATGGACAAATGAAGATATGTCAGGGTTTTCTGGTCCTGCTAGGGAACATTGGACATTCTCATTTAACTGCTGATTAGTAGGAGACTCCCTTGATCAAATGCAACTGTTGTATATTCATATCTCACAGGCTGTGATGCCAGGCAGGCCTACACTTGTTTTCACTTTGCCAAAAAGAAGATGATACACTATACTGATAAAACTACACAATCTTAACATTATATGTTACTGTTCTGATCAAAAGCTCCTCTGAGACAGATGCTTCTGTTTATTATCAATTAAAGTACATATAAAATACACAGCTCTCCAGCTCTCCTCATCACTTTTCTTAAACTCCTGTGCCTAAAATGATATTTTTTTTAAATTAATAATTTTCAGTGTATGAAAGGGGCTCATGGGACCTCATTAAAGGAGTCTCAAGGAAATCTGAAGTCGGCATAATGCGAATCAATGTGACCTTTTAGCAAGGAATTGCTTTGTTTGTTAGAAATGCAAGCAATCTCTGCACCCACTTATCCTTCCTGCTAGAAGAAAGGATCTCTCCAGATAAAACACAATTTTAGGGTGTTATAATCATATTTGGTATTAATCTAGCAGAAGATGTTGTTTCTGTGTCTCACTCAGTTTCCTTCTGTGCTAAGAATTGTTCTCTGAGGCTAAAATGATGGAAGGAGTGATGGGCATGTAAAGTATTTGAGGATGTTATTTTCATTTGACTTGAAATACTGAATGATTTAAATCTCGAGTTCTAATGTCACTGAATCCTACAAAAAGTAATTTGCATTTTCTGTAATGTTTTGTGCCTTGGAGACATGTGAGCAGCCATATGATTACAGATCCTGTGTTCAAGTGTTAGCTGCAGGCTCTTTGGAACATTCACACATACAAAATGGAACATCTTTTTGCCTCTGAGCAGGATAAGGCCCTGTCACGTTGGACTGATTCTTTCTGGAATCCTTGTTTAAAAACAAAAAATTACCCTGTTGCATCTGCCATGGATTCTTTCAAGGGAAACAGATAGTGAGCTTTCTGTTTTATAAAATCAGATACTTTCTTTGTCATCCTGCAGAGTGATCACTTTAACTTTTTTTCCTTTTTCATGAGATTTAAAAAAACCCACTTCCATAATTTTAGAAGTGGTTTGGCTATATCAGTTAGAGTGAAAGAAACAAACAACTTCAAAGTTGTGACTTCTTACAGGCTTGTCTAAACATGGAGAGACAGAGAGGCAATCTTAGGTGGCAAATCAACTATAAAAATATTATTTTGCTTGTATGAAATGTAAAAGAACGAAAAAGGCAAAGTAAAAAAGCTCTGTTCCAAAATAGCATCTGTTGAAGCAATTTGTCCAAGCAATACTTGATGTTAAGAGTAAGAAAGCTGGGTAATGATGCATGATTTTGTACAACTTAAACAAATACTTAGCAAGCCTTCATGTACCGTTACTTCCTCCTGAAATCGTTTTAGGCGCGTCTCTCATGCCTCTCTCTGGTACAAAAGTTGAATGGCTTAGGTTTCATATGGCATTGGGATCCATTAAGACAGAGAGTTCATATAGCATTCAGAGTCTGCAGAGTGATTGCTTTTATAAACCAAGCCTTCACAGAATGTTCTGTACCTCGTCATCACTGATAATAGAATTTTTACTAAAACATCTACGCCTTGATGAGAAGCCACTGTGTTAAGATGTGCAAGAAATTGTGACCAAAACTTCAGTCCCACATAAACACATTTATAAATTACAGGACCAAAAGTTAAAAGATATACCATTTCTTGTGCTTTTTTAAAACTGCAACAGTGTAAGTAAGTGAATTAGCATTTAGGAAGCCACATTTGAGCCTTCCCTTTGAGGATTTGTGAGAATTTTATATGCATGAAGATTATTGAAAATTCCGTTCTGTCATCTTCTTTCATCCCTCTCCCTTGGGATCCCAGGAACTGCTTGCACCCTCACACTTTCATCCCCAAATTCCTACCAAATACTTGCATTTTCTTATCAATAGAATTTATTTAACTGTAACTACTTTTATTTTATGTAGTCACATTAAGAATTTCTTGTGGATATGCAAACACCTCAGTATCATTATCTTTTATTTATTATCTTTACTGATTTTTTTTTTTCCCTTTAAGGATCTTTTCATATGCTTCTTAAAGAAAGTAAGAAACAAAGCAGACTGCCTGTTCTATCTATTTTGGTCGATTTTCTACCTTTACTGATCTTACTGGTGTTGCCTCGTCTTTGAATCACTTATTATCCTGAGAATTTCTATGTTTTGGTGATAATTCCTGAGTATCAGAGAAGGCTGGCAGAGAGAAGGATGTTTTACCAACTTGTCTAATTGGGGAAGAAAACACACAACACAAAAAATTTTAGCTATAATTTTACTTTTGCATATGTACTACTTCAGCTACCTTTGCACCCCTGTTGCTGTGCATTGAGGCTTGCTGGATGCCAAGGCTGCTCTGGTTGCTCCCCTCCTCATGCTGGCAGGCAATAGAAAATATAATAAGAGGCTCAGGCTGAGATGAGAACAAGGAGAGATCTCTTACTAAGTTGCCCATCACCGGCAAGACAGACTTGACTGTGGAAATTAGTTTATTCTATTTTTTACCAGTCAAATCAGAGTAAGATAATGAGATTTAAAACCAAATCATAAAAAAACCTTTCCCCCACTTCTCCCTATTTTCCAGGCTAAACTTCATGGGCATGGGGGCTGAGGTCAGTTCATCACATATCATCTCTACTGCTCCTTCCTCCTCAGGGGTAGAACTCCTCAGTCCTTGCCTGATCCTGCCTGGGGTCCCTCCCACATGAGACAATTCTTCATTAATTTATTCAACTTGGGTCCTTCCCACAAGCTGCAGTTCTTCAAGAACTGCTCCAGCATGTGTCCCTTCCACAGTGCAATCCCTCAGGGATTAGACTCCTCCAGCAGTGTAAATCTCATCAAACTTATCTTGAAAGTTTTATTTGATAGGTCAGAATGTTTATAAATGGCCAGACATTTCAAATTTAAAATCACAGTGTGAAGACAAAATACTTACACAGAGCAAATTGCCTTTTTATGGAAAATAATAACACTGACACTTATATTTTCCAGCTGTTAATGTCATTGTCCTGAACATGACTAAGAGTTGATGGTATGCTTACAGACCTGTCAAAATGAAGCTGCATTATAAAGCCTACAGTGTAAATTCAAGGCACCCATCCTGTGGAGCTAAAATTCTGTCCCGTGAGTTTCATTTGTGTATTCCAGCCATGGTTATGTAGTTTTACAGGCAGTAACTCCTCTCCACATTGCTAGGATTATTAGAAATACAACATCATGTATTACCCATCCCTCCTTTCCAATAAGTTCATGTGTGTTTGTTTACGTGTTGCTTTGATAAGCAAACACAACATTCTTAACTACCCAATGGCAGTCTGCAGCTTCAGCATCCTGGAGGCATGTGCCACAGTTAAATTTTCCAATCTCTGGCATGTAACTCAAATTTTTAGATATTTATGTCCCTTTTCTGGTGTGTTGAAGAGAAAAAAATTGGTAGATGTCATATTCACTGACAAACTGGGGTTTTTTCTGCCCAATTTGATCACTGCAGTGTGAATCAGTCCTTGCTCATCTCCTTTTTTTCTTCCTCTCATAAATGAGTTTATGTGAATATTATGTCAAGAAATGGAGCAGAGCTGGCATGCAGAAATTTGATTTGAAACAAGATTGAAGTGAGCAGAACTGTTATAAATAGAAGCTAAAGACGTCTGTGTACATTAAGTACTGAAGTCCTTCTTTAAGAGCACTCATAAGTATTGTGTTAAGAAAATATATTGTTATACGTCCAACTTGTTGAAACTCATAAAATGCTCCATTTGAACTGTACTTTGATTTAGTTTTATCAGGAAACCAGACTCTGTTCCTGGTCAGTTTATTTTCATTACCACAATATTTTCTTTCCTATGCTTTTTTTTTTTTTTTTACAGTCTATATTCTCCTTCTCCTTTTGTTTTCTTCATTAACCTTCTGGCTTCGATGTCTTCAGCAGTGCCACCTTGCCCCTATACAGTGCTTAGCCTTTCTACCAGGACATCAAACAAGACGTAAAATGAAAGCCTTAATCCTAAGGAATTTCCCCAGAGCAGCAGAGCATAGTGCTCAGAAATCCTGAGCTGAAACACACAGGCTATTGTCAATTAAAACTTGATCTGTTTTACGCCAGGGTCATGTCACCTACAGAACAACTCCTATTTGAGGAGTGCAAAGGAAGCCCATGGTTATTTTTGCTGTGTCTTCCTCATACTGCAAACAGAACATAATATGAAGTCAGCATACAAGTAGCGCTTTTTTTTTTTTTTTTTGCTTTACTTTTTTTTTTTTTTTTTTTTTTTTTTTTTTTTTTTTTTTTTTTCACCCCAGAAACATGTGTCTTACCAGGAATTGGCTGAGGATCAAAAAGTGTTCTTTTTGCAGACACAGAGTTTCAAAAATAAAATGTAGACAAATTAAACTCTTTGTAAATAAACTTTATATAAAACCAAGAGCATTAAAATGTCTAAAAATAAAAAGTGTTGTATGAGAGATGTTGATTTATAGGGAGGTTTATAGATTGGCACAAATTGAATTGAAAATGTGAAACAGGAGGTTCAGTTCTGATGTGATTCTGAAAAATGACAGGCACTGTTGGTGGATGCAAAGGCAGGATGCAGATTTGCCTAAACAGAGATGTGTGTGGCTTTTGGGATGCTATAGGGGGTGTGAACTTCTGGGTGAAATTTATAGTGAAGATACGTCAGAGGCCGTGTGAGAGAACCACATGCTTTCTGAACAGTTTGGAAGCTAGGTGAGATAACTCACAGCCTTTAGTGGCAACAGAGCCATACATTGGAGAAAATCCTCTGTTAAGTGTACATGATTTGAGAAACCAATATTCACTCATGAGAAAATGACAGACAATTGTATATTTATAATTGTACGGTTTCTCTTACTGAGCAGAGTAAGCATAAATATGCGAAAATTTGTAGGTAATTTGAATTTACATTTATTATCCCAACTGGAGGCATAGTTTTCAAGTATCTGTTTCTACTTTTCCACCATCAACTTAAAAATTTTTATGCTATTATTTTGATTGTCCTTTTACTTTTTGCAGTATTTTTTTTTTTTTCCCACATAGCCAGGGGCTCTAACATGAGTTAAACTGGTGCTTGCTGCAGCAATTTAACTAGCTCAGGTGTCCCCCTTTACTAAAGGTCATGTTTTCCCATAGCAGAGTTGGCAGAAACAATTATGTTGGCTTTTTGGTTGCAGTGTTTCCTTGTCTGAGTGATTACAAACTATAACTGAAGATAATTTTGTGTTTATCTACTTAACTATAGCAGCAGTGATTGAGGTGTGGGCACACAGTCACGTCTGTCAGCTCAGCTGTAACTTCTGCCCTGGGGAAAGGCAGATGTTTGTGGTATGATAACATATTAAATTGTGCTTAAGTGCATTTTTGGTTTAGTTTGCTTCCACAGGCCTTGGTCAAGGCCTGAAAAAGATGAATTTTTTTTTTTTAACCTACCTTCTGTACCTATTTGCCATAGATGGTTTCCAGTCTCTCAACATTGCTTTAAAATAATTTGGGGAATGGGAGTTGTATTTGTTTCTCTCCTTTCACTTATATACAGAGCAGTGGCCTTTGAGCTATGAAGATATGGATTTTCATATGCACATTTACTTTCCATCTTTGAATTTCCTCTGAGTAGATGATTGGAACTTTCTGGTATTTGGCGCTTTTGAAGATGAGATAAAAACCGTCTGGTGCTAGATGGATCTGGAAACTGTATTTTGCAATCTTCTCTGGGCTTCCAAATCCATATGCAGATCCCTTACCAAGTGACTTCATTTTCAGAAGTGCAGATCACAGCCTTTCTACTACCTCATCAGAAAGTGCAGTGATCAAATTCTCTGAAGCTGTCGTGTTTGTGTGACTAAATCAATTTCCAATGGGTTTAAATAGTTCCACAGTTTAACACATTTCAGCAAGCAGTTCTGCTTTTTACTGCGGCTCCTAGGTTTGGATTGGCAAGTCTGAATTAAAGTTCACAGCTCCTCATCTATTCAGTTTTACCATTTCTATCACTTACACATTTGTTATTTAGTAACTGCTTTAACATTTTAAGAGTTATCTCAGGAGTGGTGACATTATTGGATTTTTCCCTCCAGTGATTGGTCTATCATTTAAGTCATCCTTTAAATGAAAAAAAAGAGTAAGAATATTATGATAATTAGCTTTCTAGAGCAAAACCAGGCTTCAGCTCTTCCCAAAATTAGTTTTCTCAAATTTTGCTTCCATTTTTTATAAAACACAATTTATCAGTCTTTATAATTAATGTGGGAAATCCCCCAAAAAACAAATAAATGAGCTGCAATTGAATGCTTGTTGTCTAAATGCTTGCACAAGCAGCTAATACTTTCACACTTTCAGGTCAGTTTTGATGTACCAGTGATTAATAGCTGCATTTTTTTTCCCTCAGATTTTGATACTAAAATGTGATACTTCAGTGGAACCTAAAAGATTCTCTCATTGTAGAAAATAAGTTCAGTGATGAACTGTAGGCTGGTGAAAGCATTACTTGTAATATAAGGCTGCACTATTAGATAATGAATGATTGAGGATAAATTAATAAGTATCTGAAAGGGTGATCTCTCGATGGATATAAAATAATAATGACTGTTTTAGTTTTCTGCATTACTTGGCAGCAGGCTTTTCACACAGTTGATTTTTCAGGTTTAAATATTATGGAAGTAAATGTGGCCTCAGGATGTAGATTTCAAGAACTACTTTACAGTTGTGCCTAAATTGAAACTGCCATGTTAAAGAAAGGAGCCATTTTGCCACATTGGCAGATATTGTAGCTACCATTGAACGAATCTAAGGATCAGGTATCTAAGAATCAAACTTTTTCCAGGTCACGAAGTAGCCAAATAACTCTGGTGCTGCCTGTGGAAACTGAAATTTCAGATTTTCTTCCACTCTGGTGTTTAAAAATTTGTTGTTAGGGATCTCCTTTTACAACAAGAACATAGCTCTCTTTGTCTTTCTAGAAACATACATGAAAGAGAACATAAGATGAAGGTAATTTATGAGTGATAACAGATTTGCAGTGATTATGAAGCAGCACTCTCTAAAAGTGATGAGTTGATAGCCTTTTTATGCCTTTTTGACTATTGGATTATCTCCTAAAATTCTTACTCTCGGTTAATAAATACTTGGATAGCCATGATTTCTAGCAGTTTAAAAAATATATTTTAAGTTATTAATAACTGTTTCAGCAATTTAGAAGATTTTTGTCTGGAATTATAGGGCCTACATTAAAAATGTTAAGCTTCTCAGTAAGAGTATTTGAAACTAATTGCAAACAATTGGGTTATTACAGCAAAATAAATCACCAGTTTTCCATGTGACTTAATCCTCCTTCCTTTGCACTTGCATTTGTAATGAATGAAGCCACATGCACAGATCATTAGCATGGCCCAGCTGAGTGGTAACTCCTTGAGCTGCAGGAATTCACTTTTTTCCCAATTTTTGATCATATCTCCCAGAATGGAAGTTTGAACAACCTCCTTTTCCCCACTTCTGGGAAGTGGAAGCTACACCTCTTTTCCTGGTCTTTTCAAATGGCCCATTCCTAATTGTAAAGGTAAAATGGAATTCCCTCTCTTTATAATGAATTTATAAATATGTATTTCAAGGGTGCTGTTTACATGCTGGTTTTAAAAGCTGAAAAAATTAATTTTGATTCATTTTCAAGTAACACATTTACCTTTAATGATACTTATATTTCACCATCTACCTGTCATGATATTGCTCAGATTTTGGTCCTGTCTTTCCTACTGCAGTTGAGACCTTCACAATGTGGCAATATAGAAATCTCTTTTGCGTCAGTTTTGGTAAATCCATGCAGTCATTTATAGGCAGACAATCCCTTCAGCCTTACAGTCTTGATTATTTATGGTCCTGTGTGTTCTGTTTTCATCAGGTCAGTAATATCTTATACTTCCTTTCTTTGCAGCAGTCGAAATGACAACGCTCAGGGCAAAAATAATTGAATCTTTAGTCCTCTGACAGGCCCTTCTGGTTTTCTCAAATTTTACTGGGTTCAAGTGGTGACATCTCCAGCTTCTCATCCCCCACTTTTTGTGGTTCCCACCTTGTTGCCTTAAGACTGAGGCAGAGCTCACAGTGGAGCTGCTACAATAAGAGGCATGTTTATTGTGTGCCAGATTGTAAAACTGCATACAAAACCACAGACAAAGTGGAATTTACAATGAGATTCCTGACTATGAACTGCAGAAAATGACCCCTGGACACCAATCTTCTAAGCAGCAACTTACCTGCAAAAGAGTAATTTTTGGTAGTAGCATTTTCCTTCAGAAAAGTTTGATGAGTTTTACATAACATGTAGCTTTTGAGCCGGCAGTTACACAAACGGCTGGTAGAAAAAGGAAACTGGTGGCTTTGTTCACTCCAAAAACTGATGGGTTCATGAAGAGGTGATGAAAGTAGGACCTTTCCTTATCAGAGTAAAATTAGTGATATTGAATACAGGAAGGATTTGAGTCCTGAAATGTCTTAATCCACTGACCTGCCCACAAGGCCTTGAACTCCTCCAGGGAAAGGGGATCCAAAGCCAGCCTTTAACTCCTTTTAAATTACCCTTTTCATTAATTGGGAATTTTCCAGTGGGGATATTTTCTTTAAAATACACAAAAATGAAACAAAAAGTTGTGTGCAGTCAGTATTTGCAGCCAAAACCCTCATCTTTTTGGTTCAGAAGAAACTTATTTTCCTCCCTCTATCCATCAAAATAGTTTTAAAAAAACCACTCTGGACACAATGTCTTACCCTTACTTTACATTCTTGTAGGATTGTATCTTCAGTGAGCAATAGGCTCTGCAGTCCTGCTTCCACTGGAGTCAGTAGAATTCCTCCTGTGGATGTCAACTGAAGCTAAAGCACTGCCTACAAACTAGGCTGTCTAAGTGTGGTTAAAATACAATGGGAATCTCAGAAATTCTTTTAGGGTTTGTTTTCCAAATATAGCTGTGAAATTTACAGGGTAGAAGATGTTTTGTTTAATGGATTGAAATTAATGGGGTTTCAGTGTTCTTTCATGCCTTGCTTCTGTAATACTGTTGTAGCAGCAAAATTACGCTCAGCTAAGGTATATTTAATGGTATTTGATTGAAGAACCTGGCTTTTTAAACTGTGGAATAAACAGAAATATGATCAGGGACTTGTCATTTGTTTGTTTTGTTTTGAAAATTCTTCTTTAAATAGATGAGTTTACATTTCTGTAGTAAAAATAAATGAACCATTTCTTTTTTAAAGTTCAGTTAGTGATTTTTCTATGTGTTTTTCAACCCGAGAAGATAAATTTTATCTATCTTTTGGTTCTTGGAGAGAGAGAGGGTGTATTAGTCCTTCAGGAAATTTACATTTTGATGTGTAAACAAGGTGCCCTCTATGTGGGAACTGTTTTTCTCTGGAGTTTTATACCCCTGTTGCATTTGGTTTGGCCTTTGTTTTGCTTGCATGAGAGAGCTATCCTTTCTTTTAACTATGTATTGCTGTGGCAGACTCAGAGACTGAGAGATAGCTGAGAGACTGAGGTTCTCATATCTTACAGCCCTGTCTTGTCTCAGGTGACAGATATTCTATACCATTCCATTTATGAATCAGCGACACTCTTTTCTACTGGTGTCTGAATACCTGAAGAATTATTTTGGGCTAGTCGAATTGAAGTTTAGTATAATGGAACAAAAAGCAAAATTTCTAAGTACTTTTTAATCAATGGATTGTTTGGTGATTCAAAAAATATTTGAGAACTAATATATACTGAAAGAAAATCATAAAAGATAACTCATGGACTGAAAATATTTTAATGCACTGTCAATATTGATTTAGCTGCTTTGTCTGTCACACTAACAGGTGAGAAAGAAAAACACAGATGAGAGCTAAAGAAGTGCATTCCACAAAGACATACTATATGCATCAAAGAAATAAGAGCTTGTTAGGAGAAATCCCTCCATAATATTAACATATAAATGGGACTAGAACTCTCTATCTGAATTCTGATTTTAATGAAAAAAAATTGTACTTCAAATGTAGAAAATATTTTGGTCTAGTTTTTTGAGGAGTTATCAAAGCATCATGCTTTTTGGTTAGTTAAAATCAAACTTAAGTTAGGAGTAAAAGTCTCAGAGATTCTCAAAATTTTTAGGAGTTTGACTAAAGTAGTCATGCGAAGGCAAAAAAAAAAAAAAAACAAACCAAAAACAAATGCAAAACAAACAAACAAAACCAACCAAAAGAAACAAAACAAAAAAAACAGTCAGTTCCACGTCCTCCAGGAGAAAACAGTGAGTTTTGTTTTTTTGGGTTTTTTTCGTGTTTTTTAACAATAGCCCCTCTCATTTGAAATTACATTTTACTTGTCCTTTTCTAAAGTAATGTAACCAAAAAATTCTAAATAAATCTTGGTAGAATACATGACATTAATATCCTTTTTCCATTATGCAAAGATACTAGAGAATACTATTCAAGGAGACAAGCAAGGTTAGCTGTTTAATAGCATAATCATTATCTATGATCCCAAATATATTATGATGCCAAATTACCATTTTAATTTATGATGCCTTTTCTTATATTACCCCCAGTATTCTTCATGATAACTTTTTATTTAGATTTATCATTTTCACAGACGTGTATTTTGTGAGGTGTGTATTTATTTGCGTATTCTGTGTAAAATTTCTAATGATCTCAAAAAAACTGCAATATTGAGTGGCCCCTAAAATTTAGTCTTTACAAGCCTTACTGTGTCTTTACCAGGTATAGCCATGCCTAAATTCAACCATCTCCACTGACTAAATCCAGTCTAAAAGCCATAATATAGTGAGTTAGACCACAAGTTTTAGAATAACTTGCAAAGAGAACTTTGAAGATGTGGTTAAGCTTGAACTATTGTACTCTTTTTGGAGTCTGTAAATGGCCTCATGTAGTTATTGCTCTGAGTCCACAAGCGTACCCTAAGGACTAATGTGCAGAACCCATCACTTGAGCCCCTTAAGTATTTCTCTGAGTATCTAGAGAATCCCCCAGCAGAGCTTGACCCCATCTCTCTCTTCAGTCCATGTGGAATGTCAGAGGTGGAGTTTAGCAGCTGCTGTCTCAGTTCCTATCAGCAGTGCTATTGAAACAGAGTGCTTCACTGCTTTTCTAGCTCTGTCTTATCACTGAGATGAGACCTCAGTGTTTCATATGAGACTTTTATTCATCTGAGACTTACATGTGGTAACTTGATTTATGTACCTATGATTCTAGCTGCTTTGGAGAGGGCCATATTCTTGAAATCCCTCTTGGGTAAATCATTCAAGCATTGGACAAGGTGATAAGAGGAGGATAAACTAAGCAGAGGTGTAATTTTCCCTATTCCCTCTCTCTTCCCTCTCGAATCTTTACTGTTAGATGATGTCTTCATGCTAGCAGCACTTAAAATATCCCTATGTAATCTGAACTATGTCTTTTCTCTCCCCCTTTCCTCACATCCCCATCTGAGGCAATTCAGAGCAAGTTCATTGTTCTGCTTTTACTAGAGTTTTCAGCATCACATTACATTGATGCTCTCAACAAGCACCCTGCGGTTTTTGATTCCTCCGTGGCAGACATGGTAGTGAGTAGAGCAGTGCAGCACTTGCAGTTTGCAAGAGCAGCCAGTGGGCTCTGCCAGGTCATCATTAGTGCCAGAACTCCAAGGAGTCATCCATTCTGGTGATAGTCCCCTGAATTTCCTCATGGAAATGTTATTTACTGCTGTAAATATTCTCTGGTTAAACTATATGTACTTTTGTTTCCCAGCTTTCTGAGCCTTTCATGGTTATTATCCAGTTGTTGAATAGACAAGCATGACAGCAGTCAAATTTTCATATAAGCTATTGTCTTGGCTTGGAAAGACAGGTATCAGCCAGGCAAAGCTGGAGTTTCCCTTAGAATGGAGAATGTAAACCCCTCACCCAAATTATAATTTTGCAATTAAGGACTTTCAGGCAAAGATTTGGGGATAGGAATAACAGTTCTTTACTAGGAATATTAACAATGCAAATGTAGTAGAAAAACAAAACCACCCAACCAAGCTAGCAAACAAACAAACACCAATTTTGGAAAACCCTGACAGAGTCAGAGCTACAACCTGACACCCTGCTGGTCAGGGTGTTGGAATCAGTCCAAAAGTGAGTCCTCCTGGAGTGGCAGATGTGGTTCTGGTGAAGTAGAGACGATCCTGTAGAAAATGGGTCCACTGATGGTGGGAAGGGTCCAGTGATGGTGAGAAGGGTCCAGTCTTCCTTCAGGAATCCGGTGAGGCTAGATACCTTGTGTTCCTACGTCTCAGTTTTATCCAGGTAGGAATGATTGGCTCCCCCCACTGGGTGGAGCACATCACAGTGGAATGTGGATGTACTGCTTTGGGGAGGAGAACAGCTTGGGGAGTCTTAATGGCCCATTGTGAAAGAGATAAGAAACACTGCCCCACCTGGTTTGAACAGCTGGCCCATTATCAAAAGGCACCCGCCCCCCTCCTCCCAGAGTTACAAAAGATAAAGAAGAACATCTCCCCAGCTGCTTTCAACAGATGAAATCGAATACACATTTTTGGTTCCATAACCCAAGACAGCAAGCAAGAAGAAAGGAAAAAACTAACAAATGGTCTTCACAGACACTCTTCAGGAACGTCTTTCTTTCTATGCTGGTAACAGCATAAGAGAATGCTCTCTATAAGGGTGTATGAAGGGACTGCACACCCTGAAACGTACTGAGCATTGGCAGTCTGTCTTTCTAGAAGTGAGGGAGCTGACGTGTTCATCTCAGAAGTGTGTTAGCAGAGCAACATTCAATACATTGCCACTAAATTAACTTCTTCCTCTACTAGCTATAGTTATTTGACAAAGGGTTCATTACATGCCTCACATATTCTGGTTTACATGACCCTGACCTTTCTCTGCTATGTTTAATAAAGAAAGCCCTCATATTTCTAGGAGCTTTTGATTTTGACTGAAAAATATCAGTATAAAAATCAATAGCAAATGAAGAACTGAAACTTTTAGACTATCAAGACTATATTGAAATAAACATACTGTACTGGTTGATTTTTTTTTCCTGCTTACTTACTAATAAAAAAGAGTTTTGGTTTCAATACCTTTGAAAGTAATACAGCACATCTCCTCTTCCAAGACATTTACATTTGCAACAGAAAATAATTTGATTCAGAAAACTGAAATATGTGACAAATGTTAAATGGATTAAAAGGTGGTTCATTGACAAATTGAAAAACGTGGTGTCAATGAGCAGATATACATTACTGGGATGTGTCTAGTGGAGTCTGCCTGAAATCAGTTCTTGGGTCAATAGCACTTAACATATTTATCAACAGTCTAGACAGTGACATAAGACATTTTCAGTAACGCTTGAGCAGGACAGAGATTGGTGAAGTAGTAATAATATGTTAGATAATTGCAGAAGCTAATAAAACATATTTAAATATTGCCAGATACTACCAGCCTCTTACAGTGTGGGATAAAAAAAACTCTAGGTAGTTATTAAGCTGTGGTTTAGAAAAGGATAGGTTATCAGAGGTGATTTGGTCCACTTAGATTCTTTGTACAATGTTATGGAAGGAAAAAGCACTAATGCAATAATGTGCATATTAAAGTCTGACTTTCAGGCAAATGGGGTGATGATTGCCTTTGCATGCCGTATTGATAAGACTGTTTCTAGATTGCCAAGTCAAATTTTGGTGTCCAGTCTTAAGAAAAAGGAGGAAATAGGACAAATGGAAGACATTGGGGTGCACAGGACCCGGAGATCAGGTTCCAAATCCTGTGTAGGCTTAACAAGTTGAGCTTAGTTTATCTTTATCTGGGTACTTGGGCATGAAATTTTTTTTGTAGGTTTGGGACAAGAAATACTCTCAGCATCACTGATAAATGCACAGCAATATTCAGTGTCTGGAAAATTAAATTAAGGGGAAAAAACAGCCTCATATTAATCTGCAATTTGTTAGCTTGGAGGATTACTAAATAACAGAACAGCTGATCCGGGGAGGTGATAGACTCATCGGTGATAGACTCATCAGTGCTAGACGTCTGAAAAAAAAAAGAAAAAAAA
>VWYO01009982.1:380574-393392 GCA_013400275.1 Rhadina sibilatrix
CCAGGCACCTGGAAATCTGCAGCTAGACTGCTAGTTGTTACTGCTTCCTCCATCTCAAACCTCATAACATAGTTATTTTTGAAGGAAGGATGTGATTTTGTCTGAATTAGTCTTCTAGTGACTATGATCTCTTATGAAAAGTTTGATTAAATCTTTCCTTGTATTACCCACAGGAAATCTATAGTGCACTCAGAATTTTTTACAGAATAGAGCATGTGCTGATAATCAGGAATGTCCTGTAGTCAGGAGGAGTACATTTTGAGATGCTATCCCTTATACTGTCATACTGAAGCTAAGCCAAGGTATTCCAAGAACAAAATGAATTCTGGAAGTTAGAACTGAATTTGATGACAAATTTAAGTCTGAGAAAGTACAACTCTGTGGAACTTGGGGTTACATACTTAAGCACAGAAAAGCTATGTACAAAAAATAAAGTTATCATAACATGACATCCTCCATCTGCATACTCTTTGGGTTTTTTAAACCCAGTGCCATCTTTGCCTTGCATTAATGTTTCCCATTACATTTTACTATTTCAATTTTACTGTGTTTTGAAGGTTTATAAAGTTTTTATAAGTTATAGGTATGTAGGCCTGAAGTAATATAAGTTTTATGCTTTAATAATATTGTCAAATAACTTGCAGACTATCTTCAGAAAGTGACAACACTGAAAACTTTGCTTATCTTTGTTACATCTGCACTTCATGCAGTGTTTTATGCTTTCATTTAGAAATGATTCAGGACACCTGAATTTTGGCTTCAGATCATCTTTTCCTACAGTCATGAACCTACACTGCTTGGGTAATTGAATTTTCTTTGTTAGGTCGGAACTGGAGGACATAAGTCATAAATCAGCCAAGTAATATAATTTATCAGGTGTCACAGCTACTTCTCTCTTACTTAGGGCTGTATTACTTAGCTACAGGCTAGCTAGACTAGGGAATTATTATTAAACTATGTGCTTTAATAGAGCCTCACTTTTAAGGCAAATTAATTGAACTTGGCTGAGAGTGTTGCAGTTTGCAAGCAGAATCAGGCCAACCAAAGTCTCATTACAGGCTTTTGCAAAGGTAGATTTTTTTCTCCTGTGCTAGTCAGGGCAGGTGAATTTCATGTGTTCCAACAGGATTAATTTGTTGTGGATTTATAAAGCTATTTCATTTCAAGCAAAAAGTTTTTAAAATTTACTTATAAATCATCAAATCATCTCAGTGTATTTTGAGGTATATTTGCATTATGGAATAAGTAAATCATCAGCAGAGAAGTACTAATTTCTCTGTAATTTTACTCATATTGAACAAAGCAGAAGTGCCTGAAGTGAGGGAAAAGTCTTTTGTTTAGATGTCAGTTCATAACTTCTCTCTTCCATGATCTTAGAAGTTGATGGTTATTTGTCCACAAAATCACTGTGGTTACTTTTACTGAAGTTTTTGCAGTGCTTGCTTTTACTTGTGGAACTTTTCACTTTCGAGAAGCACAGCTGCCTTTTTAAAATTGCACTGGGATAAATAGTTAAATCCCCTTTTCTAGCCACAGTGTGCAGCAGTTTATTACTTGAGTATGACTTGCTCTATGTCATTCATAGGCTTTCTGAGAGCAATTTAGTTTAAAACGTTTGAATGATGAACCTGTCACAAAGATCAGGTCAGAATTTGACTTACAGATGTTCCGTCTGTCCTGGGTAAACTATTCATGAGTGTATTGATGATAAATAAATGCTATGACTGTTCATTCTCTTTGCAAATTTACAACTATTTCTGTGTGTGGGCTTTAAATAAGGGGGACTAAGATTATGTTCTAGCAACTAGACTTCTCCTGCTACCATGCCAAAGGCATTGGTCTGGTAGCATCCTGCTTTATATGTTTAAATATATTTATCTTGGGAGCAGTAAGCTGAGAAAAGCAGCTTAATGTTGGATTTTGTTGGGTTGCACAATCTGGTTTCTGTCCCTGGAGTCAGATGTAGAGCAATCCAAAAGTTGCCCAAACTGCAAACAGAAGCGGCAAGCAAGAAAACCTCAGTTCAATGAGACAAGTTGGAGTTTTCAGTTTTGTGCCACTTTCTCTGAAAGATTACAATGCTTTTCTATTTATGCCTTCTCCTGTCGAATTTGATGTAAACTGTGATAAGGCTAGGGCATGGTTCTGTGTACATACTTTCTTTCTGAGGAATTTTTGCTTGAACAAATTCTACAATGTAATCTTTTGATTAGTTTTATATTGCCCCCCATCCAATCTACCACCTCAGTTGATAAACAGGACTTCTCAGCTGAAGGACTCAGGAACTGGGTCTAGAGCCCCAGATGGTCTCTCTCCCAGAGAGAAATAGTTACCCTCCCAGTGGAGGAGAAGGATCAGACTGCCCCGGGCTTTGGGAAACAAAACTCCCCTAGGTTTTTCCTGGTTCTGTTTATTATTAATGCTGTAGTTGTTGTTGTTTGTTTGTCTTGTTATACATACTAGTAAAGAACGGTTATTCCCACCCCCTTCAAAAAAGAAGGATCTTCTCTGACCTACTGGAAAAACTCTTCCCAATGTAACCCAAGTGCCTTCTTTTCCACAAGGACACTTTGCTGGCTTACATTCAGCTTTCTGTCCTCCAGAACCCCAAGATCCTTCTCTGCAGAGCTGCTTTCTAGGTGCTTGGCCTCAGAGCATGGTTGCATGGGGTTGTTCCTGTGCAGATTCAAGACGTTGCATTTTCCCCAGCTGAACTCTATGAGGTTTCTCTCTGCCTTGTCAAAGTGTGACACAACTCTTTGGTTTATCTGCCAGTCTTCACAGTCAAGGCAAACTTGTCCAGGTCATTAATGATGGTGTTAAGCAGGATTGAACCTCATGGCTTTTCTGCAGCTGACCTCTTAATGGCTTATCACTGAGCCATTAAGGTCCTTTGGGCCTAGTTGCTCAGCCAGTTTTCAACACACTGCACTGTCCACTTACCTAGCTCATACTTTGTTGACTTGTCTAGCAGGAGGTTATGGGAGTCAGTGTTAAAACCCATACCAAAGTTGAGATAAGCATTATCCACTGTTTTCCCCTCATCTGTGCACCTTGTCCCCTCATTGTAAAAGGCTATAAAGTTGTTCAAGGAATATATAGAATAGTATTTCCAGAATGCAAACTAATCTTGTCACTTTTCCTGCTGTTAATGGCATAATGTTAATTTCTTATTGTGTAGTCTCTGAACAGAAATTTCTGAACAGAAAATTCTAAAAGCCCCTTTACGAACACTGTATTAACTACTGTAAAACTGCGAAAAGACTGGTCCTTATAATAAATTTTTTAATGCTTTGGAAAGAAGAAAACTCAGGGGAACACTTGCTGCAGAGCAAATTCCACACTGAAAAGATTCTTTGGAACATTTTTCTGTTTCAAAGTTAAACTACCTTAGAGCTTTCCCTTAGAAGATTCCACTCCCCAGTCCCCAATTTAAATCACAAGAAATCTAATACCATAATGTCAGATAAGGTCACACATTTTCCTTAGAGCTTAAAAAGCTACATATATTCTGCAAAAATATCTTCAAAATATCCTAGTATTCTTATGAAGTGATACATCCTGCAGTGATTTATGAATGGAATGACTGGCAGTCTGGTCTGATTAATAATTTTTTCATTGTTTGCATTGCTCTTAATTTAATAACTTAAAAAGCCCCTTGATTTAGAATTCTGGCATAAAATATATTATTATTTTGTTCTCATAGCTCTTTGTGTACATAAGCTGAGAATTTCCATGACCAGAGTGATACCAAATTGCAAAAAATTGGGGCTTACAGAGCAGGAAAGTGGACCTGTATTCATTGTTCACATTCTGTTTCTCTGTACTTGTTCCCATTTTTGCATTTGAATGTATGTCATGTTTTTTGAAATGCTGCTTTTAATATCTATGTAATAGAATCTGGCTCAGCAGGAGAGAAATAGTTACCCTCTACAATTTCTGAAAGGTTTTATCCATTTTTTAGTCATTTTAATATTGCAATTCTGCTGTTTTCTTAATAATTTCACCAGTTTCTTATTACCAGCATTTCTGTGTTAATGCATCATCATCCCAATACTGCACTTTATCAAGTGCAGTATAATATAAATGAATAAAAATGTGCAAACCCTCATCTACTTTGATGGGATGATTGTGAATGTATTTCTTAGGGAAGAAGTTAAGCAGTGTTACTAATGCCATAACCAGGGGTAGAAATGGGGTGGACACTGCAAATAAGAGGCTCCTCTGTCATGGTTATGCAGAATGCTGATCCTGTTCAGTGCAGGACTGCTGTTGGGCAGACTCAGCACGGTATTATTTCTGTCTGTTCTCATGGCATCATTCAGTAAATCTTCCAATTCTTTATCTCCATTTCACTTCCACAGTGACTATGCCCATGAGTAGGGCACAAAAATTTTTCTTAAGAACAGAAATTTGTGCTGCAGTTACAGCTGCAAACAATCCTCTGTATTTCTACACCGTTGATGTAAGTTCAGTTCATCTTGTACTTATGTTGGCAATACTGAAGCTCTAGCACAGAGGGCCAGCCACATCCTCTGCTGGCTGAAGTGCCATTCACAGGACCTTCTCTCATCACAGCTACTCAAATAACTACTTGTAATAAAAGTACTTGTATTGGACTTGTATTGGTCCATCGGTCATAGAGTTTCCACTGGGAAAGGTGAACTGCTTTGGCAACAGTAACAAGTAGTAGCGTTGGTGGAGATGCTTAGTAATGATGCTTAGAGGTGAGGCTACAGCTCAAGAATGATTCCAGTGTTGTGCTTAGTATGGCTTAGGGAATTTTTCCCCATGCTGAATCAAGCCCTAAAGTGACAGAGATACTTAAATGAACTGCAGATTATTAGAACTTCACCCAGGACTATATCCAGGTCTATTGGTTGTATTCTGTGAACGAGATCTGTGTGTCCCCTCTCACCAATAAATAGCAGATATCATCCACTGCTGTTTAATCTAATGCTTTTTCTCTGTACTAAACTTAGAAAATATGTTTTCTACTTACCAGATGATAATTTTAAAAATGAATTTTCTGTAGGGGGTGTGTATGTCTCCAAAAGGCTGATTTCCATAGCTTATATGTGCCTTAGAGCACTGCAACTCAGTGGAAAATAAACTGGTTTTTACAGTGGCAAAACATTGCTTTTCACAAAAGGGTAGTTTTGCTAGTCTTCGTGGAATTATTAGTGGACACTATCTAAAGTCTGAATATGGCTAGGATAAGTACAGCGCATGGGATGCCCGTGAGCCTCTGTGCACAGCCAACAGCAGTGAAGGCTGGGTGGATTGGGTGGGCAGAGCCCTGCAGGAGGACCTGGCTCAGTGAGTGGTCACAGGAAGCTCAGTCCTGTCTCCTTTGTCACCTTCTTCCTGTGAAACAGAGGCAATTATACCTACGTAATATATTTGGAGATTCTCTGATGGTAATTCCTGCGCAAGAGAGAGATTTTTTTATCATTCTTTGGTGGAGTAAATTGTCTAGTTCAGTCGATGTGGCCATAAAGTTTTAACTGGAGTGTTGGATCCAACTCTTCGTTGGAGTTCTGTGTAAGTGATTATGAAATTTCTATTACAGAAAAGATTCTTGAGATGAAACTAAGGTTTGGATTGTGAGGCTAAAGGACAGGACCCTTCTGTTCATATTATTTACTATTAGAAGCCTAGGATTAAATTTGAAGAGGAAAAGGTTGCTCTGGGATGAGGTATGGTTTTAATTCAGTATTAATTTTTGGATCTTTATTTTATTAGGATTGTCAGGGGACTTCTTGCGTTCTGGACGATACTCTGCTCATACCATCAATGGTGCCTGGTCACCCTGGTCTCCGTGGTCTCAGTGCAGTCGTGACTGCAGTAGAGGTATCCGGAACCGCAAACGGGTCTGCAGCAATCCTGAGCCCAAGTATGGGGGGCTTCCTTGCCTTGGCCCATCCCTAGAGTACCAGGAATGCAACATTTTGCCTTGCCCAGGTAAGTTTCAGATGAAATGAAAGAAGTTAAAACAAAAGAGATCATCCTGAAATTTATATCTTGCAATATTTAGTTTGGGTTTTTCTTTTCTATTTTAGTTGGGGGGTTTTGGGTTTGGTTTTGGTTCTTAAATCAATTATAGCACGAATTTACCTTCATAATGTAAGTGAATTCGGGTAATATTCTCATGTGATGTCAACAAATTTATCTTCAAGAGTATTAATAGCTATATCTTTTTTCACTCGTGAGACTGACTGCAAAAAAATAATTTTAGTATGTAAACTTATAGGGGAAAAAAAATAAGAATTCTGGCAAGACATGAGAAATCTGGCCTTGTTTTTATTTAAATTCAAAATATTATTTTCATTACAGTGGTTGCTGGCATTAAATCTGTGTTAGCTTTTAAGTCTAGAGTTGCCAGCAAATAAGATTCACAACTGATCACCAAATTAGATGGTTATTCAAGTAGTCCATAAAGATTGTTCTTGTAATCTTGAATTTCTCCTTTATTTAAAGTTGTTTTATGATTCTTTGAAAGAGATTACAAGTAGAATATATGTTTACAAGAAACTAATTTGGATTAAAAGTCATTGTTTTATCTCTGACATAGGGGAAAAAAAAATCTGGGTTTCAGTCACATCTCACCCTTCATAAAACAGATATTCAAACTTAAAGGCTTTTGAGTTCTGCAGAGGCTTTGTGAGAAAAGAAAGGGGAAGGGTATAGGAGAACATGTTGGTTTAGAATTCAAGTTAAGAAACAATAGAGAGAAAGAAGGAAAGAAGACTGAAAGACTCAGCTCGTTCTAGCAGCAACAAATAAATTTAGACATAAGCTTTCCTAAATCTTTGATTGTATTAATTATGTATAGCAGTGCTTTATATTTTCTTGTAGAAGACTTGGAGGTTTTGTCATTTATTCAAGTGTCGACCTGAAGAATTGCTATGGTGTGGAGGTTTTGGTTGGAAACCAGGCAGAAATACAATGCAATATATATATTATATATATGGCAGTATACTACTATGTACATATACCACCATTTTAAAGCATACATGTGTATTAGCATATACATATATGGTTTCAAATTAAAACTGTATTCCCTAAATCATGGATACACTGTTTTTTTATAATATGAGTATTTTTTCCAATCTTTTTGCAGTGCTTTCCCTAAGCTTTTAAAGCCCTCTAACAGTCAGTGTCCATTCCTTGCATCAGAATTGAAGCAGAAGATCTGTGCAGAAAACAGCACTTCCCTCTTGGGAGGACAAAGTTGCTTGAAAACGTTTCCATCTTGAATTGAACCTAAGCAATATGTTTTAGCACACAGCTTACAAACCCAGAGCTCTGTGAACATTCTGGCTGCTCACTAAAAGCAAATTTCTCTGCAGATTTATTGCTAACAGAACAGTAGAATTATTTGAAAACTTGAATGCCCTGAGGCATTCAAGCCCCCAGCTCTCCTGCTGGTGGGGCAGATCCATGGGGAATTTCTACTGAGGATCCCTGTGTCGGTCTGGGGAAATGCCCATTGAGCCACTGAAGTTCTAAAAGAGGCACGTAGGCACAGCCAGAGAGTGCTTTCTGTTGAAATTTTCTTGCTGTATCCAAGAAGGAATGTAGTAGCTTTAATTGCTCATTTTGTAGCTTCTCTGTCTGGGAGTGTGAACATCTGAGATCAAGGGAAGAGATGATGCTTCTTTCTGAGCATAGACACATGACAAGTGAAGGGTGTCCTAAGGACTGTTGGGGAGAGGTGGAAAGGAAGCAACAGAGAGACTTTTTCAGAGAATTACGAAATTGTGGTCCAAGTCTTCTTCATGTGGGCAGAGCCCTAGTGCATGATCTGATTCATGAGTTCCCAGACTGGAATCATAGTGCCTTGCTTTTTCCAGGATAAATAATAATAAAATGATAAATAAATCTGTTTTGTCTAACTGCACTGTTCAAGTAGTTTGGCAGTAATTCATTAAATCAATTAAACGGTTAAGAGGACCATTGTACCAACGTGTGCAAACCTCCCCAGGGATGTATGCAGTAGGTCAAGCAACCTAGAATGTAACAACTCCTCATTGGCTCCTGCTTCCCTTGGAAAGGGTATCTCAAAGTGATGTGGTATGAGGTACCAGCTTTGCTCACAAACTCTGAGATATCTGATTGTATCACCATACTGTAGTAACTGAAATATATTCATTAAATGGACACAGATTGTCTATAAAACAGGGCTAGATTTGTTGTTCAGCCCTTGCTGTTGATTTTCAAATTAAATGCTGTCTTGAATTCTGGGTTGGTTTTTTTTTTAAGTTAAAATAAATCAAAAGTTTTCAGAAGTGGTATTTTATTAAGCTCTGCAGTATTCACTGGTATATTTCTTGAAAGAAATTGTTTACACTTATAAGTTTGTTGTAGATGTTTATGAGATAGACAATACCCCAGACTAAAAAAACATGAATTTTACGGCAGAAGTTAAAACTGTGCTTTGAATTTGAAAATGTTTTAAAAAATCAGTTGATACAAAGTGTAGTGGGGCTTTCTGAAGCAATAAGCGATGCCCTAATCAATCTAATAATTTTATTTAGAGACAAGTTTTATTTTTCTTTTCAATGCAAAGCAAATTTGAATAAAGATGTAGAAAATGAATGAAGTCTTTAGATGTGTCATAGCCCGCAACAAGGAATCACAAAGTTCCTCAGCTACAGAATTACTGTCTGCCATTAATTAAGAAAAAACATAAGAGACTAAATCAAATCTCAGATAAATCTGAAGGGAAAACTTTGCAGGCACTAGATGTAATTGATTTTATTTTGTTTTTTTTGAGACATGGGAGAGTAAAACATTATTGCAGAATAAGGCTTATCCATAAATTAGACCTGATTATAAACTTGTAGGAAGGAAATAATTTTTTACTGGAGAAGCATACCAATAAATTTAAATTCTCTAAATTTTTTAATGAAAGAGACAGAAGGGCTAAGGAATGTGAGGAGATTTTGTTCTGGCCTTGACCTGAAAGCATTTTCCCTAGTACTAGAATTAAAATTGCAACAAAGACTTTGATGCTGTCCAAGATTTTCCTGAGCTTTTCCAGGGTTAGCTTCACCTCAGCTCCCTTCTGGCACAAAACCCTTTAGTAATAGTCCAGCCCAGTTGTTACACTTCCAGAAATATTCTGGTTAGCAGGCAGAGGTGCAATGGAAGCCATAAAGAACCATCCCTGCCAATGCAAGCCCAGTTCTGCCTTGCTTCCTCTTCTGCTTATTGCAGGCAGGATCAACTTCTCATGATGTGAGCTGCTGAGAAAGGGGAGTGATAGAGAAATACACTGAGCAGTGTTTAAGTCATGCTGAAAGTCAGCAGGACTTTATGCTTCTCAGTGAATTAACCTGGCCTCAGTGTCATCCTGGAAGATACTACGTGCTCTGAAAGACTAACACAGTAAAAAAGCCCATGGAGTAATCAAAGTGTACAAGGCTGTCTTGTCTGGTTAAGTGTCTTGCAACACTTGCAGCATCTTAAATATACTTATTAATATATTAATAAACAGAAATGGATGGTTAAATGCAGAATCCCAGAACTTCAAACAAGTGCTGAAGTAATCTAGACTTTGCCTCCAGTGAGTTCCATTAAACCTTTTTAAAGCCTGCAGGAGAGAGAGAAACTGAAACTTTTTTCTGCAGTAGTAAATGGTCCACTGATGGCAGATTGATAGCAGTCACTAGGCCTTTTGCTCATAGTATTTGAAGGCTGAATATATAATAGTAAATTGAACAGTGCCAGAAAATTGCCGGAAATTGTATCCAGGTCCTGGAAGATGATTTCTCCTTATTATTCAAGTTTTAGAATGATCCCTCATACAATTTTGCCTTCAACTAACTATCACTCTCCCAAATAAGCTACAGAAATAGTTAGTGAGCCAGTGTAGGGTAAAGACATGTTCTCAGTACTGTTTCCATCTGGCTAAGCTACTTTGAGGGGCAGGAGAATTTGAACTATTGTCTTGCACTAGAAAATTATGCTTTGAACCTGTGCCCCAGCTCTTTTTTTTATGTCTCAGAGATGTGAATAGCATTAAGCTGGCAAGAACTGAACTGAACAGTGAATAACTATGGAAAGGATCTGTGAATGCTCACTGACATTTCTGTTTTCTTTGAGTTACTAATCTGCAATCAATAATAAAAGGAATCTAAAATCAGTCAATCAGTCATATCAGGGTTTTGTTATCCTTGGGGCTTTGCAAGATATTTTATATTATGAAGAGAAATAGATGATGGAGAGAAGTTTTTGAATGAGAAATTCTGCAAATCTAAAAAAAAAATTACAGGAATTTGCTGACTATAAGATCTGTTTGCCTGACAATAATACAACCAAACCTGAAGAACACTGTCCTAGTTCACAGTATTGCACATATCTTCAGTTATCTCTGTAGGAAAAGACAACTTTCTTTCATTTGTGTTTTCTTTTGTTTCTTATTGCCTTCTCTTCTATTTCTTTGCATAGGGATATGGCTGATAGGGATAGGGATATTGGCTGATGTGCCTGAATTAGACATTTAAAGCAGAGCTGTGTGAGCACCAATGAGTAGTATGGGCTACAGGAGTTCCTCTCTTCTCCTCAGGGCATGGTGGAGGATTAGAGGGGAAGGACAGTTGCCATCTCTTAGATTTCAAATTCTGATATTCATGACAATATTTTGGGATTTTATCAATTTCAGGTTTGTATTATAGTAGTTCTAGTTTAGTTTAGTTCTGAAATTTTAGCTAAGAAGATCTGAATAAATTCATATATCACTAAACTTTCTAATAGTAATGATGAGTTTCACATATACAAAAATCCCTGAAAGACTATGGAAGTTATTTATGCATCCCCTAAAGCCAGTTGCTTTTTATTGGTTTTATCTTTTTATTATTTTTTCCTCCTTTATTGTTTTCCTTTCCTCCTATTATTTTTCTCTTTGAAATCATACTTAGCCACAAGAAAACAAGAATGTATTTAAAAGAATAAAATGTATCCTGCAGTAACTTCATAAATCAGGAGGAAAAAATTACTCCAGTAAATGGAGGCTGAAGACCATCTTGTAACATGCACTGGTGTCTCTAAGGGCTTCTATAGCCAGCAAGAAGAGGGATGAACTGCTCTTTGAAGCAACTGTTGATTTTCTGACTTAAAACTCTCAGTTACAGATTTAAACCCATGTGGACTCTTACATTTTGTTATTGTTCTTTTCTTACGACCATTTCTTTGCCTTGTGTTTCTGCGTTGCACTATAACTGTTTCATCCAGCATTGCTTTTCGAATAAAAGGTATCACAGAAATAAGACTTTACCTTTGTAAACTGTGATGTAAAAATTGCTCTTTTTCCCACTGAAACATGCAGCAGTATCCCACAGGATTGGGAAAAAAGCAGTAGACTAAGTGATGTGGAATGGGATGATCCCTAGGTGTCTGGAAGGGAGCAGGAGGCTGCCCAACCTGCAGACAGTTTATAAAGGAGCCTGCAATTCTGTGTTCTCATGAAAGCAGGTGATGTCAGTGTGTCTGCCCACACTTCCCTGTAAAACACAAAGTGTATAGCAGGGTATCCAGTTTACTTAATTGTCTCTTGGAAATTCTCCAGTTGTATGGATGTTTTGTTGTGTCCTCAGGAGATCCCATTTCTGTACACTGTTTCTTCCTGGCACATCCTCTTCCCTATGGTGTGTGTTTTTTTCATTAAAGTGAAGAAATACTTATTAACCTCAACAATGGCCAGTAGGCAAAAAGTTGTTTGCTTTACTTTAAAGAAAGAGCTCTGCTTGATAGCACCCTCATAGCTAAAGAGAGCCTTCTTCCTAAAGAGACCAACCTCAGCAATTGTCAGAAAATGTAAAAACTCTTTAAATCTTTCATTGTGGAACTACTTTAATGACTTTCTTTTGTCCAACATCTCTACAAAATTGTTATGTAAAGAAACTGGAGTGACTGGAACTTTTTTTGCTGCTGTGTATTTTTCCTCCTATAAGAGGCATAAATAACATTAAGGGCTCCATGACAAAAGAAAAAAAGGAAAAAAAAAAAAACCCAAACCCAGATGGTGCTGTGTTGCTAAGCAACTTAAAGAAAGATGAAAGAAACCACAGACCTCTATTTAGGTCTTGTAAAAACTCAAGCAGTAAATACCCACTCCTTTGATCTTATTTAACCATGATGATCCTCTGTTGCTGAAAAGAAAAAGTTCTGGCAACTTTATTGAAAGAGATAGTTACAATAGTCCTTGAAAGGTTAGAAGCAGTCTGTCAGTACATAGTTGCTAAAACAAATCAGTTTTAATTTCACTGTCCAGCTCAACTAAGATCAAATCTAGCATCGTCTGTTATATTTGTCCTTCCCCACCTTTAACAGACCCACTTCTCCCTTTACATCTGAAGACACATGGCACAGCCGTGATCACTGCCCTTGTGGAACACGGGGACATTCCTGGGTGTCACATCGGTCTCTGTGTTCTTGGCCACCTGTACATCGATGGCAATTTCAAATGCAGGTGCATTTGTAATTCTCACTCTAGTCCACTGAAAAATAAATAGGAAAGTGTGGGGGTTCACTGTCTCCATTACAGTGAACAATGCACTGGCAATGTTTGCAGACAATTTATGTTCTGTGTAGTTAATCTCAGGCAGAATCAATTCTGTTTCATGAAGATCTATATGCTGCAGCAGACATGCCTCTGATCATTCATTTGAGCTAGTCAAAGATCACTTTAAGGAAAAAAATAAAAGAAGATAAAAGGGAGTGTCTAGAAAGGTAAAGCCTTAATATCATATGAAATAAATAGCTTGGGTAACAGCTTCTGCATTTATTTGATGTGATGTTAAAAAAAAAAAAAA
>VWYO01009982.1:393421-474333 GCA_013400275.1 Rhadina sibilatrix
AAAAAAAAAAAAAAAAAGTGGAAAGAAGCAAGTTCTGAATAAAAGATACCATGTCTTGAAATTGTTATAAAATTGCACAGTATATTTCATCTGCTCTGAAGACAAATAACCTATGGCTTTCTTTGATATGAGTTTGCATAATACTGCATTAATAGAGTTAGCTCAGGCAAAAAGACATATTTTTATTCCAGTGAAAAGTATGAATAAGAAAAATATGAGCAGGAGAACAAGTCAGATACTCTACCAAGATACAGTGTTTATTTATGATAGGTGGTATAAAACTCTCTCATGCATGATGATTTGTTGTATGTTGTAGCAATCATTGAAATCCTTAATAATGGGAATAATTTATTTAAATTGCATACTTGGAATATAGTACCAGATTAGAGAAATCCTGTCTGTCAAATCAGGCTTCAGAGTTCAGATAAATTAGTTGCAAGAGTTTTCACAACTACAGGTCTTTGCAAGGAGGTGCCAAGTCCGTGCTTTCTTGATTTTTAGGATGGTGTTGCAAACAATACAGGGAATAGAATGCAGTATATTCAACAACTTCAGTTACAGGATTAGTAAATAGTCTTTGGTATGCAATAGTGAATTATCTCTTTGATTAGCAGTTGAGAACCTGAAGCTGACATATCTGAAAGGACATTAAAAATGCATGTGTAGCTTTTAATATAAAAATCCTCCTAGCTCATTTTCTCACTCTTGGAGACTTTGAATAGAAATCATTCTATTCAACTCACCAAGTCCATTTGTGATATGCAATCCTGCAAAACCAAAATCGGTATTTTTTTAATGTTCTACATCTCCATCTAAGAGAGATTCTGAATGCAAATACTACATAGATATTTTCATAGTAAGCTAATTTTTATAAGATTTGTAACCTTTTTTCTATGGTAAGAGATAATGACAAAATAGCATTTCAGTAAACCAGTAGAAACTATCCCTTGAAAGGCTGTTTCATTAATTGAACAGGAAAGATGAAAAAGACATGGTAAATAATTTACTTCTGTAAGAATTCAAGTGATGATCCTTTAAACAGAGGTTTGAAAAGAAATTCAGCTTTTGTAGGATATGAAAATTTTGAAAGTTTAGGGTTTTGTCCCTTTTTTTTTCAAAAAAATAAAAAAGGTAAATGAAGGTAAAGGTAAAAAAAGGTAAAAAAAAAATGAGATTCTTTGCAGAAACAATTCTTCCCTGGGAGTGGAAGAAGTACATCTGAGTTTGTCATGTGACTACAGGTATGCAGTCTTTGGCAGATGGGCTGCAATGCAGCTGTAAATACCAGAAATACATCCTGGAGCAGTAGCTTTAAGAACAAGGGCTCAAAGGAGCCAGACTGGTGCAGGCCATGAGGTGAACTTTCATTTAAATCTCATCTAGTAGCCATATGTCATAAACCATATGAGAAATGGGTCTCCCATGAAATCCAGCCTGCATTTCAGAAAAATGTTGTGAAAATTCTGACTGGAGAATAGTTTGACATACTTGAATTAGTAAATGCAAAAGAGTGTAGGGAGGGGAAGGTAAATAATATTTATTCTTCAAAAACTTATTTTAGAAACTTAAAGTGACAACTCCTTTTTGTCAATGTATGTTGTTTTATTAAACTTCTGCTGTTGTTCTGCTTCTGACATCAATGGTAGAGCTGTGTTAAGACTGTAACATTATATTGGCCCATCAAATCCTACAACTGTGTTAGATCATTTGAAATGGGTTGTAGGGTTAAGGCAATCCACCTGGGTTGTGAAACAAATTCTTGATTTCTCCATCCTTCTGTTGCTATTATTTGGCTAAGTTTTATTTATATCAATAAAAAACTACTCTGAGCTTACAACATTTCTGCTAAACAAGCTTTGGTATTTTGTTTCCTGAAAATTGAGAAAAGGAAAAGAAGAAAAAAAGATTTTTGCCCTTGAAGATGTTATAACACCCACTAAAAGTGTCTTATATGTGTGAGTAATTTTGTTAGGCTTTTCCAGCATACCAGGGCCTTTTAAAATTAAATTGCATTGTGATTAAATTTGTGGGAACTATGTTCAGTGGCAGCTAAAAAAATCCAGTAATTTCAGTAGGCCATGAATTAGATCCACAGAATATGAGAAAGATGAGCTGGATTATGTCATGTCTCACATCAGCTTGGAAAAATAGAGTATTCTTCGTCTTTTCAGTGGATGGTGGCTGGTCTTGTTGGTCATCTTGGTCAAAGTGCTCAGCAACGTGTGGAGGAGGGCATTACATGAGAACGCGCTCGTGCACAAACCCAGCCCCGGCGTACGGAGGGGACATCTGCCTTGGGCTGCACACGGAGGAGGCACTCTGCAACACACAGCCGTGTCCAGGTACGCCCCGTTGGCCCAGCTCGTTCTTTATGTGCCACGGAACAGGGCATCCCCACTTAGGCAATGTAATGTCCTTGATCTATTGTTCAGAAGGAGATAATTTCTCTCCCTTATTAAAGCGCACAATCGGCTCTTACGTGCCACAATGCTACAGTAAATCAAGTACTAGCAGAATATGTTCTACAGGACACTACCTCCTTCCTCCCTCTTTAAAAATTAAAATCTAAGTTACTGTATCTGAATCTGGATTAAGTAAAATTGTGTAATATTTGATGTGGACCATAAAGTGGACCAGGATCATGAGACTTTTAATAAAAATATCACAAATAATTCAACATGTTACAACCAAACATTCACAAGTATATTGCTAAGGTTAATACTCAACACGTGTTATCATTCGGTCCTTCAAGTAGATAATATTTGCTCTGTTTTCATATAAAACACAAAGAAAACTTTTATGGTCTTTGTAAAATTCCTTCTTCAACTTTGGATGTTAAGGAACAAAGACCTGATCTTTTCAAATTACTTTAGAGTGCTTAGTAGATTAAATGTCTCAGCATTTCTGCTAGTTGTATGATATTATGGATCATGTCGAGTTCTGTAACTTTGACTCTGCCTTTTGACTCATATTAAAGGAAACTCCTTTGTTTAAAATGAAATTTAAGTGAGAAATTAAGATTAAAACCACATAAACTTTCATTTATTGCTGATTAGTGGATTACAAGCAACAGCAAAAGGAAAGAAGCTCTGATGCCACACTATATTACTTGCTTCACTTAGAGGTCCTAGATATCATAGCAAAAGTTTTTAAAAAAAAAAAAAAAAAAAAAAGCCAAGCATAAAAATCAGTTGATTATTTGATTTTTTGAGACAGATAGTGTACGTTTCTATGTAGAAGTTGCATAGCTGCCTTGAAAGGTCAGAGCTGGAGTGTTCATTGTGCTAGTATTGTAGCTATTTCTCTTGTGCATTTATTTTCTACCACCATTTTCCTATAAATGATAGTCTGCAAACATTCATAAATAATATCTTCATCTTATTTTGACTGCCTGTGACCCAAATTTTGGAGCAGATGCAGAATGGAGGAGAAAGTTGGTTTCATTCATCTTGGTTCAAGAAAGTGGAAACCCTTATAAAACAATAACATTTCAGAGGCTTAAAATGTATTTTTCACATTCTGTAATATTTTATTGATATTTCAATCTCACTGAGAATTTGCTATAGGTTTTTGAAACAACACATCATCCACTAGCTGTGAGAATGGCCCTTGCCTCATGTTTACAATATAGGTTTCAAAACTGCTTTTTACTGCTGTTATTTCACATGGGTATGGGTCAAAAATAACCACAGTGCTTCATAGATCAAGTTTGGACAGATGCTTGAATGCCTGCAGAGCCATTTTCTTGTGGTAGGGAGCAGGTGAAGGGTGGTTCCTTGTGCAGATCAGAAAGCACCATTGCTGACATTCACTGCTTGAGTGATATGCTCAGTATAAGAGAATAGCAATGACTCTTGGAATCTAAAGAAAACCAACCAGCACAGAAATGAATATGCAAAAAAGTGGAAATTATTAATAACATTTCTTAAGTTATTAAAAGAGCAAAGATTTTTTGGCATTTGAAATTTTTTTTTTTTTTTTTTCCCCCCAAAGAAAACTAGCAGAAAATTAAACTTTCTGGAATCCTAATACTAAGGATTTGTGGAGGATATAGAGATTTAATGGCAAATCCAACTGAAAGTATCCAAATATGCATTTAAAAGAAAGTAACAGACTTGTGTCTGTAAAATACATCAGTTTTTCTCATATTTCGTTTTAAAAGCTGCATCATTGAGTTTTTAGTTTTTATTTTAATTTAGCCAAATGCAGTCATAGCAATAGGAAAGGAAACACTGCAGTATTCATCAGTAGTGCCTGATTATCAGTAAGTGTAACCAGTTGCAGTGGTGTCTGCAATTTGTTGCATAAAACAGTATTTTATACCTTAAGTATTTACAACTTCTGTAAGAGGTGAAAATAAATTCTGTCCTTGGATTGGTGACTCACACATACAAATAATGGACAAAGCAGCTGAGCATTTAGAAATGGTGGTTTAATACTGCATGATAAAAATTTAAATGTTACATTGATTCATCTGATTTTTCTGCAGTGCTGCCTTCACCAAGGGATCTCTTAGGAACTGCTTTATCTTAACCTGGCTTCAAAGGCCAGCCAAGACTCTGTACAAAGAAGATAAGACATGTCATGATTAAGCCTTGCCATGTTAGAGGTGAAAAGACAGGTTAAACACCTCTCAAGTCCACCCTCTCTTCTACATTCTCATGACTTGTGTACAAAACTGAAGAGCAAGTTGAAAGGAGCCTGAGGTGCAAGAGAGGCTCAGATACTTTGAAGATACAGAAATAAAAGGAATGAGGCAAGATAACTGGCTCAGTAGAAGAGCATGCAAAAGCTATGGGATCACCTTCCCAATGATGGCACATCTGACACTAAAGTCTTGGGTACTTTACTTCTCTGCAGCTCTCTGAACTCCCAACCACCTCCTCAAATCACAGGTTTGGTGTGAGGACCCACGATTGCAGGGGTTACCCTCTGTTTCATGCTTGCACTGATCCTCCGTGATTCTGTGTGCCAGATGAAGCTGATCAGCTCGGCACCAGACCCACAGACTACATCCTGTAGTGTCTGGGTGCCCTGCAGGACTCACATAATTTCTTTATAGGTCCCCTAAGAAGCAGGATGAAACAACAACCTTGCCCAGTCACCCATTTATGACTTAGCATGATCCCTGATGTAGCTTCTGCAGCAAAGGACCTGGCAGGTCAAAAGCACATTGGACAAGATGGGGCTGTGGGGTGCACCAGCCAACAAGATTCATTTAGGATGCCCACAAGTATTTTGGCACCTACTGCATATATCCCAATTATACCAGGATTGGAGAAGAATCTTGGCTCTGGCTTAAACATGCTCTCTGCCACCAAGGAGAACTGGGCCAATATTTATAATGGGCAACATTCCTTTAAGCTTGAATGGGCAGGGCTTTATTGTTACTAAAACGGGTAAAGGTCCAAATACATATTTTACATAGATCCAGCAGCTGCAGGTGCTAACAACAGCTTCTGGATGTGCCACACTAAGTAAGCAGGAAGAAGCCTGTCCATTTGCTTGACTCCCACCTCAGCTCTCCTACCCCCCTGAATTAGGATTGAACTACATTTCGGCATCTGCCTATGTGCTCCTAGTACCCACTCTGCTAATGAGTCTCTCCCAGGACCTTTCCTAGGAAACAGAAAAGCCAAGGGACAAAGCTGAGTATTTCTGCTACTCACAATAGCAAGATCTTACAAGCTGATTGTATCAAGGTATTTGTCCTGTTCAAAGAAGGCCTCATCCAGACAGTTACTAATTGTTCATTAAAGATCAGTATCCTAGTTCTTACCTGCTAGGTAAATCTATCTAATAAACAACATCTATTGCTTGGCATTTTTCAAGACTGCAGTCTCAAATATTCCTGCTGCAGTCTGTTAAATTTTAGGTGACTGAGAGTTTTAACTTCTTTCCAGTGTGAACAAGGGGAAAGTAATGACTGAATGTGAACCTTGTATTCTGGAATTATACAAGGTATTGGAAGGGGCCCCAAAGACTGTAAAACTTCTTTGACTTTCCACCTGATTAACAGTGTAGAAAAGCTTCACTAATTCACAAATTGTAATGTTCTTCAATTTAACTTGAATCAAAATTAGAAAATACACAGTTTTTTGTGTAAATGAAATTTGTATGTTTGCTTCACATTGGCATAAAATCACTTAAAATTCTGAAGCAGAAACAAGTTTGGTTTGGAATTTACAAATTTCAAACACTCTTTATTCTATATCAAAACCATAAAACCTATCCCTGCGGGAAAGCTGAAAGGAGAAAGGAAGTTTACCTGAACTCTGTCTTTACCTATATATGCCAACCTCAGAAGACTCCTATGAAGGCAAAGCTTGGCCTTGAGTTGTAAGAATGCTGAGTGCAGTAAACTCACACCACCTCATGGGAATGAGATCAATTCACTTCATTTAAGGAAAGTATCTGAGATCACACAGGCATGAAATAAAAAAATCTTAATCAAAGCTACATGAGGAGAGGAAGAAAGATAGAAAAGAAACAGAAGCTGAATGGGGAAAAGCAGATGAGAATCTACAGCCAAGAAATGAACCTGAAATAGCAAAAGCTAAAAAAGAAAACTTTGAAAAATCTTCAAGATGCTTCTATTTTTGTGGTTAAATACACATGCTGTTTCAGATTGGAACATATACTCTTATAGTTCTCATTGCTACTTTTCAAGAACATAAAAAAATGCAGTGCTGTTGTCCACCCTAATGACCTTGACTGAAGTTAACTCCACAGCTATCACTCTTTCTGTCACCCCCACAGAATCCTCCAGCTTCTCACTTGCATGCACAAAGGCCATGGCAGAATCCAAACCATGAGATTTCTGTGGCAAATTTGCATTGCATCCACATTTCAGAGACTTCTGCCAAAGCCAAACTGCCTTTGTTTCATCTGAATGAAGGAGCTGCCCTCTGCTAGGTGGTGGTAGCTCGGAGGAGGCTTTCACAGAATCACAGAATCACAGAATTTCTAGGTTGGAAGAGATCTTCAAGATCATCAAGTCCAACCCATGCTCTAACACCTCAACTAGACCATGGCACCAAGTGCCACATCCAGTCTTTTCTTAAACACATCCAGGGATGGTGACTCCACCACTTCCCCGGGCAGGCCATTCCAGTACTTTATCACTCTTTCCATGAAAATTTTTTTCCTAATATCCAACCTATATTCCCTTGACACAGCTGAAGACTGTCCCCTCGTTCTGTCTGTTGTTGCCTGGAGAAAGAGACCAACCCCGAACTGACTGCAACCACCCTTCAGGAAGTTGTAGAGAGTGATAAGATCACCTCTAAGTCTCCTTTTCTCCAGGCTAAACAACCCTAGATCCCTCAGTCATTCCTCGTAGGGTTTGTGTTCCAAGCCCCTCACCAGCCTCGTTGCCCTCTGGACACGCTCAAGCATCTCAATATCTTTCTGTCCTGATTCAGAAACACAAGCTATTTCTCTCTCACTCAGTGCACTTGAGCTCCTTCATCAGTGTCTGCGTGTGTGTCCTTCTCTGCCTGTTGCAGACAGCTGGTCCGAGTGGTCCGAGTGGTCCGACTGCGACTCGTCTGGCTTCCAGACCCGCGCTCGGCAGTGCATCATTTTGTTTCCTGTGGGCAGCCAGTGCACGGGCAACGCCACAGAGAGCCGAGCCTGTGCTGCGGACTCCAACTTTATACCAGGTGAGATCTGCCAGCTCCTTGAAGGGTTACTGAAATCTCCCAAGGTTTCAGGACCAAGGCGTAGTAGCACTGTTCCAGACTGCACTGTGCAGACCCATGAGCTGAAGCAGAACTGGCCTTTAGTCAGCACAAGGATGTTGGTCAACTGTGTGGAGACAATGTTAGATCTGATGTCTACATAAAAACCTGTCCCATGGCATCCAGTGCTGTGGAGCTGTCCCTACTGTCACTGCCTGGGGCTTTGGTTAGTCACTGTCACAGCATTCTGCAGGTCTCTCCCATTCTACTTGGCAACAGGAGATGAGTACACACAGGAAGCAGAAATAATTTGCTTTTTATTTTAAGTATTTTTGAGACTAGGATTATTAAAGAAACGTTGCTGTAGGTTTTGTGGTTTGCATGCACAAAATGAGTGCTGTGGTTGTTAATCTGGAAATCATTTCACAGAGTCCCTTACACAAATAACTGCTCAGAAAGGCAAATACTATTAGCTTTGCCTCCAGTCCTTATCTCCCATGACTGCTAAGTACCTGATGGATAGTCACGTTATGTATTATTCTATAGTATTCGTTAAAACTCATGACTGTACTTTTGTTTTTAAATCACAGGAGTAATTTAAATCCACACAACAGTATGGGTGGTCACAATGCACTGCTGTTAAAGGTTAAAAAAAGCTAGAGGTCTTTTCACAGACAGAAAAAATTACATTTTAATGTATCATTTGAAGTGGAACTGTGTTTATTCAGTGTAGCAACCTTTTGTTTGTGTGACTATGCAGTAAACTATAGTACAATGTAACAAAGACATCAGCAAAGTTAAACTCTGTTTTTATGGATGGTGCATAATGCTTTAACTCCCAAATAGTATCTTCCTCTAAAACCAATGTGAAAAACGTCAGTATAAAAGCAAAACCTCCCACATTGTATTTTCCCCTTTCCAAGGCTTTTGAAGCTCTATTGATATTCACATTCTGTGACTCTGCAGCTTAATCCAATATAAGTTCTACATCTTGTTTTGGAAGGTAGGCATTCTCAGAATCTGAAACAAGCTGCCACATCCCTTGCCCTTCTGGTTTGTTTGCTGCTCATCCTCACATTACCAGTAACACAGCAGATGAGGCCATGCCCATTACTCCCACCTTAGGGAGTCGAGCTTGCTTTCTTTGGTTCACTTGGCTCACTTTTACTCATCCAGGTCCTCTAACTCAGGGGTTTCCACCGAAGCTCTTGGCTGAAAAGACTAATCCCTGCAGAAGTGGCAACCTTCCTCTGTTGTAAGAACTGGACACATAGTATTAGTCCATTTCTGTATCTTTTCCTTCACTCCATTTGTTGCTTGGAAAGACATTATCAAAGAACTTAAAACTCTGCTTTTTTTGAAATCCAGATATACTCTATCACCTACTCCACTTGTATACAGGTGATCCTTGGCTCTTCCAGAGAGGTTCAAGAGACTGATTTGTAAGGCAGAACTTCCCATTATAAAAATTATGGTCTGGAAGTAAGGAGTGGAAAAGCTCAATTGCCAACAGATTTTATTCAGTATTTTCAAAGTAAAAATGGTAAGGATACAGGCTGGAATTACATTTTATTAGTTTCCAACTGAGACCTATGAAATTGGCAGTTGTCTTTTTTGAAGATGTATAACTTCCCTCTTCTCCCATTAGTGCTAGGTGCGACTTCTAGTAGTAATGAGCACATTTGAACACAAGGTAATAAAACTGTAGTTAATTTTACTTCAGTAAATTAACTCTTTCTCCACAAGCCTAAACTCCACAAAGAATGTTTCTATGTGCATTTCATCCTTTTCATTCCAGAGACATTTTGAGGCATGAATTAAAAATAAATTGCTGCTTTTTCTGGGGAAACTAAGGAACCTGAAGATATCATGGGTCCTTTCTATTAATTCTACCACATAGTGAAAATATTTTTTACCTTGAATTTGAAGTAGATGTAATAGAATGAATTTTTAAGTCCTTACTGTGTTAATCTAACTAGAAGTTCTCTGCAGTATTTTTTTCTCCTTGGCCTAAGTGGTTTATTTATTTTTCTAGAAATATCTGTGGCACGATCCAGCAGCATAGAAGAGAAACGATGTGGCGGTAAGCTTTTTAGTTCAAGATGTCTATTAAATGCTGAAATATTGACTCCCCATTTTTTTGCTTTTGTTTCACCTTTTGCACTCCCTTAGTATTATTCTACCTTCTAAATGCTACATTCTTATTATTTACACTTGTACAGGAAAAAAAAAAAGTCGTTACTTGTACAGAAAAATGTAGTTACTACAGGATTTCTCATTAAATATCCATCTGTCATTGTTGACCTTTGAGAGTAGAACATGCTTTATTGGATGTTTATATTTTCCTCTTTGTCAGCGTGGCAGTCACCCTTGTACTCAAAAAGAAATACCTATAATAATCTAGTTATCAGAAGGTCAAAATTTGTAAATCTGTTGCTCCGCCTTTTTCAGGATAATAACTCCACAAACCTCTTTTAGACTCCAAATACACAGCAGAGAACCAGCCTGCTAACAAATTTAATAGCCCAGACTCTATCTGGGGATCATTTTCATCTTCATTGCCAGAGACAAAACTAAAAAATAAATAAAAGGTTCCATTTTGGATAGTCATGATGCTAGAAAAATAGATCTTGAAAGGAAAAACTTCTAAAACTACTAAACAATAATAATAATTAGAAGGAAAATGAACTTTTTTTTTTTTTCTTGTGCTGAGCTATCACAGTTAGTCTGTGTCATCCTGGTGATAACTGTCCAGTTCTAGTATTCTTCTATGCACAGATAAGCTGCATTTTTAACCTAACAAAGGGCAATGAAAACACTGAGGTTATGCAAGGGTACTTGTGCATATGGTAACTTGTTATGGGAGCCAAGATAATGCCATTTGATTTTTTGCTAATTAACAGTGGTACTCTGAAAACATTTTGTCAAGTTCTGCAACACTGGGAAACCCTAATAAATGTGTAGAAGGATTATTTAGTGATAGACTGATATACTGGCACAATCAGTTCTGTCACCTAAATATTAGTTCATGTTTCTAAGTACTCAGTAGTCATATAAAGGTGCTACCTTAGATTTTACAAAAGATGAGACCCATGTACTGGCTCGTTTTTCTGTATTACAGTGAAAAAGATCTAAGAGATGTTTTTAAGACTAGCACTAGTATATCAGTTTAAAATCCTTCATTTGTACAACAACAAACAAATTTTCAGTCATGCTAAGATGAAATTTCCAGCATCAGCTTCTCAGTGATACTTCCCTAAAGGAAATCAAAAAGCACAGCTCCAGTTCAAAATAACAATGGAAAGCAGTGCAATTTGTTTATTTGGAGCTAATCCTACTGGTGCCATACCTGATCTGGTATCTCTGTTCAGTAGCATTAGGGGATGAATATGCTTTAGGTTCCCTCCTACAGTTTCATGCAGCAATAGGCTTCCTCTCTTTGTAGGTCGAGAGGGTTTCCCATGATCTGATGCCATTTTACATTTGAAGAGCAGAGCAGATGGGTGGGTGCTGGGCTCTGAGTTGTTGACTTTGCACTCTCTAGCTGCCATGCTTAAAGGTGTATTGAGATTCAAGGAGTCCATCTCTTGCTACTTCCCATTTCCCCCTAGAATACTACCATTTCTTCCTCACTCCCCCTTAAATAAATACAAACTTCCAAGAGCTGAAGAAGGGAACAAAGTGGCCAAGATACAAAAAGAGTGGCAACCAATAAGAATCAAAGCAGAGATGGAAAAACATTTGCTGCTGCATCTGGGAAATGCATCCAATAAATGGGATATGGAAAATGTTTATGGAAAGTAGGAAGAGGCTTCAAAGATATCAGGATTTTGTCAGTTCTGCCACTCACTATGTGTAAGAGAAAGAACTGTAATAGCAGCAGAGGAGGTGATACTGTAGTTCACTGAATGAAAAAACTATTTATGTGCACTATATACATAATTTATATATAACAATGCTGTGTTATACAGTTTGAAAAAAAAAAAGCATGAACTATTCAAACATACAGAATGCAATTAATTTTTCTTTTATTTGTGTTCTGAACTTGTTTAAGCATCTTTCAACAGTCTCTACTTACAGAGATGTATGGGTATCTAAGATTCTTATAATGGTCCCTTCAGGGAGGTAAAATGAATTTACTACTGAAGGGATAAACCATTGCAATTGAGACGTTTCAGGGAAACACATGAAAATTCCCTTATCCTTATTTGAATCAAACACTTGTCTACATTTTTCCCCAAGCTGAAGCTTTTACTGCTACTGCCTTTAAATTAATATTGCCGCCTTCCCTCCTCTCTGCAGAGTTCAACATGTTCCACATGATCGCAGTGGGATTAAGTAGCTCAATCCTCGGTTGCCTTCTCACCCTGCTTGTTTACACGTACTGCCAGCGGTACCAGCAGCAGTCCCACGACGCCACTGTCATCCACCCGGTGTCACCCGCTCCTCTCAACACCAGCATCACCAACCACATCAACAAACTGGACAAATACGACTCTGTAGAAGCCATCAAGGTGAGCAGAGGGCTGGCTGCGAGCTACTCTGTACACCTAGACAACATTTCTCCCCTATCAAAAGAATGCTCCTTGCTACTTTTGGCATTTGAGCTCAAATTATGCTGATTGTTAATGACAAAAGTGGATTTCACTTGAGGTATTGTAATTGCAGATCCTTTCACTAGTCAATCCCTGTTAGGCAGGAAGTTGGATTTTGCATGTGTGTATAATTTATGTATCAGGTTTTCCTGGGGAAAAAAGCAAATCACTCAAGTTATTTCGTGGGATTTTTTTCCTAATTGTGTTCCCTAGTGACTTGTTCAAGAAGTAAATAGGGCCATGGTAAATTCACCATGGCATCTACTGAAGAAATTCTTGTGGCTCTGATGAACCAGTGTCAAGGGCACTGTTCATCTTCCTGCACTATGTCTCTGTATGGAAGATGTATCTGGTGAACATATTCTGGGTCAGACTCTCAGCTAGAGTTTACAGCCAAACTACTCTGTGAAAATGCAATACCTATGTATGGAGAGTCTATAATGATATCCATACTATTTCATCATTATTCCCAAATTGCTGTTTTCTTTTTGTGACCTTTTAAAATAACTCTGCTTTTCAGATCCACTGAATTAAGGAAGGATGTGCAGTCTGAAAATACCTAGTTCAGTATCTTCAGATTACAGAGTTTATTCATCCAGCTGCAAGGCTCTTTTGCAAATGAGGATTTTTCTTGAATCCTACCTGGTTAATCCAGTTCTTCAATTCTGCATTTTTCTTTCTAATTAAAGACATTTTAATGAAAAATCATTAAAAATAGCAAGAAAAGTGTGGATCTTCTATTCAGTGGTGGAATATGGACCTAATTTAAAGCTTTTTCAAATTCCACATAATCTCTCTAGATAGCTACAGAACCAAAAAAAAGAAAAAAAAAATCCTTTGAAAATTCGTATTCTAATGACCATATTACTTTTTAAGGCCTTCAGATATTTCTGCCACTTGAAAATCAGGGAATTAAGACTAGAATTAAGGAATAAAGAGAAAATAATACTTATTCAGTAAAAAGATAGTGACTCGTTCTAATAAGAAGAACTGCATATGTATGATAAAAAATATTCATAGAATGATAAAATTAGTTTTGTAATATTGGGGGGGAAAATGCCTGGCTTTATTAAGTAGAATTACTTTCTGTAGGAATGTTATTATATAAGAAGATACTTCTTGCAAATGCAAGTTTTTGTAAATGTACAGGTATTTCTCAATGCATTTTTGACTGGCTTACTTACAGATATTTGCCACAAAATCTGCCTTGGTGAAAGAGTGGTTGCTTTTCCTATGTCCTTTTCATTTTCTGATTTATTTTTTTTCTGTTTCTTCCCAGGCATTTAACAAAAACAACCTGATTCTAGAGGAGAGAAACAAATACTTCAATCCACATCTTACTGCAAAGACTTATTCTAATACTTATTTTACAGATTTCAATAATTATGATGAGTACTAATGGGCTTGTGTATTTTCTGGCCTCCTGTAACTCCCCAGTCCCCAAGGCCTGTGCTACTCAAGTGCTCATGTGATTGAGGCTTCAGAGATGAAGTTCAGAGACATTTCAAGCACGATCCAAGTCATCAATGTCCCATTGATGCCAAAAGCTCAAACTGCCTGTTTGTGATGTTTTCTTTGCAGAATGCAAGGTTGGCCTTCAGTTTCAGGGGCAGCTGTAGTCCCTCCGTGTTGCTGGACCACTCATGAGGATTGCATTGCTTCGCTCAGTTTCATAAATTTCCACTCATATTTCTCTAACAAGTGACTAAGTAATTCCAGAGTTTTAAAAAGAAATAATAATGTTACCCCTTAAACCTGTGCCAGGAGTACAAATCTAATTTTCTTTTTAGGCGTTGTCTTTTATTTCCTTGGGGTTTAAAAAGGGAGCTTTGCTGTCAGCCCTCTCTGCAGTCTCCTGAAGCTCACACTGCCAAAAAGAGCTCACAAGGTGCTGGGGATGACAAGAAGAAATGTGGTGGTTTAGTGGTCCTCTGCAGCAGCTCTGGGCTCTGTAGGCTGATCTTCCTGGGCTGTAAATCACTCTGAGTGCAGTTCAGCTGCTCAGAGTGCAGAGAAGTACTAAGGCTGTACCGAGGGATACAATCTTGTAATTAACCGGGACACTTCCAGGGTCAGTGGTTTCCAGTTGCAAGCCGAGCCCAGTCACGTAAAGCCTTCACCTTGCTCAGTTTAATTTTTGCAAGGATGTGGGAGGGCATGTCCCACAGGGAGACCGAGGGAGGAGGGCAGATGGGAGAAGCACACTGGGAGGCTTTTTGTGTGTCTTTAATGAACCAGCCTTGCTGCAGCACGTGGGTTTGTTGTGGCATTCCACAGGCTTCCTCTCCCTGGTGCATGCCCGTGGGACAGGTTTGTCCCTGAGGGCTGTGGCACTGGCCACAGGCTGGCCACAGAGCAGTACAACTGCACCGTGTGTTGTGTGCCGTCTCTGGCTCTTGGGGGTAGGTAGGCATAATCATAGCTCTGCTTTTTTCTTTCCAGCTTTTACTTTATATGCATGTGTCCAACAAACAAAAGCTGGCTCAGAGAATACATTGCAAATACATTTGCAAAGGGCTGCCTCATCTTGCTGCCATGTCTGACTTGCATCAGTCAGCCCCTAGAGGAACATTCTTATGGTGTTTTGAGTGGTGGTCTTGTTGGACTTCTTTGATGTAAATATTTAAAGTACTATTTGAGTTTTAAGTTATCAGTTTTAATTCCTTTTGTAGTGGTAGATGAGGAAATAACGTTTTATACTATTTTTCTTTGTCCTGTCTGTTTTCACCCACATTCATGACATTTTTATTTTTGTATCTGAAATTCCATATGTATAACTAAAAAGAAAATTGCAGGGATTTGAGTCAGATTTTACAGAGTATATAGTGGCAAGGAAGCATTTGCTATTCTCAGAAGCTTGTGAGAAGAAATTAAAAGTGAATATTAAGGATTAAAGAACTAGGCTTTCATTTTCTTGCTAAAAGCAAAGACTTTTGCCCTAGAATACTAGGGATGTAGGTAAGAAGAAGCAGAGTGGAAATGTTTCCATTCTGTTTAGAGCCCTTGCTAATTAGGTTATCGTATGAGAGACAAATAGAGAAAAAACATGTACAGATTATAATGATTCACAACTAGGTATGAAAAAAAAAATCAAAAAGTACCAATAAACACTTCCATAGCAATGGTAAACACTGTATCTACTCATGGCAGTGAGCTATGTTTTTGAATGGGGATAGATCTGAATGTAGCACTATGCTTCCAATCTGTTCTACAGAAAAATGAAAAAATTCAAAGTGGTCTTTAAAATGCTATGCAGTAAAATGAACACACATTTACTATCTATGAAAGTAATTAAGATCAGCTGCCTATTTTTTTTTCCAGCTGAATAGTTCTCCCTGTTACTAACTCAGTCAAATGAAAGCACCTCACCTTCACACCAGCTCATCTCCAGAAATATAATAGTGCTGGGTCTCTATAATTGGTGATTTTTCAGTGTACATTAGATTTGGTTTTCCAGGAATAAATTAGCTGATTGCCCTGGGTAAGAGAAAATTTTGTTTGTAAGAGATAGAGAGGAGAAAAGCTCTCCAAATCATAACCAGTATGGTATTTGAATTACTGTGTTCATGCCAAAAGATAAATTTTATATTTAAATAAAATAAAATAAAATAAGATCTATATTGTTGCTACTGCCAAGAAAAAGCAGTACATGTACATACACACATATTAGCAACATTGTTTCATTCTGCCCCTGTACTAAGAGCACATTAATCCAACTTCTGGATTTTATATTTAGGCTATTAGTTTTGAGACCAATATCTTTAAAATATTTGAAATATGTACTTTTATTTTACCTTTTTTAATTAAAATTACTGAAATTATCTCTTTTTTTCTAACTCTTCAGTAGCTTAAGGTGCGCCTACCTTTATAGTGATCTATTTTTCATTCTTTTCATGGATAAATACATATGTTAGATACATGCTATATATGTGGTAATAATACCCTAGCTTATGTCTGCATGATCATAGGTAGAAGTCCATTTAGCAGATACTCAGTCTGCTTACACTTCCCTCTCCTAAAGGAGTATTTCAGGTGTTCCTGAAATACTTTGAGATCTTTAAGCAGCTCCCATGCCAACATGTCAGGAAAGTGTTTCTTTTAATTATTTTTCTTTGTCATTTAGCTTCCTAAATTTAATTATTCTATATCACAGGTAGAAATATATTCGAAACTCTATCTGAAGCAGCAGGGTAAACATGGAAATTTCACAGCACTTAAATGAGAGAAACTTGATGGCAAGATTTCCTTGTCAAGCTAGGTTGTGAGACAACAGGTTTTAAAGCCTTTAGATATTTGTGTCTTAGGTAATTTTAAAGGACCCCAGATACAGCACTGCCTGTATCACTATTTTCACCTTCTGAATTCTATGTAGCTGCCCAGGTAGGTTAGTACAGCTCTTTCTAGTACACGGAGCAAAGCAAAGTGCAGTCTCTATTAATTTTAAACTTACTTTATTTAGCATTTTTTATAAAATAGGCTACAAAGCTGAAAAAGCAGGCTTCATAGAATTGTTTAGGTTGGAAGATGTCTAAGATCAAGTCCAACAATTAATCTAGCACTGCCAAGTCCCCTATGAAATGATGTCCATTTCTTCTTGAAAGCTATTGTTTTTCTTTCTGTCAAAACTTGTTTTAGCCAATAAAGCTCTCAAAATTTCTCAAGGATAAAATTTGTTTATGAAAGTATTGTTCTACTCTTTGAAAGGGAAAATCAAGTCCCTTGCTCATCAAATACCATGCTTAAATATCCTTCTTCCTTTCTCTTGGATAAAGTGATTTATTTTGAATATATAATTATATTACCTCTGATGCCATTACTTAATATTACTAATCATGTTTACACTGATTGCATAAATTTAAAAATGCTTTTCTATTTTGAATGCAAACAGATTTGCAGATAAATGAAAATTCTCTAAGTAAAGCTGTTTCCATGTAGCCCTGCTGCATGGAGGGAGGAGGAAGCAAGGTTGCCAGTCACATCCTGCATGTGTATACACTCATTGGCCAACTCAAAGTACCACTATGCCTGAGTACACTTTTTATGCTTCTTTTTTATGTCTGAATCATAGCATATGTTCCTCGGTTGCTTAGAAAATGGTCTCTTGTGCTTGCAGATATATCTGGGATGTTGATTTGAGTCTGATGATTTTTATGGCCTTTTTAAGTTACTCTATGTAGAAGCTTTTCCAGCCGCTTGCGGTCACCTGATGTTGAAGCAGTGTGGTTTGGCTAAAACTAATCAAGAGATTTTTTACTAGGATTAGGAATTTTATAAGAGAGTGGACGACAGAATGGGGCTTAAATGGCTTTGCTTTCCAGGCTATTAAGCAGTACTGATTAAAGTCTCACATGGATGTAGGATACTGTGCATTTAGTTAGCTCTACCAGAGATCCACACCAGACTCTGGGAAAAATACCATGCCAATGTACAAATCAAGAGCTACTGAAGCACTTATGTTACTGAAGAGATTTCTCAGAGCATCAGATCATATGGCTTTTCAAACCAGAAAAGAATGTAAGAGGTCCCAGATGTAAGCAAAATGTTAATAGGATTAAATGCTTCAGTATTATTTTTTTCCTCATAATTATAGAATGAAAATATTCACTTCTTTAAATGTGGGACCAGTTTTAATAAAATTGGTGCAACATGAGCACATTCCTAATGTTGATTGTATGCTTTGCTGTATGAGATCAATTCTGTAAACAGTTTGGTCCAAGCTTATCTTGCCCTGCTTGAGGTGTCTGGCCAATTTTAATTGTAGCTGCCACCAGCATCGTCTTTGTCTTGTTTAGGAAAACATACTTAGATGGGCAGAGCTTCATCCTGGTGAGGGCTTGTGTCTCTCCACCAACACTGCAGTGAGCCTAGAAAGATGTACTTCTAATTTTCAGTATCATTTCCATGCCTAGGTTGGCATAAACTAGGCTCTTGAGTATAATTTTGTTCATCACATAAGTAACCACACCAAGATCAATGGTATAGATGTAACAAGTTACTTATTTTTATGTGTTTACAGAATTGAGCCCAAAATGTATTGCTTCTGCACAAATCCATGCACAGTACAAGATGACTTTGATAGTAAAAAACCAGATTCATTTAAAATTGTTCACAAGCGAATCTGCATCTTGATATCAGGGAATAATATGTGTTCATTGTGTGGGGTATTTGAATTCATTCCTTTCTTTGCTAAATAAATGAATGATAAAACAAGATACTGCTTGACTTCATTTAAAAGCCATTCTTCCAAATAAAGAAGGATTGTGGGATCTGTGGACATTTTCCCTTTTTTTCTGTCTACTCTTCTCCACAAAAATCAACCTGTGTGTGACTGAAATAGCCTTTAGCTAGATTGTTCTGTGTCACTAAATGAATGCTTTGCATTGTGTTGCCATGCGACAACATTCTCTAACTGGGATGGTACAAAGAGGGAAAAATGCAAACCTGGGAGGTTTGGCAACAATTTCAGCCCCAGCAGAAGCAAGGGTGGGCAGAAGTGAAAACAAAAATGTAGAAGAATGTGACTGGAGTCTTGGCAAACTTGTCAATAAACTCAAAGGAACGCAGAGGCTTTTTGAGAACTGCCAAGGGTGAGGCTATCCAGACTGCAAGCTCCTGGATAATCAAGCCAACTAGTAGCTCAGGAAAAAGCAGTCTGATTGCAACAGGTATTTGTGCAAAGTTGCAAATGTTTCTCAGAATGGAGCAAGAAATTTACTGGTGACACTGTCAGCACCAGGTTAACCAGAGGGGGTGGAAATGCCCTCAGAAGCAGGGAGCACCACCAGACAGGTGGCATATTTACCATACTAAATATCCTTCTTGTTGGCAGGAAGGATAAGGCAAGAGGAGCAGGTCTGTAGAGCCGGTGCTAAACTTGTGAATTTTGGACTAGCTCTAGGCTAGTCTCACAGGCTGAACACCCACAGCCAGTTAGAGTGTGTACCCCTTTAGTTTCCCCCATTTACTAAAGAAAAAAAATTGCCCCATGGGGATGGCATGCTCTTAGCCTACTTCATGGTGCAAGTTAAAGCACAATGAGAAGTGTACTGGGAACTGATAGACCTTTTGTTTCTGTTGGCTTTTTGAAGGTTGGATACTTCCTCGCATACTTTTCCCCTTCCCTTTTCTGCTTGTGGAAAATTGATCACAGCTTCTACCTTGCTGAATATTTATCAATTTGAAGGAGAGATTTTATGCCAGTAGTGAGGTCTGCTAAAAATTTTTACTGTAAAGATGACCTCTGTGGTTGTGTGCAAACTGCTGTAGTGATACCAAGTCTGTCTGTCTGTAATTGGTTCAGTTTAAACTGAAGGTACCATAGCAGTTCCTCAACTGAAAGGATCATCTGAGCAGGGATGGTAATTTTCACAAAAAAGATTCAGTGTAATTTTCGGCATTCTCAAAATCCAATCCTAGAGGCTGAGAATGCAGAAGGAAGGTGTTACTTGCACTTGGGTTTTTTGTTATTTTTTTTCCCAAGTATTCAGACCTCATTCAACAGTAGATTTGGATTTGAAAAAATCATGGAAGGTAATTAACAATAACAAAGTCGTTTTGTTCACCACAATATAAGAAAGATATTAAACTATTAGAGAACATCCAAAAGAGGGCAACAAAGATGGTGAAGGGCCTTGAGGGGAAGCTGAATGAGGGGTGGCTCAGGGCGCTTTGTTTGCTCAGCCTGGAGAAGAGGAGACTGAGGGGAGACCTCACTGCAGTTACAACTTCCTCGTGAGGGTCAGAGGAGGGGCAGGCATTGATCTCTTCTCTGCAGTGACAGTGACAGGATCCATGAAATAGTCTGAAATTGTGTCAGGGAGGCATAGGCTGGCTACCAGGAAAAAGTCTTTCACCCAGCGGTTGAGCACTGGAGCCAGGTTCCCCAGGGAAGTGTTCACAGCACCAAAACTGACAGGATTGAAGAAGCTTTTGGACAACACTCTCAGGGACATGGTGTGACTCCTAGGTGTGCTGTACAGGGTCAGGATCTGGACATTGATAATGCTTATGAATCCTTTCCACCTCAGCATATTCTGTGTTTCCGTGTGATTCTCTAATATATTCCAAGATTCAGCAACTGTATTTTCTAATCTGCTAAATCCATGATTTTGAATGAATTCTCACTTTTGTTAGCTACAGCAGTAGACATTGACTGAAAGTGAAAGAAATATAAAATTTCAAGTAGATAGGAAATTTAAAGACCCAACTTTTAAATAAAACTTTGATGACAGGAAAGCTGCAGAAGAAATCAGTTTTATATTCTTGTGCTGAAAAGTGCCTTCTTTTTTCATGACCCTATGAAATAACCTGTACAATGGAAAAAGTGTTTATAATAATGATGCATCCATGATAAAAATAATTGACATTTTTAGCAATAGTAAACATTTTGGTTTGGTATCATGACAATGCCGTTGTTTATTGCAATAATGGGAGTAAATGATCCCTATACAAATCTTTATAGGGAATCATTTTTCCTTTTCATTAATTTCTTCAAAACCAGCTTGGTTAGCAAAACTTTTCATGAAAGCTGCCAAAGATACTCACTCATTTTAAGAAGAAATGTTGTGGTGGCTTGAGCATAGAAGCACAGGTGCAGGGATCTAAGCCAGTTAAAACTGCAGCCTCTTTCCACTAGTGTTGACCTCAGTTTGGATTTACACCTATTCAGACAGCTTATATATTTTTTTTTTCCCCAGCTTGTCAGATTTATCAGCCTCTCCATGGACTTATTTAGTTCTCCACAGGTAACGTTACATACTCCTTTACTGATCATCTGGGATACAAAGAAGAAGCTCAAATGATGGGTTATGATTGTTTTTCCATCTTATATCCCATCACACATTATCCTTTCTAGTGACTTTTTTAATATTTTAAGTCATTTAATTTGATGAATTATCTTTTATCAAATTGGATTCTAATTTGGAGAGAGTGGGGAGTATATCCCTTTCCTTATGTTCATTACTCAGATTTATATTATTTGGCGCTTTTTTTTTTCCTGGATTTAGTGTCTTTTTTCAAACTTTGAATAAGAATTTTCTGCCTCATTCAGGTATTTAGTGTCAGCATGACCTGAATTTTGTCTTTTTGTGCTCATCTAACACTTTTCTCCAAATCAGAACACTTAAAATGTGTACTCAAATCTTAGTCACACATCTGTGGTCTTCTAAGCCATACTCGTTGTTTGCCTGGTTTTTGTACCAGGAAGCAGCCCCAGCCTGGAAGGGAACACCAAGTTCTGCAGTGATAAATTTGGAGTCTGTTCAGAAGAAAAGAAGAATTAACTTCTTTGCTGTTTTATATTCCTTTTGAAGCTTGCTTCCTGATATTATTCAGGTGTACAAGTATACTTCTCTCCCAGTGCTCTTCAAGTAAATGCTAACAGTAAATGCCACATTTATGCAATTTCTTCATCCCATGAAGTGTTGAAGTGTGTCTGATACTAAAACAGACATAAAACTTGACATCAACCCATACCAAACAGATGGGTGGAAGTGTTTTCAAATCTTATTATTTGGTCCCAAATATGGATTTCCTAGAAATATTCATTACTTCTCAAGAACATCCCTAGTCATTTTTCTTGAATCCTTGTCAATTACCTGTCCATGCCCATAATAAGCCCACCTTTGCCTATGATTTGCCATGAAATCTGAGTTAGGATTTCTCCTAAAGTACAGATTAGAGTGGAAGATACTTTCGAGTAGTAAAAATGTTGCTCTTGACATACACTTGTGCTGCAGAAGGGCACAGGTTGAGGAGGGGATTCTACTATTCCCATCACTAGCACTTATGTAAAAAATGAAACTAAAGGAAAGTTAGCAGCTTGGCTTGCTTGAAGTGGTTTTGGAATATGAATTCTTTACTTAGATTACAGCAATTAACATAATTAAAAGCTATCATGAGAGGTAACACCAGAAGTATCTTCAAGCCTCTTTCTTGGGAGTAAATGGGTGCATCTATGTCTGTACTTCTGGTTTTCCTTATCTGGATATAATCCTTTTAAAGGATAGCCTTTCCTTGTTATGGAATCAAATATTTCTTGATTTTTTATTTTTATTTTTTTTCTCACAGGAACTGAAACTGTCCAAATCATAACAGGATTACTTTCTGCATAGAAATCCTCCTCTCCACCATAACTGAAACACCCACCCACGTTACCCTGTGTGCTACAGCACAAAGTTTGTGTGGTCCTCCAACCCCTATTCCAGTACAAATTTCCAGACACTTTAGCAGTTGTCTCCATCCTATCTGTTACCAGTCAAAAGCTGGTTTCTGGTTAATCTGATACCTGTGTACTCTCTGGTCATCTGTGACTGAATTGCTTCAGACTCCACCTGACAAGACATGTCAGTTCCTCAATAAAAATGAGGTTACAGAAGGCTCATGTGTGTACTTAGGGACAGACATTATCAGAATATTGGTAGTTTTTCAGATTAAGGTAAACATTTTTCTGAGAAAATCACAGTAGGTAAGTAAGCCATATTAAAAATCATTTATGACAGGCAAATCTTTGAATCAGATCTCAAAATCTTACCCAGTCTTTATGATTAAAATTCATAGTGGAGCTTGATAAAAGCTCAAAGTAGAGCTTTGATAAAACAAAACCAGAAAGCAGCAAACCCCTAAATCATCAGTACACACATAAAAATTTGAGGAAATTTCATCCACCATATCTCTTCATTGAATGCACCTCGTCTACAGTTCAATATCTACTAAAAATTTGCACTCCCTTTTTAAATGTTCACAAAGTAAATAACTGAGCAATCAAAAAGTGTTCTAATATTCAGAAGAGTTGCAGACCTGTCCCTTTGCAAGAAGTCTGATGACATCACAATCAGCCAGTTATCAACCTGGAAAATTTACAGATAATAACATTTAAACATTAGCTGACTGTTTTAGCCAACACCAGGAGCCCTCCTCAAAGCTTTCCTGGAAAAGCAGAAAGAATTGTGCTGCTGAGCAGGTCAGAATTTGATTTGTTTCATCTGCACATTTTCTAACACCAATAACAGGTGGGATTCGAGGCTGTTGGTTTTTTTTTTTTTTTACATAACTCGTGTGTGTGTCTGTGGATGAGAAGTCTCTGCTGAAAAGACAAACTGTCGTACACCTGCCTTATGGCTTTCTACCTGCTGTTTGTAGCCTGATTTTGAACAAAACATGTATATTCTTGTATTTCTGGGCTCACATGCTCTCTCTCCTCTGTATGTGTACCAAGCACATATATATCCATCACGACAAATGGAGATTGGGACAAGGATTGCTGACGTCAGTGTCAGATCACAATTTTAGGTTTTTGTGTGTGTAATGATATTTTTTTCTTCCTGTTCCCTGTGATCATGTTTCTTACTGATGCTTGAGAGCTCACACACCAACTGAGACCTGGTACATAAACACAAAACAGCAAATCAGGTTTCTATGTGGGAGTTCTTCATGTGAATTACCTCAATATTTGAGCATCAGTTGCTGTCATCTTTTGACTTAAATAATGTATTATTATCTCCAAAGAAAAGCATCTAGAGGGTTACTCAGACAGTCAATACAAATTCAGTTTAGTATCCTCTTTATTTCCTCATTAGAGAAAGCAATTCCAGGGTTGCAGGGGCCAAATAGTGATCATTAGCAGGGGTTCCACTGCCTTGCTAGCAAGCTAGTCTGCCATTACTGCTCCAAAACATTGTTCTATGACATTTCAATGAGGGTCAAAAGGGATGCTAATTAAAACTAAAGCATGATGTACACAACTTCAAGTATGCCCACTCACAGGTGGATTTTTTTCCTAAGAACCTCAAGTTTCTGCTAGGCATGGAATCTAAGTTAAACTAGTGTTTCATGAGTACAAAAATCATGCTGACCAGCAGTAACAAAGCGCCTCTAGGCCAGGAGTCTTACAAGTTTATGTCTAATGAAATGGGCCCAATGTAGTGAACTCAGAGCTATCATTAATAGGTGGGCAATTGCCAGCAGTGAAGCATCATGGTTTCCCTCTAATAGCAGACTCAGAAATGGCAACTGCACCTGGAGGTTCTGTTTATTAGAGCACTGTGTCCAGATGGTAGGCTTCAGTCTGCTTTGTCCGCAGGATAATAAACTCCTGGTTTCTTCACTGCAACAAATAAAATTTCTACAAGAATATTGGCCACTTTAACAAGTTAGTAACTTAACTTCAGCAACAACCCCATAACCAGTCTATAATGACCTTTTCCTCACCAAAGCTTTGATTACTAAAAAATAAATATTATTTCTCAGTCAGGCTTCTATGTACACTACAAGTATTAAAGTTAAAATGTTCTTGTTCAGTATTTTTGTCATGCTATCTTGCTTCAGCCAAATCTACAAATAAAACAGATAATTGCCAAGAATTTTTATCTTTGTGAAAGCATGTGAAATGGCATTTATTTACCTAACTGAGCAAGTGTTAAATTCTGAAAGTCTGTTTAAAGACAATAGAGGTACTTGCAAAATAATTTCAGTCCAAGAAGGCTGAGTCTAGAATATTGGTGGTAAATACGATTAGAAGTCCTGGAGTGAGAATTAAAAACAAACAAAAAATGGGGAAGGTCTACAAAGGTCATAAGGAAACATGCCATGAAATAGGGAGGAATATTTGTGGCTCTCTTACCAGTGCCAGTAGGTGAGATGGGTAAGTGACCTTTTGCTCTTTCATAGTTGGAAAGATTGAAATTATTTATAAGCCCTAATCTCACCCAGATCATAAACCTAGTCTACAAATTGTTGTGAGGGATATTTTTTGTTCCAGAGAAGCCATAGGCAGCTGGCAAAAGAGGAAACTCTTCTTTCACAATAATAGATTAGAGGTACACCTTGGTTTTGCAACAAACACTGCAGTACTTTGTAGGGCGTATTTACCCACGTATGGTGGATGTCCCTACAACACTTCAACTCTTTTAAGCAGACAGAAGCCCACTTGCTCTGGCTGGTTAACTGAGGCTTCCAGCTGCTGAGGGCTGCAGAACAAGGTCTGACAGGTGGGATGAGCTGGTCACAGAACTTTCTGTAATTTGTCTTTGCCAGGTGGTGCTGGTTGCCCACACCAAGGCACCAGTGGGTGTATTCACCCTCTGGTCAGCCAAACCACACCTGGTCCCCCCTGCTGGCCTGCATAGTGGGAACATAGTGACATCTCACCTACCAGTTGTCTGAGCATCAGTAGTCATGATGAACAAGAGACGGTACAATCCCTTTTTATTGGTGAGGGCACAGTGGCATGGCAAGATTAAGGAGCAGTTTTATCAAGGCACAGAGCTGAATGGCTCTCACTGAAGAGAGTCTGAGCATTAAATTTGTAAATTTTCTGAGATACAAAACTTGTCTTGTGGCAAAAACAGGCATCAAACCATAGCCCCTGACCTAGAGATTTATTCAGAAAAGATAATCCTTGATGTCACAGAGACAGTTTTGAGTTAAAAATGTCATAAGGCTCCACATCTCACCTATAACATCTCTAAAAAGGGGTGGGGTCTCATTTTTACCCACATGGTCTGTTTTCAGAGAAAGATCTGACACAAGTCCAAGCAAACTCTGAAATCTGGTGTTCTCTAATTTTTTGTCATGCTGTAGCTCATCAAAAGTTTTGGCAAAACCCACAGATTTTTCAAGCCTTTTTTCCATAATGTAGTGCAGAAATATGCATTGGCATTTTCCATCTCAGCAGTAGGAAATGTGAGAATACTTGAGCAAATATAACAGTCCATCATCTCCCTCAAGCTTTTACAAATTTACCTGCGGAACTGGGATGCTATAAATCTGCACATAATTAGGAAAATTCTAATGTAAGCTGAACTATGCTGTGATCCTTGAGAAAGGAATAACCATTAACCATTAAGAACTTGGACACGTTTGTTTAGTGTGCTGTTATTCCCTTTCCACATTCCATGTGCTATCGCTTAGCAATTTCACTGCAAAGATAAAGCAATACCACTGGAATGAAACACATTAACACTGGCTAATTGGTAGGTCACTAGAAAAGAATTTTCCTCTGGATGGAGAGAGTTTTTTTTAAAAAATAAGCTTCCGCAGAAACCTATCTTCACTCCCATGCTGTTTGTGCTAGTCAGGATGAAAAAAAAAAATATTGAGGTTGTGGACACAGAAATACAGAATTAATGACTAAAGACAAGGAAAAGCTACAAAATCAGAATGTCATGCAAACAAATAGACCATGCAAACTGTTTGCAGAGTCTTGTGTAATATTCCTTGGACCCATGCTTTCCTATCTGAAGGTAGACCTTGATGACTGCAGCTGATTTTACCTAGCTGTGGAGCCAGATGTCCTTGGAAAGCTAAGACCAGTTGCCATTCTCTTTCTCACATCCAGTGACCACTTGTTGTCTGTGGAGTGGCTGTGTTCCACAGAAGAGATAATCAGTATCAAATAAGAGAATGGGGAATGAGGAGGAAATGAGGAGGAAACCCTATATTTTTATAGGGTTATTCATGGCTTTAATAGAGCAGAGGTATCTAAAAGTAGATAGACATGTTTTTCTGATATTTTATCTATACTGTCCATTACAATTACCCTGTTCCAAGCTGAATGGATGGATTATGTATTCTATAAAGAGTACTGTAACCTTGTAGCTCTTTATAAACTCTACTTGTCTTCCTCTTGAGTCTTCTTTCTTTTTTCTTTTTTCTTTTTTTCTTCTGCAATAGCAATTACATAACTCACAGATTAATTTGGTTTGTTAGACAGATAACATTGGATGTTTAAAGATTAAGCTGAGGCATCATTCAGATTTCCAATGAGCAGTCCATTCTGAGAGCTCACCAAGGGGTGATACTGCCACATAAAATGCACTCAGTAAAAGAAAGTAATTTTAACTTCAATTTTAGCTTTATTTAATGGATATTTTTTAATGATATAGGGTGTGTTCTTAATTTGCCTCTTTGTAATGTGAGATCCTTGAATAAGGAATTCAGAGGCAAGAATTGTAATTTTTTTTTTCCCCAGAGAAATTCTTTATTATGGAGGCAATCAGCTTTAAAAGCAAAACTGTAAACGACACCAATTTTTTTGGATATCTGTAGTGGCAAGATGTCAGTTTGGAATGCACGTGCTCTTTAGTGAATGACCCATAAAAAAGATCTACACACAAAAAATAATAATGTTAGAGACGGAGCAAAGAACAGCCAAACCTCTGAATCGAGATTTGTAAACCATGCAGAAAAGCTGGAAATTAACATGCTTTTAGTGGAAGCAGGGACAAAGGATCACAAATGAAGTTCAGGACAGAACCAGTGGAACAGTGGTCTCTGACCCAATCAATACAGTTCCCATCAGGAGTCCTCCTGAGGTGTGCAGTCCTTTGGAACAAGTCATTTAACTGCACCTCTGAAAGCCTGAGGTGCCCATACACCTGTAAATGTAAAGCACAGGCATGGAAATAATATCTGTGTCCAGAATTTTCTTTCCTCTGCCAGGAGCCATCCAACAGACCTGCCTAAGCCCCTGAAGGATGTTGGTGGGTGGATTTTCCAAGGGTGGGTGTGAACTGCTGCTGTAAAATCCAATCTGGCAGATTGCAGTCAGTCCATGCAGCTGTCAAAGGCAAAGAATGGCAGAAGTTACCAGCAGCACTATTTTCTACAGGCAGAAACAGACTAACAATTGAAAGGCAACACCTGGATTGACTAAAGATGTCAAGCACAGCCATTGGAGGCAGCCTGACACTAGGAACATAAAGAGAACGAAGGCTTTGCCCTCAGCTGCCCATACTGAGGAAGTATTTCTTGTTCTGGCAAGCAGGTGGGGTTTTCAGACACAGGGCAAGACTGACTGCAGTGTAAAGCTGGTGGAGGTCGTGTGAGGTAGCTTCTAACAGGGGGCCGATGCTTGGGGGTGGGGAAATAGTTTACCAGCCTATTTCATGTACTCTGGTGTACAGAGCTGCCAGATTTCATGCTGAGAATGTGGCAGCTCCCCTCGACCTCCCTATAACCCGGCTTGACCCTCTGTTCATCTGGCTGTACAGTACCACTGTAGTGAATTTGCTTTAGTCAGCTGCCAAGGACCCATGCTCTTGGCTCTGCCGAGTCCCACAGCCTGAGAGCTCCCTCTCTCCTTGATCCTTCAGCCCCCTCTCACAGCTCCACAAGAGAATAAATAACAGCAGTCCTGAGAGAGAAAAATAGGAACTGTCAGAAGATGATGAGAGAGAAGGGATCAAACACAGGAGGGTGGAGAGGAGTGCAGGAGCTATCAGTGCTCTCAGGTTTGATGCATAGGGAGTGATGATGAATTGCAGCCCCTGGACTGTGAGATGTCTAACCACACATAGTTCTTGCGGCTGGTGAAAGAAAGGTGCCTCCAACACCCAGGCCTCAAATGGACTAATCTGTACTTTGGATATGCCTGGTTTGGCTGAGGTTTGGCTCTGTTCTCAGCTGGGATAAGCTCAGGGTGTGTGTTGTACTCAGACCTTCTGACAAAAGCAAGATAGCACTGTAAAGAACATCCATACTGTAAAGGTCAGAGTCATGACTGCATGTGCAGGTTCTCCTCTGAGAGCAGGGGATGGCAGAGATTACCAAACCTCAGTCTACAAAAGTTATTTTGATTGTCACCTATTGGTAACTCAGAAAGAAATTATTCTCCTCTTAAAACTAGAAAAAGGTGAAGATGGTATGGGCTGGCTCCCTTCTTCACCCTTTCTCTCAAAAATGTGACTTGTGACCAGGTTGTGTGTAAAAGGTAGGCCAGACCAATATTGCAATGATGTTGTACCTTCTTGACATTTTCCACATTACTTTCGTATGTGACAGCTTGTGATGGCAAGAATTGGACAAACATGTATTCTGTTTCCAGCATCTCCCATATTAGTACTTAGATGGTCATACATGTGTCAGGTTAACATGACAATTTTTACTAAAAAAAAGTATAAAAGCAATTCTAGGATAAAAGCTGTAAGGCTTCTCAGTAATGCCTGGACTGCTGAATAGTGGGGTATGGTGAACACAGGGGTGGCATATCCCTCAGAAGACATTTTTGTCTCAGCCTGCAGCAGTAGGATAAAGTCTCATTTTCAGAAAATTATTGTTTCTGCACACCTTTGGTCTCTATCATTCTTGCTTTATTCTGGAAAGGAGCTAATCATAAACCTCCAAAATTAAAATAAATTTAATGGAGTGTCCTGCTGTTCTTTCACAAAATTCAATAGACTTTCATCTGGGCAAAGGCCAAATAATTGTCGTTTAAACTCTCCCTCCTCACCCACCACAAACACAAAGAACCCATGGACTAATTATCCTATTTATATATAAAAAAAAATATCTTCCCCATCCCAGTCTATCTGATGGAATCTTCTAATCCCTGGCAATGCTGCCAGAATGAGACAGCACTTTGTAAGCAGCCAGGACAAATCCCTTCAATTGCAAGCATCTGTATGGGCCAATGGGGCTGTGAGGGAGAGGGTGGAGTAGCAAGAGAATAGATCTACGTCCTGATAGATTAGGAATCATCAGTGCTGGTTCACAGCTGAAAGAAGCAAGGCTAGGGTCATCAGGCTCAGATGCACAGAAATCTGAAGGAGTTGCCCACGGTCATGCTGGAGACCTGAGAGAGTACCCTTCATTACACATAACAAAGCAGGGAAGAGGGATAGGGAGGTCACCCAGCCATCCACACTTTGAGAGTAGACTGAAAAGAGAAGTGAGTGAAATATGGGACATTTAGGAGGGAGCCCAATGACTTTGTCATCTGTCCTCATTATAGCAGTGTCCTCCAAACCCACAGTAGGGATTTCTGGGCACAGCTAAACTGCAGCCTCACGGGTGAGAAGCCAGAGGAACCTGTATCCAAGCAGGCCCACAGGGAAGCTTGTTCCATACACATATCAATAAAGGAAGCAATGGAGCAGTGCACTGCAGATCCTAGAGCAGTGACACTGCAATGTGTTTTCCCTGGGAGCTGTTGCAGCAGGGTCAAGGCAGTGAATACTAATTTATTTCATGATATAGAGTCCATCTTCCTTTCCTGAAGGGATGTTGAATGAAATTCAAGTATTAGGAGTTATCTGATTTCCTAGGCAAATCTTAATCTCACCTTACAATAAGTGCTGCTGAAGTGCTGTATTAATGACAACCCAGCTCAAAACCAAGATTGTTCCATGTAAATGTTTCAAAAAAGAAGAAGAAGAAAATACAGCTGGACAGTCTTGACCTTTCTCGTTGTGAATTTGTTGCTGAGCGCATGTTACAAGCCACTCTTGTGACAATCCACAGATGAGATGAGGTGGCACAGCCCTTACTCTGAAGATAAGTAATATTCTTTGAACTGTGCAGATGCCTATCTCTGTGCTAATATATTGCTGCTGTGGAAGAGCAACTGTGGAGATTCAGCATTGAGGGAGTGGAGGAAAATCATGGCAGGATTCACAGTCAGCATTCCTGGAATAATTTTCTGTGTCATATCCAATGGCTGATCGTAAAACTGAGTAAACAGTAATGCGTTTCTAGTAAGTTTTAGGGACTGGCCCTAAGACTATCTGTCACAGCTACTTCTAAAATATCTCTGCACTTTTGTTTAGGATAGAACTTAGTGAAAGCTGTTGTTATTCATCATAATGCAAAGCTAAAAGGACAAGCCACTTAATGTTTTTGAGAGCTGTTAATGAATGAAATGCATGTTCTTTCCTTTCTTCACTCTGACATCTGTTTATCTTAAAAAAGAAATTTAAAAATTGAGAGAAAAATGAAAGATATGCAAAAAGTAGCATGCAGATGACTCATACAGTTTAAGATGATAACAAGGCGCTTTCTGTTTCCACCCTCATTTGGTCAGGGAAAGGTTTCATGGGAGAAGGTACAATAGTTGGAGTAAGTGCATAGACTGGATTCTCAGAGAGAGCGATGCAGAGATGCAGTAATGCAGCTTTAGTTCTCTGCTATATATGCTTGCATCCTAAACTCTGAGAAGCAGCCAAGCATTACTGGCTGCTTTTGGATCTCCCACTGTTGTCAAAATAATTCCTTTCTGTAACACTGCAAAATACTACTTAAATTAATGACTTTAATTTAATTAACCTATGCATTTATAATACATACACATATCAGTCTACTGATGACAGAAAACTGAGGGGAGTGATTGATACCTGAAAGCTGTGCTGCCATTCATCAGAGCCTTGATAGGCTGGAAAGCTGGGCAGAGAGGAACCTAGTGAGGTTCAGCAAGGGGAAGTGCAGGGTCCTGCACTTGAGGGGAAATAAGCCCAAGAACCAGCACAGGTTGGAGCAGGTTTCCTGTCAGAAAGCAGCTCTGAGAAGGACCTGGGGGTCCTGGTGGATGACAAGCTGACTGTGAGCTGGCAGTGCCCTTGTGGCCAATGGTATCTCAGGCTGCATTGTGAAGAGTGTGGCCCGCAGGTCAAGGGAGGTGATCCTGTTCCTCTACTCAGCCCTAGTGAGTCCACATCTGGAATACTGTTCTGGACTCCTCAGCACAAGAAAAACAAGGAGTTACTGGAGAGGGTCCAGCAGAGGCCACAAAGATGACTTGGGGTCTGGTGCATCTTTCTTGTGAGGACTGAGGGAGCTGGGTCTGTTTAATCTGGAAAAGAGAAGACTGAGAAGGGATCTCTTCAATACATAAAATGTCTCAAAGGTGAGTGTTAAAAGGATAGTGCCAAACCCTTCAGCAGTGCTCAGAGACAGGACAAGAAGCCATGGCCACAAACTAAAACACAAGAACTCCCAGCTCAAAATGAGGAACAACTTCCTTACATTGCAGGTAGCAAAGCACTGGAATGAGCTGCCCAAGGACATAATGGAGTCTCCCTCTCTGGAAACATTCAAAACCCTCTTGGACCTGCTCTTATGTGATCTGCTCTAGGTGACCCTGCCTTGTCAGGGGAGTTGGACTAGATGAACTCCAGAGATCCCTTCTAACCCTAACAATTCTGTAATTTTCTAATATTATAACTTATATAATATACTTTACAATACCTTATTTCACATAGAATTTTATATTTTCTCATATACAATTGTAGGCTATGTATTTATCTGTGATGTAACATATTACAACTTCCTAATGTATGAATGTAAAATTACATAAAAAATTAATAACTTATTTTATAAATCACAGTTGTTAGTGTTCCCACATCAACATGACCTTGTCCAACACATATGACACATTATTTTAGTCATGGCATCAACAGATACTGAAATGTCATTATCAACTCAGATCTACTTTATGGGAGTCTGTATGGAAGAAGCTGGGGAACAGCACAGTGGGCTAGGTGCCTGACTTGAGTGAGTTAAAGGTATGGTTGCTCTGACTGCAAGGGCTGCAAGAAGGGGTATAGATATAGATATATAGATATAGCAACCAGCAACCAGAAAATCAAACTTCAGCCACTTTTTTTCATGCTAGATATCTCAGTTAATACATTACTCACATTTAACATCACCCCTTCCAAAGGCTTCCTAAATGTTTGGACGAGAGAAAATAATTCATAACGCTGCTGCCTGCCTTATACCCATGCCCACAAGCAACCTGTACCACTGCACTGACTTCTGCAGCAGGTAGTCTCTGCAGCCACTTTGTGTTGGCAGCTCACTGACAGCCCCTGCTGCCCTCTGCCCTTCCCTGTTCCCGCTGTGCTGTCTCAGGTACCGAGCTTCAGCCAGTCGGGGACACCGTCTGATGCTGTCCATCCTCCTGTGGTGCACTGGCATGAGCCAGCCTCACCCCTGCTGGCACAACCCTGCTTCTCCAAGACCATCCTGCAGAAGAGATCCTTGTCAAAGCTGCTATGCCCCTTCTGCAGCAAAGCTGAGCACACAGGTGTCTTGTCAAAGTATCACACCAGGCTCTTGGCTGGGGATGAAAGGGAAAGGGCACTGTGGGGGCTATGGAAGGAGAGGGGCAGGTAGACATGCTGGCTGGTGAGTAGAATATGCTTCTGCAACCCACCTGCCTGCCCTGGGGCCAGACATTCCCCTTTGTTCCCTGGTGCAGCTTCAGAAAACAGACTTTGGGAGCCCATTCTCAGCTTGCTGATAGTCATGAACAGTCAGAGTTTCCTGTCAGCCCCTCCTGACCACAATGAACTGTCTGCCTCTCTCAGGGGTGGAAAAAAATGCATGAAAGCTTACACAAAACATTTTTAGGAGATCTTTTCCTTGAAATTAAACAGCTAGAGTATCTTGACTTCAACTATTGATGATTTGAAATAAAAAGGAGTAGTTGGGACATTGCTTTCAGCAGTCAGTCATCCTTGTTCCCACCAGGTAGCTCAGCTTTTGTCACTCTCATTAAGAAAAGCTACAAATCACTGCCCATTTGATCACATCCTTGCCATAAAAACAAATAAAATCAATTAAAGCTCACACTGCTGCATGCTGCTCTTTCATTTTTAATGATAGTTTCATTTGGTACCTACTTCTTTTAGCTCACCAGGAGGACTACATTCTCTCTTTCACTGCAATCTCAGTGCATTTCACTCTGTGTGCTATCCCTATTTGATCATGAAGATGGAAAATCCTCCAACAATTTTTTTTTTCATGGAATGTGGTCTAAGCTAAGTTGCTTAGCCCTTCCCTGGTGCAATACTCTGGGTATCACTGTTGACCTAAAGAGAAAAAAAAAACCTGCACAGTGTATTTTGGACAATAGGGAACTTCAGTTAATAACCAACACTTCTTCAGGGGTGAAGAAATGAGGTTTTGAGGCTGACATCAACATCCCCTGCACAATCAATGTGCCTGGAATTCCCAGAGCAGTATAAAAATAGCTTCAATTGTATTTGATTTCCCCCAAACGATGTTTTGTGTAAGTCCCCATCCAGTTTTTAATTCTCATTTTCTCTAGAATGTTGAGTGCAGAAAATGGAAAATGCCAAAAAACTACAAAACAACAAACCCATAGTATATATTTGCCTCTCATAAAATGTGACATGGCTGGATATGAGTTCAAGCAGACTTTCAAATAAGTTTCTAATATCAGGGTCTGCCCAGGCTTGCTCCATAAATCAGATCTATTGATTAAGGCTGGTTGGGACTTCTTAAGAGAAAACATGAACCTGGGTCATGTTAAAGCACAGATTATGCAATTATAACAACCCTCCCTAGAAATATACAGCCAGCTAGGGAAGAGTGGAATCAGGCAAAACTTACCAGCTTGAAATCAGATTCATTTTAAGGTTTATTCAATATAGAAATAAGAGAAGAGCTACCATGGCTGCTGAAAAGCTAGTTTTAATTTGGAAAAAAAGTTAAAGGAATTTTCAGTGAAATTGCAGCTATTTCTTTGCCAGCACTCTGCTCTTTGTAATACCTTCTCCCCTCCCCCCCAAAAAAACAAACAAAAAACCAAAAATTAAACCACCCCAAAACAAACAAACAAACAAACAAACCACCCCAAAAACCCAAAAAACCCCCACTCAAACATCAAAACCCCAATATGTCAACAATAGAAGTATTTATATTGGAAAAATTTGCCTGGCAAAGTATGCCACATGTTTATTGAAGTTTTACATCTGATGCTCTGTGTCCACATTCTCCTCTGTTGATGTAGTTGCACACCTTTATGCCATGTATCCAGGGATATAGCATAGTCATCCCTCTTCCCAAGGCATCATGGTGCTACTGCTAATGAACACCTGAGGCAGTTAAACTCTAATTCCCAAGAAATCACTTCACAGCAGTTCTGAGAAGACTTTTTTTTTTTGGTATTCAGGTATTCACATTTTCTGACAAAAGAAATATTTAATCTCTTGCTGAAAACTGTACTGCTATGACAGCCAACCCCAACTTTCTGTTAAAAGCAATTCTGGAGGAAAACTTCAAATACACTGCCAGCCAGAACTACACAAAATGGGGGGTGGGGAAGAGTGTTAAGAACTGTAATCTGATACACAGCATGTCATAGAGTATAAGAATATAAAGTTTGTAATTTAAATCCATTCAGGATTTGTTACAGGCTGAAATCCACTCACTGTAGGCTGCTAGCATAAACAGCAGTTGTTTTTGCCAAATGCCATGTTTTAGTCATTTGTGTTTTGGTCTAATTTTAAGTGTATCCATACCTAGAAATGCTGGCATTTGTTTCTGTGCTCTCTGTTGTTGAAGATGAGCAATATTTAATTTTAAGCTCCAAAGACAGTTCCCGTGTCAACAGATAAACTCCCAAACCCCCATATCTATTTGAAGCAGAATCCTTAGTGTGGCAGTGCTTAGGGAAATTAGCAGGAAATGTGGCATGCTCTGTACTTTTGAAAACAAGTTTTATTTAGATATTTCAAAATGGATTAAGCTGCCTATTACAGAGTTCCTATCTTTTAAAACCTGATGCTTGGTTCATAAAAGCGAGTTTTGTTCTTGGCTCATTCTTTCCCTGGAATGTATTCATCCAAATCATTCAACTTTCCTGGCTTCTTCAAAATGATTTTTATTGATGCAAACAATATTTGGAAAAACATTTGCAACTGTTAATACAGGCTAAATAATAATGGCAACATCATCAGCAACAAAACCCTCCTGTGTCTGTAATTTTACCTGTAAATCAGACACAATTGGTCAGATTTCCTTGTGCCAACTAAATCTATGGATTAAAAACTTGTGCATTAGTTAGATTTTTTTAGTTAATTATAAATGTTTGTAAATTTTAAAAGTTGAATAGCATAACTGGTTGTCTCAGAGTAGGATTGAGCTTGACTAGACAGGTTCATTCCTCTCTTGGCAGAGTATACATTGTTTTTACTTAGTTTTGATGCTGTACTGCAGCATCATGACTGTGTGGAAATGTTTAGAATACATGGAAATAGGACTGCATGAAAATGTTTAGAATACTAATTTTACATTGAATTAAAATACAAAAGAGTATGAAAATATTAGCTCTTGAATTCCCTTTCAAAAAATAATTACATATTCCCCTGTGTCACCCCTTTCTTTACATCTGTAGCAATTTTTCCAGGAGTGTGTTGAGAGCAACAGTAGCTTTTACAAGATTCAGAAATGTTGCTAATAAAAGCCAGATCATGTCCCACCCATAAAACTTAAATTTCACATTTTGATGCTACATGAGTACATGTCTCTTCTGGTGCAACCTGTAATCTTTTTTACTTAATGGAGTATGTGTTATTAAAGGGAGAAATGTAGAAAACAAGGTAGATGAATGCTCAGAACCTGCTTTCAGAAAGGTGTTTTTTTGTGGTGTAGCACCTCACAGGCCAGCTGTCTGCTTTCCTGCCCCACTGTGAGGAAGGTAACATCGCTTGCGTTCTTGGATCTCCATATGGATACTGGAGCGCAGGGCAGCAAGCTGGGCTTAAACGGCAGCTGCCAGTGTTGTGGGAGCTGGTCCCCAGACACAGCCACATGCTCTGCATTCCTTCCCCCTGGCTGCCAGCAAAGGCATCCTGTTGGTGTCCTGGCTGTTTTGGCTGACCACTATCAGGTGGTCCTACTGCTGCAGCTCTGCAGCAAACATAGAGATGATGCTAAAGACTGACATCACTCTCTTATGTGTAGAACACTTGTAAGCAGATCCCCTTGCATCACACCTTTCAGCAGAGTCCCAGACAAATTGTCCTTTCCTTACTCCTTTTTCATACAAAAACCCATGTAGGAAGCTGCTGCCAGAACTCAGTGTGACTGGTCTTCCTACCACACATGAACAGCTTCCTGTTTTGAAAGAAATGTTTCTCTAGCATAATAAAATTAAGATATAAGACTCAGGCACAGCCATTCAGCCGTTGGACTATTTCTGTTCTTTTTTTGTTTACCATCATATTTCATAAAAGCAATTGACTTCCTTTTTTGAGAAATCTTTGGGTAAATGGAAGGAAAACATCTTCAAGTCTCCATCACCCTGTTTACAGTTAATGTCTTATGCTTAAATAATAGATCACTTCCATCATCTATTACAGAAGTCAAAAGGCACAGGACTTTTTACTTTTAATCACAAACTTATTACTGGGCAAAGACACAAATGGGGTTTTGCTTTTGTGGATAATGAGGGCAGGGCAGTTCTCCTCTGAGGATAAATACAGATTATGAGGAGAGGTAGCTCTTCTCAAAGGAAAAAAATATTTCCACATAGAAAATATTTGAAGGCAACATCAATTTTGCCCACTTACTATTTCCTTTTTTTTCCCAGTAATTAACACCTGAGATTACTCCTCATGCACTGGGCAACAAAATCATTTTCGTTATGGTAGGAAATAAAGTGAGAACAAAAGGGAATCATCAGCTTTTGATCTCTCTTGCACTCAAAAAAATGTAATCTTTCTTCAAACAACATGAAGAGTTTCTACATTTTCTGTGAACCCTAGAACACCTGATGGGAATCTATCAATACTTTACTCTTGAAAAAGTGCAACACTTTAAAGCGATGTGGCAGAATATACACTGTAAATTTCTGCCCTTTGAAGGCAGCTGGACATGACATTTGGTCTGACTGTGAAAATTTATTCCTTTGTCTAGTCCCCTGGATAAAAAGAAATTGTTGACAACTACTGGGGGGTGGAATGTGGAAGGAGAAATTGGAGTAGAGGAAAGGAAAGGCAAAGCTTGAGTGCAAAGGCTTTAATTAAGAAACACATCCAGGGTTTTTTGACTGAGTAAGCTCCTGGAAGTTATGAAGATTCTGTATAGAAAAACAGCAACCTACTTTAAGACTGAAGGAGGTGTAAAGGGGAGTTTTACCTAAATGAAACAGTTTTAAGCTTCTCTGAGAGGATGAATTATGAAGAAATCAATGAATAGTACAGAGAGTGAAGCAATTTTGGCCAGCATTACATAGAATGCATACTTTAATGAAAGTGTGAACTCTTTTTATTTGTCAAAATTAGGCACTGCATATCCATAAAACCACTCTAATATTTCAACTGTCTGATACTTCACTTGCTGAATATGCCTCTATGTATGAAGAACTGCAGCTGAGCAATTTTAGGAAGTTTTTCTTTGCCAGCAAAATTTGTAGGCAGGTGGTAGTGATTGGTCTAGAAATTGTATTCTCCTTATTTCTCAGTGTTTTAATCTGAATAAAAACAAATCTCTTTTCTTTTCTTCATGCTGGTCTACTAGTCTTTTCACAGCCAAAAAGTAATAATATCCTTTTGATACATACGATTGTAAAAATATTGGATAAAATAGCTAAAACCAGAATCAGCATCTGTTATAAAAAGCTTTGAGAAAAAAAAAAAGTAACACTAAAAAACCCCCAATTTCTTGTATTTCTGGAGAGACAAACACAGTCTAAGACAAAAGAAGAGCAGGTGACATGTACTTTACTCATGCTAACTCAATTTTCTTGGGTTAGTCAGGGTGATATATACATCCAATGTAAAGAAAAAAAAAATTAATTGAGCTGTACACTTTTTTAACAAAAATCTGGCTTATCTTGGCAAAGTTAGAAAGTATAAAGGAATGATAAGCTAACGGAGATTTAAGGTTGACATATTCTGATGGTGTGAATGGGGTTTATGAGGATAATCATGAACATGCTACTTTTTCTTTTCTCTGTCTCTGTCTCCTCCTTTTCTTTGTCCCTTTGATATCTCCCATCTCCAGTAATCCACTTTTTTGCTGGCCTAGATCCTATCCCAAATTCCCTGTTTGTATATCTGATTTTTTCTCTCTCTCCATAAATTCTCCTTCCACTTACTGAGATTTTGTCTATTCTTTTCAACCAATTTCCTCCTCCTTAGGCTGGATTAAAACTAAAAAAAAAAAAAAAAAAAAAAAAAAAAAAAAAAAAAAAAAAAAAAAANAAAAAAAAAAAAAAAAAAAGCCTAACATTAGAAGAAAAAAAAAAAAATACACTGTACCCTAAAAGATTCTGTAAGCTTCTAAAGCTATGTTTGCAAGGGTTTGGTTGTTCATGTACCATACACCTTTGAACTAGTTTAGCTGCTCAGGATAATCTCTAGCCTTGTCACTTTAATCCTTGTTATTCTTTCTCCCTCTCAGAACCTTTCAGTGCCTTTTGCATGTTATTACACACCCTTTTCTCCCTTTGGAATGCTTTTAATTAAATGGGCCTTCATAAGATTTCCTCCTTGAAGCTGATGCCAGAAGGCATGAGTGGGCAGTACTAGGGGGGATGAAACACATGGGCATGTACCAGTTAGAGATAGTATAATCAGATTATTGCTTCATTTTGTCATCAGATTTCTGACTAATGCAGACTGCTACACTAAATACAGAGAGACCTGTGTGAGAGAGCCATACATGTGGTGAGAGAAGATGGATTTTTTTACAGGCATTTTTGAGTCCTTGTAACTGAGTTTAAGATATGTGCAATTGAAATTGCATCAATGTGTGCTGTGGTCATGACATCTGTATTGCCAGAAAAACTACCTCAGAGTTTATTTAGGAATTACTTTAGGGGTAATGAGGCTTTTTGCTCCTGATTAGGTATTTACTGTGACCCAGTTAGTCGAACAATTACATTGTGTTCAGAGAAAAAAAATGCATGTACACATATAATTATAAAATTTTAAAAATTGTATTCCTTTGGGAATTCTCATTTCAGATGCCTTTGAAGAATTCAAATCTACATGTGAATGAATACATTTCTTTAAAGAAATCCTGATGTTTCTGGATGTGTATCATGCTCATTTTAAAGTTTTATCCATCTGCTTAAAATTAATTTAGCTAAATTTGTGTTCTGTAGTAGGCCAAACAGTTGCATAAACTGGATCAATGTTCAATGCTTTGTTTTTCCAATATGGGAGCTAATATCACTGAGCAAATATGTATTTTTATTTGCAACAGAGTAAACAGAATTCTTTTGTGAGTTCAGACAACCTGGACAAATAACATCTATTCTTACAGGTTTTCTGATGTTCAGCAGTTTGTTAACAAATTCCCTCATCAGTATGCAAGGAATAAGCTGAAATGGAAGAGATTACTCACAAGCTAATGCCCTCTCTGAGTAGTGTTCTACACCCTTTAAATAAGAGTGGCAGAATATGTCCCTAAACTTATCTGCAATATTTCACCCTGCTTTTTTTCAGTCTGTTGTCTTGATAGATTTCTCATATTTCACCCTCATTTTGTTAACTGGATGTCCAAGTTATAATTTAAATATATATATTTAAATATTATTATAATTATAATATAATTTAAATAACACTATGCACTTCATTTGTGTTTTTCCTTTCACATTTCATACATAGCTGTGTTGTGACTTCACAGTGAAGAAAACAATTTTGGTTTACGTTGTATCGTTTCTTTTAGTTTAAAGACCTTTATTGTTTCTGTCTTCATAGTAAATTTTGAGCATAGATTTTTTAATCTATCCACATAAAAAAAGAAGGTAAGGTAAAACAGTCCGAGGAAACTTATAAGTAGTAAGAGATTGCTCAGAAAAAAAAGGTTATGGGAATTTTTATGCTTTTTTTTTTTTAATGGAAATATTCTATTTTATCCCTTCTCAAAAAAACCCATTTATTTTGAATATATGAGCATCTTTTGGAGAAAATGCAAATAAGTTCACTGTTTAATTGCAAGTAACTTAAAAACACCTTTAAAAATTTATTAACTGTGTCAGTATTTTGTTTGTCCTGAATCAATGTGATAGAATAGCAAAGACATCTAAAATAACCATTTTCATTAATACATGCTGCAAGTTTGAAATGAAGATAAATTTATGTAGGGATACCTATGGTGCTACAACGGTAAACAGGCAATCTATGTTCAACTTTTCTCATTTGTGGGCTCCATAAAAATATTTCTACATCTTGGTGAAGCATTTAGGTTTATTTGTGACTTGACATATTTCAGGCTACTAGCTACCCTCACTAGATTGGTGGGGCTTGTGCTGAGAAGGATGTTTAGTTATTGTTTGCAGAGTACCTATTAGAAAAGCCAAAAACTCCAGTGGTCCACAGATCACAATTTTGAGAGCCACAGATACTTGGCTGTGGGCTTGGCCAGAGCAAAACTCAGGTGTGTTTTAAACAGGCTGTTTGTGCCATCATCATTAAGGCATTAGGTTACCCCTAACTTGCAATGAAGCTCTCAGCAACAATACCACAGTCAGATGATGAGGGTTGGCCACATGCACCAGAAGTTCTGGGAAATCGCTTCCTCCAGCAGCCCCAAATATTTAAAGACTGCATTTGAATATTTGCCACTCCTTCCACACCTCTCCAAGCCAGGAACTTAAACCGAAGTGCATGGCTTGGCTGCCTGCTTTGTGCTGCTCTGCCAAGGTTTGCAGACAACTTCTTCTGTGTCTGTCCCCATGCTGGTAAGGTGAAGCCAGAATGCGAGTGCCATCCCATTTGGAAGAGGTGTGTAGGCAGGAAAGGAGGGAGAGAAGTGGAAGCAGCTGCTTTGGGGTGCAGAAGGCCTCCTCCTGGACAGCTTTCTGCTCCCTCCCAGTTCTGCCAGAGTCATCACATTCTTGAAGGCTCTGCAGTGCACTGCTGCTGTGGAAAATCCAGTCTTGGGTATTTGAAAAACTAACATAATTTAAACTAAATGTAGTGACCTTACCATCATTCTTTCATTGTCAGAATCAGAAATACACCTCAATAGTGTTTGAATTTCTTTTTCAGTATTAAAGAATTACATATATTATTTTTTTCCTCTGATGAAAAAATACTGAGAAAAAACAGGGAGATAAAATGAAGCAAGTATTTGTGTGGGCATGAGGAAATATCTAGGTGTTAGAAATTCCTAAAATCAGCACTTTAAATCCAGGGAAATCTGAATTTAGGTTTTGCTACAAGCAAATCTCCTTATGTTAAGATGAATAGCATACACACAACCTTTCTTCTGGCTTATACTGCCATCATGAGTGGGGGTCGCCGGGGGAGGAAGAATGCAAATGCCAATCTCAAGACTTTAAAAGTCTAATTTAATACCATGAGCAATGCCTTAATCACAGTTATACATGGATCATAACCCATAAAATCATTATGAGGTGAGTGCATCACTGCTCCAAACTGCTGTCAAAGAATTATTACAGGATTCTGTCAAACTAGAGGGCATATCAAGGAGGGGCCCATGAGTCTCTCTTCTTGACTTAGTAATAGGCAATACCAGCATTAAAAGTTAGGATGATGGACAATAATCTTCTTCAAAAATCTACAGATGACACTAAAGGGGAGAAACACTGCAAATGCTTTTAAAAAAGTGTCCAATTCAAAGTGATCTTGATAACTCAGAGAAATAGCCCCAAACCACTGAGGTGATATTCCATAAAGCTGAGTACAAAGTACTGCTTTTAAAGAGACTGACAGAAGTTAAAAATAAGAGAAAAAACTGGTCAGGCTGCAGGAAGTGTGGAAGGCATGAATGTTTATTTTGGACTAGAGACTGAATACAAGTTGAAGAACACAATGTATATGTAGAAATTGGAAACTCATTTTATATTCTCAGCATTAGTGATTTCTCATATGGAATACTGATGTCCAAATGCTCAAGAAAAAACAGACAAATTCACAAAGATTAATGTTTCTAAGAAAAGACAAAGAACAAAAACTTTAAAAAAGAAAAGTTGATAAATTATCTGGGTTTTATCTGTTTTAAAGCATCAAGAATAAAGCATGAACTATATGGAAACTTGAAGGGAACAGTTTTATTAAGTGTTATAAAAAGGAAAAAACAGTCGTGACTGGGAGCATGTGTTACAATATTTTAGTATATAGAAGACTCCTATGAAGGAGGTAGGTTCAGATGTCCATACAGAGTAAAACAAGCTTAACCAAAACTGGAAAACTGAGGTTTTGGTAGAGGAGATATATGGAGGCAAGAACCACCTGGCCAAATCAAAGGGTAAATGAAGGTCCTAAATGCATTCTTGCACTCACCTGTAGCAATGCTTTGGCAGAGATTTGCATTCAAAGAACGTGATCTTTGAGGAATTATGTGCTTGCACATGGACACAAGTTTTTTTCACAATTAGAGGACTGATCATTCCTAAATACCATTACACAAAGTTGTGTGGCCCAACTATTTTTCAAGGAGACAAGTTACTAAGTGTTTTTGTGTAAGATATCAAAACCAAAACTTTTTCTTCCAAAGAACAGTATAATTGTAGCTGATCACAAACCACTGGTGGTTCATGTCCATGGTAATCAATGCTACAAGTAATTTCTTGCTACTCTCAAAGTTTGAATGACTTAAGCATAACAAAATTTAAAAAGTAGCTGCTGAACAATTTGATGATGAAAAAAAATATCCATTATTGAAAAAGTTTGCCCATGTGCAATTGTGTATCACCAGCTGTTTCCTTTCATTTATATTCAAAGGGCCTGCAGCCCTGCTGTTTAAATTACTTGTGGTATTGGCTAAGTGGATGGAGTGGGACATGTTATTTGCATATTGATTTGTTTTGTATGGAAATAATTTTGATGAGTTTTTACCTTATTAGATTGTGCATTATCATGGTGTGTATATGAATACAACAACCTCACAGAGGGGAAAAGCTTGGAAAAATAGAAATACAAACATATAGATTTATTTAATTAAAAAGTGTTTAATATTTAATTAATAAACTCTCATTAATTTAGGGACTGGAAATTAGAAAAACACAAGATTTAAAAACTTCTAAGTATCAGGTGTGAGCTTGTATCCTCAGTGTGTAGTCATCAAATACCCTCAGCTTAGCTCAAAGATGTAGGCTGAGGTCTTTTGGGCTGCTAGCAGAGGGTTTTGCAGGCTGGCTGCTTAGTTCTCATCCAGCATGCTCTGTATTCCTGCTCATGAAAAATTTAAACTTTTACTTAAAGAAGTAACCACCACACAGTGGTGACCATAAGTGACTCCAAGTAGTCTGTGAAGGGCAGCATATTGGTAGTAATACCTGGGGATCAGATTTAACTAAGAAGTTGTTCTCCTGATTTCTTATATGCAAATAAAAAAATATTAGCTGTTAAATCTTGAAAGTAATTCACTACCTTACATATACAAATATATATCACACTTTTGGCATTCCAGAGATAGGTGCATAAGTGACTGTTCAGCTGTAAATGTCTTTCCACATAAAGCCAATGAGTTTTGCTTCAATGAGCAGCGACTCAAGGCTCCTGGGGATTTAAGGACCATACCCACAGCTGTTTGTGTCTTTAGTCACAGTTGTCAGGGGGACCATCTAATGGTGTCATGTCCAAGGCACAGCCATTCTGGCTAATTAGCTATGAGTCTGGCGGAAATCCCTCCTCAATGAACTTTCAGTACAGCTCGTCTTACTTTCAAGGAGCAAGTCTGATACAATTTCACCAGCAGTGACAATTTCCTTGTTTGCTGGGCATTGTAAGAGCCTTATTTCTTGTTTACAATGTTTCTGTCCGACATCAAAGGGTAGCTGACCAATTGCATCTATTGTTTTACGGAGGTGCACCTCAGAAAAACATCAGAAGATGGAAACTCCACACACTAAAGGAAAAAAAGTGTATGTGTTTATCCTAAATTGATCCTTCTATTCTCTAGGCTTCATAATAATTTCCTTGTTAATGTGAAGCCTCAGCCTTATTGGTAGAACCTCTGCATTTCTATTTTTCTATTTTTTAACATGTTAACTAATCATGTAACTGCTGCAGAGTTCAGAAATGTGTATTTTGTATAATCTGAAGGGTGACCCTGAAGATCAACAGACTGCAAAGCTCAGAAATCTGCCAGATGGTCCAAGCAGAAGAAGTACATTACTCCTGCACTTTTCGCAATTACGATTGAAATAGTGGGATTTGGAATCGATCTGAAATGACCTCTTCAGTTCCAAATCTTACAAGGAAAAAAAAAATAGATTAATTATTAATAAATCAGTATTAACGTTGTACTCCATAGCAACACACACTTTTACCACTGACAATTTTTTTAGAGAGAGCAATAAAACTTGAAATTTTATATTACAAACTTGCCTGCTCAAAATTCCAGGACCTATGCCTTTAACCTGTTAGAAATCCGTTTCAGAACCTCACAGTCTGCCCCTCCAGAAATTTATGGGAGTGTGTCTCTTGGGGAGCACTCTGGTACTCACCCCTGCTGACAGGAGAAACAAGAAGGGCGTGTAGTGGGCCGATGCTGGCTAGATCAAAGCCTCTCTATCACTCCTCTCCACACTGGACAGGGAGAAAAAAATATGGAGATTCCTGGGTTGAGATAAGGACTAGGAGAGGTCACTCACCAAATACCATCACAGAAAAAACAGACTCAAATTGGGGATATAAATTGAATTCATTACTAACAAAATCAGAGCAGGATAATGAGGAGTAAAATAAATCTCCTTTTCTCAATCCTCCATCCTACCTGAGCTCTACCTTCTTCCATGCAGTGGGGCAGGGAGATGTGGAACAGGGCTTATGCTCCCGTTATCAAATGCTGTCCCTACCATTGCTCAGGAGAAGAGTCCTTCCCCTGCTCCAGCATAGGGTCCCTCCCATGGGAGACAGCATTGGAGACAACTTCTCCAATGTGAGTCCATCCCACAGGCAACAGTTCTCCATGAACTGCTGCAATGTGCTTCACTGTTCCATAGGGTCAGTACTTCAAGGACAGGCTGCTCCAGTATGGGTCCCTCACAGGGTCACATATCCTACCAGAAAATCTGCTCCAAAGTGGGTTCCTTTCTCTCCATGGATCTGCAGGTCCCTGCTGGGTCACTGCTCCAGCACAGGCCTCCCATGGGGTCACAGCCACCTGCTCCAGCATGGATCTCCTCCGTGGGCTGTGGGTGGATTTCTGCATCCCTGTGATCCTCCATGAGCTGCACCACGGGCTGCAGGGAAACCTCATCTCCAGTGCCTGGAGCAGTTCCTTCCCTTCCTTTTGCACTGACTTTGGTGTCTGCAGAGCTGTTCTTTGCTCATGCTCTGCTCTTCTCTGGCCACAATTACATCTGCGCAATAACTTTTTTTCTTCTTAAATATGTCATCACAGAGGTGTTACCACCATCGCTGCTGGGCTCAGCCTTGGCCAGTGGTACATTCTTCTTGGAGCCACCTGACATTGGCTCTGTCAGACATGGAGGAAGCTTCCAGCAGCTTCTCACAGAAACCACACCTGTATCCCCCTCCTACCAAAGTGTGGCCATGCAAACCCAATATAGGCAGGGAACACAGGATGAGCAGCAGGTTTTTCTTCCCAAAGGTTTCAAGGTTGGTGTTCTTTACACATGAAGGCACATGCAGGGGATGGTTTGGAAAATGTTCAGGAATGGCATAAAGACTTTTGGTGTCTGCTCTACCAGTCTTTGAAATCAGTGGGAGCTTTGTCCAGTGATTTCAAAGAGTTTTAAATTACAGCTCCAAGTTAGTCTAGTAATGGAAGTTATCCACATTTTTAAAAGTACAGAGATTTCTGCCAGTTCATCAGATGAGCTCTGGAGATATGGTCCAGTTGTTAATGGTTCTCATCTGCTTTTGAAACACTGTTTGGGAATTTATATAATATCACCTCAGAATAAAAAAAAAAGACATTTATAGTGGCCTGAAGTACAGAAATGGCTAATATAAAGTAGTTTTTTCTCTCTTTACCTTGAAAAGACATTTCAGAATGTACTTTCAGTTTCAAATTAAAATATCCTGTACTAGAAAGCAACCTGAGATAGTAGCCTGAAGCTATCAGAAAAATACTGAAATTTAATTGCATCTTTAGCTCTGCCATAATGTCATTTCAAGGACATACCTGCATGATCAAAAACTAGTGAAATGAAAAATTGCCAAAAGCTCTTAATGTATCAATGAATGAAGAGTCCAACTCTTCAATTCTAAATAACTGCATAATGATAGTGATCAATAATAGTGATTATTGATAGTGATTCAGTGTGCAGAACAATCTGACTTTTGAAGCTTATGTTTGAATGTGCAAAACAAATTAAGACTAATGACTACTGTGAAGTCCTGTACATAACCTGGGACACCCAGTATGATTTATCACTTCTTATCTGCACCTGGTCTCAATGTATGCCTAATCATCCAGAAAATAAATGAACCAGGCTCACCCCAAGCAGCACCTGCCAGATCAGCATGCTGCTGCCTGCACTGGAGCAAGCTACTATTTATTTCTCCAAACCAGCTTCCTCTTTTAATATAAAACCCAAAAGAGCGGCAACTTTTCTATGCTAATATCAGCTGTATGTGTGCCATGCCCCTGTTCCTCATGTCATTCTTGTTTTCTGGCTCTTGGGGGGCAGATTCACTGACCATGTGCCTGATTCAAACCAGTCCAATCTTCAATATTTCATTCAGTATAAATATTTAGCAACATAGTCTGTATCATCTAATATGTAGGAGCTTTAAGACATAACTGATACTTGAGAAATAGGCCTCAGACTTTTGCTGGTAAAAAGTCTCTAAGGCAGTTGATGAGCTGCATATTCCAGGTCTAAGAACTCAAAATGTCAGTTAATAGAGGTGGTGCATTTAACTTCTCAATGATTTGAGCACTATGCAATTTTGCTCTCATATGTACTGTAAGCATTAAGTAGTGTCAATTTGAAATAAAATACCATTATCTATTGCACAGAAATATGTAAGCCCTCACCAGCAAATGAGACTGATGTACTAGATGGCACGTGGTGGGAAGGTCATAAGGTAAGCAAAAGCATGAGCTGCAGCACACTCGTGGCTCAGATCATGGAGGAGGATATGACCTATGACACTCCCCTTGGGAGCCACCAGGCCACTCAATGCACAGTGCAGGCACTCACCTTGCTCTGTGCAAAGGACCTCAAAAGAGTAGAATTTGTCCTGGTGTCCTGTTAAAGTGTTAGCCCATTCTACTTTTGAAATGAGTGCTCTATTTATCAGGTTGCTTGGAAGGTGGTGGTTCTATTTCTCTTTTGACCTGTGTTCTAAAGGAGCTGAGTGAGCCAGACTGGCTTTTTGTAACAAAATCTATTCACATAAAGATTCAGATCTGAGCAGAGCAAACGTAAATTTTAAAATTCTCTACTGATGTTCCTGGTACAGTGGCCTCATGGTTAAATCCTTTAGTACTGCTGTTCCGCCAGTGGCAGGCATGGAGTCCTCACCCTCCCTTTTTGTTGTAAGTGGTGTTGTTGTCCTCCCTTATTGAGAAAAACAATATCATTGATTGAGGCAGAGGGGCTTCCACCTTTTCTTCCTTTTCCCTCCTCCTGCCTCCAGTAAAATCTTGTAGGATTTGAGGGTGTTTTTTTCAGTGTTGAATCTGCAAAATCTGTTTCTTCGAAACCTTTAAGAGAGAGGAAAAAAAAGTGCAGTTAGCACATTCTACTTTGTGCTCCTGTGTGATAATGTTAATTAACTACTCTTTCAGTGCTACCCTCCAGTACCCAGTCAGAAAAAGGTAGCGCAGAGATAATTTTGCCTTCCTTGCTGGAAATTGCTGCCAAAATTTTGTTCTTTTTTTTTTAACATTACCATACTTCTTGTTTCTAGCCAAGTAATATGATTCTATTGAGCTGTATGCATGGGTGCATGTGCACATTTTATTAGTATCCTAAGAATAGGTCTCCAAGTTGATAGACTCTGATGAGAGTCACAGATCAAGTTTCTACCAGATTCTCATTAGGATTTGTACACCAGGAGTGTCAAGAATCAATAAGAAGTACAAGACTCTTAATCACAAGGAGCAGGCAGACTGGTGGCTATACACTGTCTTCATTCTCACACCTGTACCCAGCAGTCAGCCAAAATCATTTGGCTGAATTAAACAGTGATACCAATACATCTGTCTTTGTTTCAATATGATTCCAGTAGGCTAATTTGCAGTGTGCAATTTTCTGTTGGAAGTTACAAACATAAAGCACCATTAAAATTAAAGAAAAAGCAGGATCCAGAAGTACTTTAGGTTTCCCCTTCCTTCAAGCATGAGTTTCATGCCCCTGACAGAAGACAACCATATTAATTGTTCCAAGACTTTATTTTTTTTGTCTTTTGCTCTGCATTTTCCCACTCTGATAGGATGGGATTCTCATAGAATTAATCTTCAGAAAAACTGAACTCTTTAAAAGGAGCTGCAAATATATTCAGGATCTTGGCTGGAGACAGGGATAAGAAATCTATTAGTTTCTTACTCTGGGCTTAGATACTGCTGACATTGTAGAATCAAGCTCTTTCTTCCAAGACAGAACATGAAGTTTCTTTGTGTGATAGAGGCAGTATCAAATTGGTTGAAATAATCTGATAAATCCCACAAAGGGCTATATTCTTATGGCATCCCTGTGAAGACCAGAGCTTGTGCAGGCACAATTTCACAGAAGACTTCAGGTACAAAGATACAGGAACTACCAGGCACCTCAAGAATACTCAAATTTGATCTAAGAGAACAACAGTGTTTATAATCCATAATCTATTGAAGATGAAAAATATTTTGCCATGTTTTGTGATTTTTCCCAAATAGTTTGTTTTATTTTTGTATTTATCTTAGATTATTTGTTAGGTAGTTTGCATGTGTGTATTTGAGCTATGTTTGCATACTTGCCATCACAGAAAATTTTGTACAGGAATTGCAAAGTCTTTTTTTTTAAAAAAAAATTGTAGTTTGCTACTTGGAATTTGTGACTGAGCACTTACACTTAAATTCATCCCATCTAATAGCCACATTTTAAGACACAGGATTCTTTAGAGAGTGAGTCAGCCCACTTGAGGTCTACAGCTTTTACTGCCTATCCAGGACTCTCAGGTAAGTGTTGTAGAATACGAGTTAAACTGGTGTTATTAATCTGTAACCTGGTGATACTTTGGTTCTCTGGATAGTGTTATCATTATCAAAGGTTTTTACTGAAGCAGTTTCTTCTGTTTGTCTGCCCAAACACTGTGTTGTTGTTTCTATTAAATACACATATTTCTAGGGGCATAAAAGTCCCTGCTAAGCAAAGCTTCATACTAAGCAAAATTTTGTCTGACCTTGCTGTAAATTTGAAAAAGAGCATGGCAGTGCTTGGCAGTGTAAGTACAGGAAGGATCTGACAGAAAAAGACAAAATACTGATCACTGAGGAATTTAATTAATCTAGCTTTTCTTCTGAAAGCACTAATGGGAATAGTAATGCAGAATATACATTTTTCCATAGCCAATAAAATAAAGCAATTAGATAAAATAGAATCATCTGTGGTGGACATTAAGGGACTGTTTTATTACAATGAATGAAGAGTGAAATGCTCACGTCTCTCTAACAGAAGAGGCAGATACTACGTCTATTATTCCTCTTGCACATCGTCCCAGAATAATGTACCCCTAGATGTTTTGTTCTGCCTGATTTTCATTTAAGTGGTTTCTGCAAATTGTGGTATAATTTCAAAATTACCTTCCTAAATCCCTTGGGAACAATTATTTTAGCACTGCACAGAAATGACATCCTATAATGTCCTATGCTTCATGTTTGAATAAAATAATGCATCCTCATCAATTTAAGCAATACAACCTGTATAAAATCAAAGACATCAGTGACTCAAGTGATTTTTTTTACCTAAACATTTGTAATAGGAATTTAAATTTTCAAAGAACCAGAATCATCATACATTAATCTCATAAATCTTCTCTGAATAATTTTCAGACGTTTAGTTCATGTGGTTATAGGGATTTTAGAGTACCTGCTAGGATAATGTTTCCATCTATGTGACCTTGTAAAATTAGTTCTATGGTGGAAATATCAATATTTTATTCCATCTTATCAATCAAAAAGCCTTCACTTTGACATCCACAGATTACTTTTAATTTAGGCCTGATAAAAAGTGACATGGACTCAAGTATTTTATGCATGTAAGTAGGTCTTGCATAGGCAGCCTAAAGTGTTATTTTATTTAGCATTTGCTATTCTTGTCATAATTTATTGTAAATGTACTTTTTGTTGTTTTTCTTAGCCCATTAGACACTGTCTTGCTAATTGCTGTGCAGACTGTGCTTCCCTCAGGTTTTTCATAAATCAGCCCCTAAAATCTTGCCAATCCCTTTCATTGTTCCTTTCCATGTTCCTAACACTGAGTACATTTCTAGAAGAGTGCACTCTCAGCTGTGCACATCATCCCAGTGCAGAGGATGTCAAATCTTGGTTCTGCAGCTCTGCTTGGACAAGCTTGAAACAGCCCATACATATTTGGCAGAGTTTGTGAGGCATCATGATAACCTGGGTGGCATTACTTTGTTATAATATATGTGACAATTATGTATAATAATACAACAATTTACAAAGACAATGATATATCTTTTTTAGAACTACATTGTATTTATTTCCACACTTCAGACAATATTGCATTTTCAGAGGAGGCCTGCAAAGTGTTTTGTCAATTGGCATGCTGAAGATAGGAAATGAGAAGGAAAGAGGCATGACCTCTGTAAGTATTTAGTAGAGCCATGGCTTTAGACCCCTCTCTGACTCCCAACAAGACACAGAATTGTTTGTTGGCAGCAGCTGGTACTTTTTGAAAGGAACATGTTCAGCTTTCAGTTCTATTCATCTCTCCAGAATGATCAATATGCTGTGTAAAGCACTGTCTTGCAGGCAGCAGTGAGTGTAGCAGGGAAAAGTATATGACCACAATGTAGACAGCAAAATTGTTGGCCTAAACCCCATCTTTGCTAAGCAGAAGAGATACAGGATCTTTGTGGGAGAGGGAGGAAGTGACAATCAAGTGTAAATAATCAAAAAATTTTGAAAGGGATCAAATAGGACAAGGCAGAAAAATGGGCAGAGTTTGCACCACGGTTAGGAAAGAAAATGAAAAAGGGGTCGTGTGATACAGGCTGCAAAAACAGAGGAAAATCTGAGTGATGAGTGAGTGAGAGGTGGGAATAGTTCAGCCTCTGCTTGAAGCAGCACAGAGAGAAGGTGTAGGTGGTAACAAAACATTCCAGGTACATCCTCAGAAGATGGAGCTGGAGACAAGGTGCAGCACTCAAAGAGGAGACCGAGTTTGGGAGGAAGCTTTTGGGATGAACAACAGAGTCCTTGAAGTCCGTAGTGTTCTTAACCACTGGAAGCTCAGTGTGCAGCTGTCTTTTTATTCTGTTTTACCTTCATATGTGTCTCATGATAGGGCATCCTGGTTCTGGTCTAGGAAAGAATCTGAAAGGTAGTTTAGCTCAAAACATAAATGTCCACCATTTTTTAGGCCTTTATTGAATTTTCTGTCATCTGCACACTCATTCCTTAGATGACTTTGATTCCTAAATCACGGAGCTGAATTGATGAAATTTTTGGAGTAGAAGCAGTTTGGGTTGAACTGTGATTCATTTATTTTTCATAAAAGCTCATTATAGGCTGTTAATTGATCCAATACATCCCATCAAATTGGAATTAAATCACACTAGAAATCAGTTACTCAAATTCCCAAAGGTATTTTTTACTTTGTAGGAAAATGAAAATATTTGCAAGATTGCTCAAAGAGCAATGCTGTAATTTGACATTTGTCAAAAGTGCAGGTTTCTCCACTTTGTCCTTCTCTACCTGAGTGTTTGGAGAAATACTTGAGTGCAAGTATTTTATTATTTTGCTTTGAATTACGAAACAAATCATTTGTTTAGAGCTTTCCAAATTATGGAAATCCTGTGGAACCATGGAAGTGCAGGGGAGGAGATTAAAAAATGTAAATTTCTGTTTCAGTTGTCAGCTCTATCATTTTGAGCATGGCCTCAGTTAAATTAACAGCAGTCATGGATCATCCAAATGCTGAATAGTCTTTAGATGCAGAAGTTCCAGAAGGCTGGAGGTAGTGATGCTTGTCTTTCCACTCTGATCTTGCTGGGATTTGGAACCCAGCCTCAAGCATCATCATGTCACAACAGAGGATATCTTGAAAGGAAACTGAATGTAGACTTGGACCACTGTGGCCTCTCCTGTGTGATGCAGCCCTCTTGCAAATCTGAGACAAAGTCTTCCCTCATTTTCCTCCTCTCCTCTGATCCACGAACTCACTCTGAGCTCATGTCAGAGGATCTGCTGGGGTGACAGAGGAGCATGGTACAAGAATCGTGGAAAACAGATGCTGATTTCCCCATTTCTCAAGTGCAGAGGAAATTTTAATTTGTATGTTCTTCCTGCTAGTTATGCTGGTTCTGCAGTAAACAAAAAAGTATCCAGGTTGGTTAATTAAAGCCAAAGTCTTCCCATCTCAACACAACTTGACCACTACTGTGGAAAAGAAATATTGTACTTGAGGGAAATCGTTTGTGTTCAGCTGACTGTAAACCTGTTTCAAAGGTTAAACTGTTCACTCTTCCTTGTCAGTTCTCAGTTGAAACATTTTGATTGGTGGGAAGAAATATTTGTTTTAGTTGCATTTTAGTTCAAGAAAGCATCCAACTGAACTTCAAAGCGAAAACTTAGGGTTAGACTGAAAAAAAAACCCATTTTTTTTTTATAGTTAGTGGGAGTTCAGTTCAGCACCTGTCTTTCCCTCTATAGAATGATATATTCCTCTCCAGATTTCCCTCTTCTTTGACTCTAGATAAGTTTCAGCTAATTTGCCATTGTATTACTTCACAGGTTTTCTATTTGGACTTTTTCTGTATCTCTGCACATTTTGGGTATCTCTAGTTCCCAGTGTACAATTCTTCTGCTCTCAGAGGTATTTACAGTTTCTGTCCATTTGTTTTGAGTGAATTTCATTACGTTTTTATTTGATCTATTCCCTAAATTCCTAAGGCTAACTTGCCATATTCCCAATGCATATTTTACCCTGCATTACTTTCCTGCCTGACAAGTCCCTTTGCATCACAGGTTTTCAGTTATATGCTGGTGATCTTACAAAGACTGGATATGAATTAATTTTGAACATGTTTTAAATGATAACAAACCCAAAACGGTTTCACATACCATTCCAGATTTGCTATCGATTCTTAAAAACAAAACAAAACAAAACAAAACAAAACAAAACAAAACAAAACAAAACAAATCAACAACAACAAAAAACAAGTTTAGCTAAAGTCAATTCTTCCTTTTAAAGCTTTCTGTTTCCACCAATGATTCATTCTTAGACTTACTTTTTGATCAGTCACTGGAGACCTTGAAAGTGAAGTACAGTTGTTTAATTCGTAATTTCTTTTTGAATTAAGCCAGTATTCTCTCCCTGTGTATGTATATGCATGCTTGTTTGCCTGAACCCATGATACTCTCCTGTACTAAGTCTGCCCTAGTGCTCCTGCAGATGGTGATGGCCAGTAGCAGGTGCCTTGGTTAGAACACAAGGGCGAGGCCAACAAGTAAAATTACTCACTCTCCTGTCACACCCCTTCAGCTTCCAGCAAGCTGCTTCTCAGGGGCTTCCTGGGAGGGAGATGTCTTTGAGAAGTCTCAGTAGGACTCCACTCTCACAGCTCTGTCCAGCTGCTTTTTCAACTCCTGCATTCACAAAATCCTGTGGCAAGATGTTTGAAAGCACTAGATGTGTATTACGTGATGGATATTTCAGCCCAATTATCTTGGATAGAAGTATACCCAGGTACTCAATTAAAGTAAACTGGCAAGTCTTTTCCTCTCAGTTCTCGTCTGTTTTCCCTGTTTCTTGGCTTCCCCCATGATCCCCCCCCCCCCGCCCCCCCATAAAATCACTTTGTTTTATAACTACTTCAAGGAGGTTAAAGCCTTGAGGAGAACCCACCTGAGGAAAGCAATTCAGTCAGTTTATGAAGCTGGGCTTTAAAACAAGTAACCCAGACAATTACTCCAAGAGAATCTATACTGTTGCTCTACAATGTAGTCAGACAAACATACTATCGAAGAATAGATTAAGATATGAAATATGATTAAGCTGCAATGAAATATTTACATTAGTTTTCACCAGAATATAGTTGATTTACTTCTCCTAAATGGACGTTTAATGGACACAGCACTCAACCAAAGACAAGTCATAAATTACCCACCCCAGGAGGGGCACCACACTGGGCTAGGTTTGGAGACAGCCTGCCAGCCACAGAGCTACCTCCTGTCTCCTCCTGAGTTTGGTGGAAGCAGAGGCTACTTAGAAAGATAAAAATATATTGTTGCCTCTCCCAGTGAATCAAAATAAGTCATGAACATGAGCTGCTGATTCCTCACTTCCCACCTCTTCTGGTACACGTGCATGTCCTCATCAAACTGGAAGTCTGGCCAGCTCATATAGAAGTTCTCCTTTTTGCTGCCTAATCCCTGTGTGCTTGAGCTGCTACAGTTTCCACCAGCCTTTGGCATCACAGTCAGTGCTCCCAGTTTAAACCTTAGAGCACTGAACAGTCTCTCTCTCCTCATGTAACACTAGCTAGGATCTCTTCATATACTGAGCTTTTATCTTTTCTGTAAAGAATGGTTATTAAGTTCACAGCAAACTTTGCCTGTTTGGAGAGGGAAATCTTTGCCCTGTATTCATGCAAATTATGAAATATTTTTCCATTGCCAATCTTGATGTATTTGTGTGTGGATGGCAAAAAGAACTGAGAAGGTATATGAGTAGCATAAAATATTTTTAATAGGTTAGGAAATAAAAATAAATGAAACTTTGTCTATAATATTTGAGTTTCTTCTAAAAATATGTCTTGTTGTAATTTCTCATTTCATTGGTTACAGGGATTTCAATCTTCTCCATTTACTGCCTTTTAGAAAAAGATTACAGTAGTCTTGGGGTAATTTGAAAGTGATGAATGAGACATACAGAATCTTCCCTTCCAATATTGTGTACATGGTCAATCAGATTAGCTTTAAAGCAAACCTCCAATGTTGCACCTTTCCCAGCTTTTTTTTCCTCTACCTGAGCATGCAGGTTTTCTTAAAGAGAGAATAAGTTTCCTTTTGACTGAGTACAAAACCTTTTCTGGTAATGAATGATGCCGTACAGTTAGCAACCTAAATCCTCTATATGCTCTTTAAATCATTGCACTGTATAAGATTCAGATCCTACATCAGGTTCTTTTGCTTGCATAACGAAACCAAATTTTTGATTGCTCTATGCATTCGTTTTGCCCTCCCGACATACAGCTTTGTAAGAGTCTAACCAGGGAGAGGGAGTACAGGATAATCTGTAACAGATTAAACAGAGAATGGAACTGAAACTGCACAATGAAAGCCAATGATACTTTCCCAAAGACAAATTGCCATTGTATTAAGGGATTGGAAAGCACCCATTACTCTGGTGTGTGAATCTATGAGAGACAAAGACTGGTAAAACCACTGATTTTATCACTGTTATGATGTTTCCAAGGATCTAAAAATAGTAAACATCTATTTTGTATTTTTTTCCAGCAAAGGATGAGGGCAAAATTTCATAAATCAGTGACTAGACTTCCAAGGACAGTATATGAATAACATGATCATAAGTTAACTTTAAAATGAATGAATGATAGAGATTAGAAACCACTTAAATTGATGACCCACTTTATCTAGAAAGTATATGGAGCAGCAAGAAGTACTCAGAAGTGAAGAGGAAAAATAACCAGATTTATTGCTTATACAAACATTTATTCAATTCCTGGGAACCATCAAGGATAAGAAGATGGCTGAAGTATTACATACCACCATTATTTCAGAAAGCCTTGGGATATACCATAAAACTGTAAACAAGATATATGAGAAGCTACGCTTATTTTTGGAAAGGCCTGCCTTGGAAGCAACTGAACTCTGGGTAGGGAACTGCAGCAATATATTAACATTCACTTAGTGTCCAGTCCGTAAATTAAGTGGAAATTGAAGCACATTCTCTTCTGTGTAACACAGTAGTTACATTAAAGAAAAGGAATCCACTAAACAGGCTTGTGTATTCAACAAGGCATTAAGACCAAGAATTAGTCATCTTACAATGTAAGTCAATTAAAGGGGCTGCTGTGCTCTCTTGGGTCCTGCTGATTCTTTCTGATGTGACTACTACCTCTTCTTATTCTTGCTGCATACATATAGAGGGATATCAGCACAGGAAAGATTTAGGAAAGCACAGGAAAGACAGGAATGAAAGGACAAGAGGGGATAGAAAATGACAATTTTCTTTTTACCACGAAGAATAGTATAAGATAAGGGAAGTCATGATTTAATAATTCAATTCTTGAATTTCCAGATTCTTTCTCCAGTATGTCTATCAGCATCACCCTGTTTGCACTACACATTTGCTAAAGGCATATGAACACAACTCTCTCGCTGCAGTTAAATCACTTGTAGTATATGAAGGTATATGAAGTATATGAAGGTACGTCTTTAGGAAGCTCTGAGAAGTGGGAACAGAGAACATGATTAAAAGATAGTGTAAATTTTGCTGGGAGCACTGGATAGCTCTGAAATTACCTTCCAATTTAGTTGCTCATACATTTTTTTATATATAAGCTGAAATGTTCATACAGGATCTACCTCAAAGAAGACCACTTTGGGACATCTAGAGGCCAGAGGAAAAAAAATCACTGGGTAATGAATAATCAGTATGGGTTTATTTGTAATATCACACTCATTTTTAGAGTCACTCTAATTTTTGTAGTAAGTACCAGAAATACTGCTTGGAGGAGCAACAGCTTTTTAACGAGGGGTGTACTATTTTTTGCCCACCAAATCTGACAACATGGAGGAAATCGTGAGCACTTAGGGAATGACAAAATCCTCAGTTAGTATTGTGGAAAAGACAAAAAAGCCTGTGACAAAGACCTGATGAAACAGGAATGGCTGTGCCATCAAACCAGAATCAGTATGAAAAATCTGAGGAGTGCAGGTTGGCCCTGAATTGGAATGAGGGCCCAAGGACTTGGGTCTGGAGCATTCCTCATTTTATGTTTTTGTAGCTGCCTGAGCCTACTTCAGTTGGCGCTCATCCACACCAAACTGTGTCTTGCTTTAAAGACTCAGACTATGGGTCTTAAAGACCCAGCTTTCTAATGAGTTTTCCATCTGCTTTCCAGCAGTTTTATCTAAACCATGTTTCCTTGGCACATTTGAGGACATCATCCCTGTACATGGCCAACATGAGAAGAATCTGAATTCCATGATTACATTTTCACTTTTTGCATGGATTCAAGTCTCTCTTTGCACACCAAATCCTGCTTTTGGGATGAATTAGGAGTGTGTGATGAAACAGGCCTATTTTTTTGAAGGATCCTTGCTTCAGTTGTAGCAAATGCTAAAAGCTGTGTAGAGAATGGAAAAGAAATTGGGGGGAAAGAATGAATAATGGTCTCCTGGCTGGGGATGTTGAATTCCATCCAAGAGACTGGATTATAAATGTACATCTGCCAAAAATTTCTCAGTGTGATCCTGGGCAGGTCATTCACGCAAACTTCTCACAGGTGTTCTGTGTTGTGTTTTTTACCCACTGCTAGGTATCAGTATGGCTGGGCTCATGCTGTTTTGTTGCAGAAATGCCAAATAGTGACAAGTCAGACTGCAGGAAGTTTTATTATTTAAAGGACTTGAAGATTTTGAGAAACTGATTTGTTCCAAATCAGTGTATACTCCTTAGATCAGGTAATTTCTCGAGGGTCAATTTTTATTGAACAAATTATTTCGCACTGTTTAAACTGAGTAGTTAATTTTGAAGTTGTACTATCATACAAGAAGTCTATCAACTTTTTAAACATTTGAAGCAATATTAAAAAAAGAATCAAACCTCAATTTAGGCACTGGATATTCTCAAAATTCAATGTTCCTGTCAAGAAGAAATTTCAGCGTATATTGAAAAGAACCATGTTTGCAAAATCCTGCTTTCAAGATAAACATTTATTCTAGAGGACAGGATTTCATTTGTTTCCATCACTGGTACTCTTCACAATGATAAGCCAGTGGTGTGGGGTGTCAAAGACACATTGCTTTACAGTGTTAATGTTCTGAAAATTTAGGACCCTGAAGTCTCAAACTGGTCACTTAAAGTTAATGGGGTTTTTTTTACCTTAATGGATCTGTGCCTTGGCTCTCCAGCCAAAAAGGGAGGATAATAAACTCTCAGGATTTTTCTGTGAATATTCAGAGATAACAGTAACAACTGTAATGGAAGAGCTTAAGAAGAAGATATTATTTCCTTTAGCAGGATTTGGATGTTATGCAGTAAATAAGACCTGAGGCCATACTCTGTAAAACTAAAAGGGTCAAGGAGCTCATCAGTAATTAGGTATCAGCTATTTTGTGCCCTGATGCAGATGAAATGGCACAAACAAAGCAGTATATGGTCATGCACTAAAACAGTATCATAAACATTAACCCAAAGGAACTGTGTCGAGATTTTTAAAAGGAACTAAATTCTGGTCTCTGCTCTTTGAGAGTTCACAAATTAGGAGAGATTGCAAATTATAGAGCTTAATATTGCTGCCTAAAGAATAATTGCAAAAATTATTTCAATTAAGTTCAGGTTGCCACAGACTCTCCTACACTTATAGCAAATTTGAAGGAATAGTTATCTCTGAATTATACTGAGAGAAAACAGTATGTATTTATTTATAGTATGCTTGTTTTTTTCAACCAAATTTTTCAGGCTAATAATGAAACCTGTACAAAATATGTACTCTTCTAATGTTTCCAGTGCCAGCAGATTTCAGGGAAAGTCTTTCCTGTCTGCCAATGTCTGTTTATTAACTCTAGGTCCTGCTGTAGACAATGGAAAGCAGTCACATAATTTTTTTATATTGTATAATAGACAAAAAAAAATCATCATATTGAAAAGAAAGCAGTGAATTCTATCTATAGCATAGCCTCAGAAGGAAAGTTTTACCATGTTTTTAAGTTGTAAATTGAATATCACAACTGCTGAAGAACTGTTGAGAACAGGCAAAGCAAATTAAATTAAATGCAAGCTACTCCTCTGAAAAGCCTCTGTATCATCTTAATAAATAAAAAATAAGCAACTTTCAGGGAATCCCAAAGGGACCAGCCAGATTTTCAATGCCATCCAAACCTCAGAGAGAAAGGTCTTTTTTTCTCTAGTCTCCCATGTCTCTTTATGAAACAACAGAAAAAAATCAGTTTGAGCCTTACCTGAGAGTTAAGAATACCCTAAAAAGATAATGATTATTTTTACAAGCACAATGAAGACTCAAAGAAGATTTTAAAAGAAACTATACCCATCTTTAAAAAAAAGGTTTTTGAGCTATCAAAACTTTATTAATATAATTTTTGTTGTTGTTACAAGTGTTATTAACACTGTGTTAACGTTCTCAAATTTGTTAAATGGAAAACTACTTGAATAAAGAATATTTGTATTCGCTTGAGGATTAGCTGGCTATAAGGCATTATTTATGCAGCAGACCTTCAAAAACATGATACACAATACTCTCCTCTTCTGAATTTTTAAGAACTGTATGTATGTCTGTGGGGACTGTCTATGTTAAAGAATTGCTTTCAGAACTGTAAAAAAAAAAAAAATGGAACACTTAATTTGAAATTACTTATTTATAAAAACATGCATGTTTGTACTAACTTGAAACAGAACCTGAACTTCTGTCAAAAGATAATTGACCTAAATAAATATCTGAGAAAAAGAAATGAATGCAAGGAAGACCTGAAATTAGAAGTATCCTGACATGGAGCACATGTATCCCCCTGCAAGAGCACAGACTGAAGAAGCTGCCAACAGTTGCACAAACAAAGGACAGCAGCAGCTTGCCTGAAAATTTTGGAGAATTTTGGACAGGTGTTCTCTCTTTTCTGAAATTTTGGAATGAGGAAGGTAAATTATCTTCAAATGAAACAAGGAAAGCTAAGCATAATTCTTATGTTTCTTATGGCCTTCAGTTCTTTTGCTATTTTAGCACTCTCCCGTGACTTTTTCAAGTAAACAATCAAGAAAACCAAGGAAGGAGCTGATTGAAGCATCATGAAATGTTACCTGCTGTCTCACTGCAAATTCTGCGATATAGGAGTATCACCCTAACACCATCACCAAATTAAAAAGAGATGAGAAAAATTATGAAAACCTACTGATAACATTTATCTCCTTTGTCTAATGACCTAAGAAATAATAGAAAAATGTTATTTTGTTTTAAGCACTTACCGGCAGAGTTTCCTGCTGAACAGCAAAATAACCCAGACTATAACCTTTAGTAGATGTCACAGTAAATTCATTTTCATCATATAAGATTTTCTGACTTAAGACAGTTAGTCAGACAACTGATGAGCCAAACTTAAATATTCCTGTTCACTTTACCTGTCTTATGTAGGATTCTTTCAAGTGATTTTTATACATAATGTCTGAGAGGGACTGACTGACACTAAATAGGCTTCTCTTGGCTGACTGCAAACTGTGCTGCTACACCACAAAACAAAAGCCAGGTGACAAGTTGAGTGAAATGTGCTTCATTGGCTTAGATGGAAAAGACTTCCCCCCTCTCAGAGGTCACATCAGTCTCCAAATTGTGTCTTTTATTATATCAGTAGCAAATGTTTTGTCTCTTTTCTAATGATACACCTTGGTTGGTACACCTTACTGTTTTTTCTGGTTTTTCACTTACAATTTTCCTCCAAACATGAAAAAGAAGTGAATTAACTAACAAGTCACATTTCTGAGTGGCTTTTGACAAAAGTAGTGTTTAAGATCCTGTCTGACACTTTCTGTTTCTCCACATGGTTAGGTGACTTCTTGGTATGCTGCTAGGTTAAAACTACACTTTGTGTTCTGCCAAGGCTGTTTTAACGGGATGTTGTCCATATGCATCATACATGGGGGCTAACAAGGACTCAGAGCAGTCTGGCTTACTTTTTACTTTATATGATTAACATTTTCAGCAGATTTAGTGCTGCTAGGTTCTGTGGGAAAAATCCCATTGCACTCTTACAAGTGTTTCATAGCTGTTTGTGCTGACATCCAGCACTAATTGGTTTTTGGCACTTTGGAGGACATTTGAATTCAACCATCCCCTCTGTAGATTTGTCTGGGAGAGTACTCTGGAGCTCCGTGCAGTCTACACACAGATAGCCCCTAATTAGCCTCTCTGGAGGTACTTTCCCACAGCTACCAGCCGAGCATGATGCTGTCTGTGTAAGCAGGAAGCATCAGGCTTATTTGAAGTGCTTTTTCTTGATACAGAGAGTACCTCAGAACTTTTTCTTCACAGCTGGACTTCTGGTAATGAATACATTACAAAAAAACCAAAGCAATTTTTTTTTTTATTTGTTAGAGAAAAGACTAGCTAAAATCTTGGTGCTTAAAAGGCAGGACTTTTCAGGTTGACTTCAGATCACCTAAACCTGCCAGGTGACTAATATTCTGTGTCTTTACTCAATGCCACAGAAAGAGACTGAGAATGCCAGTTAAAGGACGAGACAATGGTGTGGCTATGTGCATGTTGGAGGTATTACTCATGATGAACACAAGAGGAATTTTACATTTAACTTTCCAATATAAGAGTACTTCTTTTGAGATTCATCTGCCTAGGTCTAGAGCCACAAGGAGCTTAGAGGTAACACAAGGGGCTGCTCAGGACACTTACAAGAGGTTCCTCTACTCTGCTTCCTTTTAGCCTCTCATATTACATGCTGTATGCAGGCATCCTGGGAAGACTATTCTCCAAAGGTGTCTTATATGAATCGGTGTAAAGACTGATTTCTCAACTCTTCCCACCCTGTGGCAATTCCAAGACAAAGAGACTGCTAATTCAAGGTAATGAACAGTCAAACACACAACTTTGCAACTCCTAGAGATGAGAGGTTATTCATAGAACAAGAAGAGGATAAGAGTTCTGGGATTAAATCTGTGCCTTCTGGCTGCTGTGGCATATGAAGGGGGATAGCAGAAGTAGGAAGTAAAGCTAAGAGAAAATGAGTGAGCTTATGTTCTCATGTCACCAGCCGTCTACTGACAAATAAAGTCGAGCCTTTGGTTAGGCTGATAGTGCTCAAGGTGGTGTGGGTCAGCTGTGCCCCACGTATTTGGCTCAAGGACAAACTGGGGCACAGACGGGAGGAAAACCTTTGCGTGCAAAATGTTCCACTTGTAACTAAGCCAACTTGGACTGCTTTGTACTGGGGAAGAGACAGAGTAGCCAAGGGTATAGGGTAGCCAAGAATGGAGGCCAGAAACTTCAGCATTGTCCTGCTGACTGTCCAGATTTTCAGTGACGTAATGGCACAAATCTTCTCTTAGGAATTAGCTCTTTTGCTGCCTGATCTTCTATTTCCATCCTATGTGTAGCATGAAGCATATGCTGTGGGAATAGAAACAAGAAGCAAGTCTGTTTTCTTCATTTTAGATGCTATTTCCGGTTCTCTTAAGGGGAATGCAGCTGCAGATGTAGATACACTCAGTAAGGGGAGTGAAGAAATGGAAGTTTCCCATGTTGCAAGTGATGGAGAGTTCTTGTTTCCCCCAAACTCTGCAGATAATGAGGGAATAGCAGTGTGAGGAACCAAGAAAGAGTTTCTGCTTTGTTCTGTTTAGCTAGAATATCACGTAAGCAAAATTAGGCTGCCACTACTACTCACAAGAACTCACAAAGGCCAGAGGCTCAAGATGTCCAAACCATCAGGGAAACAAAACAGTGAAGTAGGTGAAAAAGCAAAGTAAAAGTAAAGGCCTTTGTTAATAATTACTTTCCTCCTTTTAACTTCAGAAAGGCTTCTGGAGGACCTTCAGGAGACTAGATAAACATGCCAGGAAAACCAGCTGAACAAAATATTTTCATTCTATACGTGTGAATCTACTTAAACTCAGCAGAGAAAACATAAATCCTAATGAAAACAAAGTGTAAGCATGGAAAATTCTAATTCAGACTTTAATTGTGCTGCATCTGCAACAGCTGTAATGTGGCTACCACAGAAAATAATTTATTTCCATTCTCTGGGTTGAACTTCTTTTTCATTCTCAGTTTTTTCTTAAAGAATATGGATATAATTTTCTTATTTTGAATGCAGATATTACCACTGAAGTACCTCCAAATTCTCTCAATTCACCGGGCACTGGAACAGCTGTTTACAAAGCAGTCTGTATCATTCAAAGACCTCATGAGACAAGCATGAAAATTTGGTTTTTTTCACAGTGGGAAAAAAGGCATGGTTGCAAAATGTGGAAGGAAATGCTCTTTTAATACAAGCCATTTCTTCTCAGAACAATATAACTTTGTTCAGAGTTAAATGTTTCAAAGGAAAACTAAGAAAGCTGGTATAGTTACTTGCGAATGGTACATTTTGCCCTTCTTTCCTTTTCAACGTTTGTGGAGGACAATATCTCCTCTTTCCAAGTAGGAAGGATGACACAGTAGGAAGAGTGTCCACTTAGGACCTGACACATCTGGGTCATGTTCCTTACTGCATTGCAGACTCATTGCAGGAGTTTACATACGGCACCCAGACCCAACTTGAAACTAATGCCATAATGCAACCCTGAGGCATAACTAACATTCATAAAATCCTTGCAGAGTTTTAAGCACTGCAGAGTTTTAAGCCTTTCCTGTGCATAGGTGATATTCTGAAGTGATGATTGGCATGTTGAAAGGATATGTTACTTACGGAAAGGAGCAGCTGCAGAACAAAACTTTTGGGATGGCTGTGTGTTTTTTTTTTAAATGTAATAAAACAATGTTTAGAGTATCATTCTGGGCTTAGATCATCACTGTACCTTATTAAAAGTTGACCTACGTTTCCCATAAATTGTGAGATGAACACCAGGTTCCTGAATGTCTTGCAGTGTGTTGCTCACAGTCTGTTTTTGGAGCTGTTCTGTTTCTTTATATTCTTTTCTCTAAATAATTAAAATATTAATTATGTCTAAGAATGAAGAAAGAAACCAAGAAGCTGAACATCTAAGCCACTTGGCAGGCAAGAGAACTGAAATGAAAATCTCATTTTATTCTGTGTACTTTCCAGCTGGCTGTTCTATACACCTTCACAGAATTGCAGGATTATTGAGGTTAGGAAGAACCTCTGGAGATGAGTAAGACAGAGGTTCTTTGAAGCTATAGATTTTACTCACAGGCTATACCTAAACTGCAGGAAATGCAGATCTCCCAGCTCCCATGCCCTTTTGTCCAATCTACCTTCATTCTGATTCAATGTTCAGGTGAGATTTAGGTATGTACTTTTATCATCCTCACTTCCTCTCCCCTGCTGTCATTTACACAGGAAGAAGCCCTCAGAATAACACAGGCTGAAAGGACCCTGGATCCTCATTTGCGAAGTGAGGAAAGTGCAACATTTCCAAACAGCAACACTAAATGTATTTTCCAAGGCTTTAGCCCTTGTGAAAGTGTCAGAGGAGCAATCATTTCTGCTCAATTAATTTCTTTCACTTTATACTTAGTACAAAACAAAGTTAATTTAATCTTTGAGCCTCCCACATTTCGTAACATGGAGGTTTTCTGTATGTCTGGCTTCCAGATTTTCTGCTTTCCATCTCATTTCCACACTTGGGTGCCACTGTATGTACAATCACCAGGAAATGAGGGAGAGCTGTAAGGGGGGCATTTGTCTTTGTCCTGTTCTTGAGGAGGATGTCCTGGGAGTCTGCAGCACAGGCACAGCCCTTCCCAGAGCAACAAGAGTTGCCATGACCCTGCCTCTCCCAGCATCACTGGAACACAAACAGGACCAAGCGTCCTTCTTCCAAAGATAACCCCTTTTCTTCTAAATACAGGCTGATGATAGCTTCATATATGATACATTGTAAATCTACACATCACTGGCCAGAAGGGAGTCCCAGAAGGGGATTCATTTTGTGGGAAAAGACTGAGAGAGCTGTGCTCTTTCTCGGGGGAGAGGAAAACATTTCATGCTGAGCTAAAAGCTTGCATTTGTTATTTTTAGTCAAACTAATAAATGTTTCGTGTTGGCAAAGATAAAAGCAAGGACATGAGAAAAGAAATACATGAACAAAAACCAATTTCATGTTGAGGGAACAAATAGGTGGAGTATAGAGAAGCTCGAGGGAAGTAAAAACACAAACACTTTCTTCCATTTTATGGGAATATTATTTTTGTTGATTTTATTCCAGTACTGAGCAAAACTTAAAAAAGGCTTCTATTTGTTTTTGAGAGAGGGCTAGCATTTCTTCCAGTTTTTCTAGACAGCACATTTTCTGTCTGCAGTTACAAGATTCAGACCAGATATGGTTTTGATTTTAAAAAAATTGTGATGGGAGAAGGAAGAAGGGAGGAATATGACCACCACTAGTATTTACTGCACTAATAGTGCAGTCAAAGGGAGGTTACCAAGAGATTCAGCAAACCTTGGTGTCCAAAGAAATCATAAGGAAATGTTGCAGAAGAAAAACCATCTGCTGGGAAGTCTGATGGGAAAACTTCTACCACAGCATAACGTGTGTGGAGCAAGAGTGTTTGCTTGCTGAATGAGTACAATGAGGAAAAAGAAAAGGTGAATATATGGCTCTAGGAGGGAAAGGAGCTTTGCATTATGGTCATTGAGAAAACAAATATTTTGTCAGGTATGAGTGCCAGAAAAACCTGAAGGCTTGTCCAGTGAGGCAACTTTAATGTGATCACCTGATACATTTCACAAATCACATCCAAGAAACAACTAAATTTTACAGTTGGTCTCTAAAAAAAAAAAAAAAAAACCAAAAAAAAAAACAACATACAAAAGATTGATTCAGTCTAAATTTATTCCTTAAAGTGGGCAATCTAGAGTGTGTGAGGACATTCCATAAATGGAGGTGGTCTTCAACACAATAATTGATTGCTCAAGTAAATTTCTGGTCTTCAGGGTTAAACACTTACAAAAACATTTAAATCCTTTCTTTGATCAAAAAAATATCTTTAGTGAGCTATAAAAAGGAAGAATGATATAAAATTTCATACTTTTAAACAATAGCACAACTCCAGATTATTAATGTAAGCAAGATTTTTTGCTGTGTCACAGAGTTAAACATATGAAAATTGAATGTTTACAGGTCAAAAGAATATGAAATTGTTTGAAAAAAACTCTTAAAGACCCAAAGACCAAAAGTCATATTTCAGGAGGTTTCTTAAATGCCATTCTAGGTCCAGAACTATTCAGAGTTTTCCATATTACAATCTGCACTGACTTCAGGGGATAATTATGAGGAGACTTTTCCAAAGTTGAAAAGATTACTAATGCTTGGAAAGATAGAAATAAATCAAATAATTAGGATGATACTCAACAAAAATAAACATTACTTCTCCAAACAGGATATATGGCAATTACAAATGAAATTATTTCATCAGTCAGAAACTTCCGGTTGTACCACTGGCTAGAATTGCTTACAAACGTAACAATTTCTTTGAGTAAGAAGTTGTGATTGCAAATGTATAACAATAATGACCTAGTACTTGTAATCTTATTCCAGGCAAAATTCACCCAATAATTTAATCATGTAAATTAGGTTTGTGAGAGAACTGACTCTGCAGTCCAAATTATGAATATTCTTTTTATTACCAGGTGATAGAAAAGGAGTTAAACTTACAACAGGCAGGAAAACTTCTTGTAAAATTCAACATACCTGCATTCTAGTGAGTAGAATGTGGCAGGCCAAGGAAGCATATATGGTGGGAAGAGTAGGGATTTCTTCATGGTTTTTCATGAGGTGCACCATTTTATTTGTCTGGCTTGCAAACAGCAGAACAGAACCCTGCAAAATGGAGAGAATTGCTTATGATATTAATTTCATCAGTAAAATATTGTAATTCATAATCACGTCTTGCATCCCACCTGTCCTCCAAGAATTCATTTAATTAAATCTTGTCAAGAGTTTAGTGGAATTTTACCCTATTTCACTCTGAAAAAAGATCTGACCCCGGGGTTGGAGATGCCATAAACTAGAGAGCAAACTCTTGTATAGGTAATTAATATTTGTCAAAGACAAAGACTATAAAATATTTATTACTTGGATACCACTTGTTTTCTTCCTCCAGCAGTTCAGAGCCCACGTAGTTAAGCACCAGCAGAATGATGGATACACGTGCCACTCTCAGCATTTACACCCAGGCAGAGATTGATTAGGCATGAGAAAGGAAAGGAGCAGATAAGTCTCAAACCCAGACAAAGCCATTCAATTTAGTGAGGAAACAATGAGAGCAAGAAGAAATTCAGTGGGTCAGAGTAGGTTTTTGATTAAATTCACAAAACCAAAAGGTTGTCAGTCTACGTTTGAGATAAAGAGCAAAGTCCATACTTTTTCTAAAAAGTTCAGAATTAGAGGAAAGACATCTTTATGCTGAGGTTGAAGGGAAGCACTGGTAAATAAATTGCTTCTTGAAGACAATCAGATATGAAAAAAGAGTAAAAAGGAGAAAGTTTACGTACCTTTTATTTTATATGATGAAATTATAAGAATTACTTTTTGCATGTTATAAAGATATTCTTCAGAATATTCTTATTTTTTCCCCCTCCTATTCCCTCTTAATTCATCATGAGCAACTGGAAAACTAGTAAATTTATGACATCAGATGAAATGCAGGTGTTTCCTTGAGGGAGAAACAATTATTAAACTACCACCTAGTTTTGAATATACTAGGGACCAGAAAAAACACTATTAAAATCTTTATTTTCTATTTTTTTTAACACTTTTATGAGTTACAATTAAATCTAATATGTGGAATAGCAGCTGTGAGGAAAAAAAATAGTGTCTGTTAGAGACTTGAACTGTCTGCTCTGTTTAGGAAAAGCCTGAGATAGCTCCCCAGCCAGTTCTTAGTTAACCACAAAAACTCTTCTAACTGAGCCAGGAATTACTAAACTTGACACTAAAGATATATAAAGCATATAGTAAAATAGCATAATCCTTTTACCACCCAGAAACGGCATTTAAAATAATTAATAGTTTACTTTGGAAGGGTCCTCTAGAGGTCATCTGATCCAAACTACACTCAAAGCAGGACTAACTTTGAAGGTTACTCCAACTTTAAATTCAGATTAAGGTTGCTTGGAACCTTGGCTGTAAAGTTGTTGATTCCAACTCTGGTTTACTCATTCCAAAAAAGCACAACACCCATCATTAATGTCCAGAAGAAGTGTTAATACAGATTTAAAGTCTCTTAAGTGTTACTTATAACTCTATCCTTCAGATACAACAAAATTATGGAAGGGCAAGGGCACAAATCTGTTTCTGAAATAACCACCAAAACTCTGCTTGGAGTAATTCACAATCATGCAAGATTTAAGTGGGAATTGTGTCCATCCTGGTGGAGGACACATAACAGCAATACCCTGTAGCTTAGCTGCTCTAAGGGAGACTGTGAACTGCATATGGCCATCCTCCCCTCTAAAATTCTGTGTATTAGTGCCAAACCTAAACAAGCTGAACCCCTTGTCACCTCCTGTAGTCCAGCTGCTGTGACCCCTCAGCATGCTCCCGACCATGCAGGGAGAGGTGATGGCCCTGCTCACAGCACTCCATGTGTTTGTCCCCTGGAGATGCTGACATGCCTTTCTGGAGTGGGATGGCCAGTCTTTACTCTAGAAGTAGCTTTTTTTATAGCATTTATCAAAGATTCAATTGAGGCAAAAAGCATTGACTTCCTCCTTGATCTTCTGTGCCTATCCATGGCATAGATTTTGTGTCTCAGCTGTATTGCCAATAGTTAGCTCTCTTTAGATATATCTAACTGCATGGCTCTACAATCCTTCTGTAATATTTATTTCCTGTGTCCTTTGAATGGATTCTACCTCCTTATTAATTGAAATTACTCCTCTGCCTTGAAATTATATGAAGCCAAAATTTAGCTTCCTTTATAATTTTCAAGCAATGGTACAAGAAGATTGTTACCTTTGAAAGGGTTCAAAAACCTGTGTGCATGTATTTCTGTATACTGCATTTCAAACATGCTGTCTGCTCTCGTTGGATATTCATAAAACAGGAGCTTAGTAGCAGTGTTGTCTGAGCTAATCTAAGGAGATCCAGAAAATTTTTGCCTTAGCTGTAAGAGCCCCCTGGTTTGCTCTTTACTGACTATCCTTTTCTAAGTATTGCTTGTGTTTTTAATTCCAAATGCTATTGATTTTTATTTGGTATCTAAGAGGTTACAAAACCCAATACCTCCCAGATTGTATCTTCAGATCTTAGCTGGTTATATTGTGTGATCTGTATTGATTTGAAGGAAAAGAAGCTAATAGCAGCACTTGTTTTTAGATCAAGAGTAATAAGTATCTTGAAATTCTATTCCCTTTCATGGCAAGAAAATCTGTGATAAGAAAAAAAAAATAATTTATTTTCCACAGCAATCTTGGTGAAAACATAGCCAAACTGTGTTTTGTGAGATGATGAATAGCAATAGTCCATGCTCAAGTCATCTCCAATAATTTACACTTATGGAACAGGATGAGTGCTGGTGGTTACACAGAGAGAGTACACTCTTAATGGACAAAGCCTACTATGCTTTTAATGAATACAGTATTTTTTTACATGCAAACTTCCATACTACCTCAGAGAATTAGTAGTGTTCTTGAAATTGATGAAATAATAATTAGAGAGAAATAAATGATACTGAGACTGTGGAATAGCTATTTATGTACTTTGCTCAAACCTTATCACATCTTAATACTACTGAGCAAAAATATACAAGCTGCTGATCTCAGATGGTGCAAAATACTTCATGATGGCAGTGCTGCCTTCTTGTAGGGAATTCTGCAGAAAAAGTGTGAAGGAGTAAGTCAGCTGCAGCTTGCGTTGATATCCAAGGCAGAGTGGTACAGAGCCACCAGAAAATACAGAAAAGTCATTTACTGTGACTACAGATGTCCTATGTAGAAATCAAAAAGCCTGTAATAGAAAACAGTTTTCAAAGTGCTGATGCAAATAAGGTAAGAGTTCAAAGAAATGGTCTAGATCACATTGCTGGTGCCTGTTTTGCAAGAAATATGCTGCTTCACAATGTAAGCAAGGCTGCTTTCTGCCACTGGATTTCTTATAGGCAACATCAACCTCTGAGCTGGAAGTTCAACCTGCTGCTGGAATAAGAGCTCAGCTAGTGCTTGTACAACTGACCACTTACAGCTCTGGGCTCCTGACACAAAGTGTTGGGTGCTTCCAACCTACTGTCACCTCACGCCTGAGCCCAGCAGTCCCTTTAGCCCAGGCTGGAGTCAAGGTAGGTGGCCCAACCAGCCTGGGAAGGACACTCCTGCGGAGCAGCACCATGCAAGCCCCAGCTCTCTGCACAACAACCTCAACATCTTTTCGGGGAGGAGAAGCTGAGGCAATTCAGGAAGCATTGTAATACTTCTGATGATTTTTACATTCTCTGTAGGATGAAGTGCTTGTGAAAAGAGAAGACATTAGTGTTCACACAGCTCTGGAGAATGTGAGAATATTCCAGCTGTTCAGACAGAATCTCTAAACACATTTGGTTCTGAATATTCAAATTTCTTTAGCATTGCTTTTGAATGTATTAATTAATTCTCACAAAAATACGTATAAAAGAATAAATTAAATGAGTGAAATTATTTGTAAATATCTTTTTCATAGTTTCTTTGGCTATACTATATCAATATTAATATCCATAATTTTCATCTGCAGTGACAGTTGCTTTGGCTGTTTCTGTGTCAAATAATTTATATTTCTTTTTCTATCACATAAACTGTATGAACATTTTTGAAATTGCTGTCCTATTTATTCTTTGATGGCCTGTAATAGTCCTAATCAATATTGTGTTGGAGTCCATTTGGCCCACTGTGCTGTCATTTTTGCCGCAAATGGGAGTCATTTGCTGTCTTGCTGTCTCATACAAAAATAAAAAAGAGATTTATACTTTTTTATTCTTGCAGTTAACTCTGCTTGTTCTTTGTGCAGAAAGAAAATAAGAAAAAAGTGGGGTTGGTTTTTTTCTTTTTTTTTTTTTTTTTTTCTCCTAGAAATCAACCACATGTTTTCTATAAAAATGTTGGATGGGAAGGGAGAAGCTGAAGAACCTCCTACCTGCTGGACACCTTCAAAAATTTGTCACTGACCATCTTCCATTAATTAAGGGCTCATGCTCATAGCTGCGAGAGATTCTTTTCTGCTGTGTTCATTTTATACCCTTGGAATATCATGCTGGGCTTGACATAAATTTGCCTGGATCTCAGCTTTAATATCAATTTATTTGTCATAGACACAACAACTGGAAGGTGTAGAAAACGTTGTAGTTGTTGTTGTTTGAGTCTAATGAGAGATGTCCTGAGATCGGGATGCTCTCAAGACACGTGGTAGTGGGAAGGCAGCCTAACTGGGGAAAGGTCCAAAGGTCTAAAGGGACAAGGGTCCAGCAGCGCAAGAGACCGAATTCTCTGTTACATTCCATTTTAACCCTTTGTATCATGAATATTCTAAATAGCACCAACCAATCATCTTAGGATATAAAAACCTACAGAATTTACATACAGCCTATGGGGACTACTATATTACCATACAAATCTACATACTAAGAACCTGAAAAACCACCTTTTTCCTGATACCTGAGAGGGTCCAACCCCTTATTCATCCTTTTGTCCTGACAGAGGTGTCACTGAATCACCCAGCTCTGTCTTTTAGCTAGCTTAATTACTCTCTTCCTGCCCAGCATCTTACAGTTCAAATCTTGCTTTTAATTCTATATCTATATAGATATAGATATATCTATATATCTATATCTCTATATTCTATAGAGTCTTTTACTAATAAATCTTCTCTGCACGGCCGCCTTGCTTCATCCTCCCCAACAGGAAGGCAGGAAAGCATTTCCTATACTTTTTTAAAAGTGTTTCCATTTCCTATCTTATTTCATACCAAATGAAATCAACAAAAAAATTTTGCTTTTTAAAAATAAAAAAAAACTATAAATGCCAAAATAAACTTGTTTCCCAGAACCATTCAGTATTCTCCTGAACATGGCATACCACTGGATTGAATGTCAGATGGACAACAGGAAGTTCAGAAAGCTAGGTTTTGTAGCCCTGGTTCATGCCTGAGATGTTTTGGTTTTCTGAAATTCTTTTTTCCTAGGGAATTTTCTGTAAACAAGAGACATGTTTTTGTAACTATGACTTTATTTACATTCTTTCCCTAGGAGGGACTCCTTCTTGATGCCCCTCTGATCTGACCAATGTGATTGAAGAAGTTTATTTCACCAATTGAATTGTTCTGTGTAGAATAGTATAAAAGGGAGACATTCCCAGAAATATAGTAATTTTCGGTCTTCTGAAGTCAGTCTGTGTCATTGTGGTGTACAACAGCATCAAGGTTTTGCAGAAGTTTTATGAACTGTATCTAAAGATAAAACCAGAAAGGAGTAAATCTTAAACTAGAAAGGAGGAAAACTTAAACCTCCAGCTCTAGCTTCTTTTTTCAGTTTCTCTTTCTGCACCACTCTGAAATATTCCTTCAGGTTGACTGTTCTCAAGGTTGTGGAGTTGCAGCTTCTGCAGAATCACAGAGACCTGTCCATTTTGAGCTTCTTAATTTTGCAATTACAGTGGAATACTGTCTGGTAAAAAGCATGTCATTTCCTCTCTTCTGCTTCTATCAAAATTGTCTGTGTGGGTCTATGACAACTGAATCTTTTCAAGGCTTTTCCTGCAGTTTGTATGTCTTAAGGGACTTTTCCACTACCTGCACCCTTCTTCCTCTGCAGAAAGCCTTCATTCAATTTCTCCAAGCTCAGCTGGTCACCTTTACAAATTTTTGTGTACACACAAGCAGATTAACTATGGCTTATTTTCCTCAGTGCACCAGAAACATAAAAGGTTTCTTCACCACAACCCTGTATTCTGCCTCCTTACAGACACAAACAATATCATAATAATAACTTTCTAACATCAGCTAGTTATTCTCAGAGTTCTCAGTCACTGCAATGCCCTCAGTATTTCATTATCTCTGCTTTCATTCTTTTTCTGGTTTGGGCAGATCTGTATTCCATCTTAAAAATTGTTTCCTTGCCTCTTTTCCTTTCTCGGCCTTTCCCCACTTTGGTATGTCATATAATCTTTATCAAAATTAATCTCCACAGAAAACAAAGACAATTAAAAGACAATTTTAAGTGTTATAAAATCTGTAGCCAAACCACATGATAAACTAAGTCTTTATGGTGCTGAATATCAAAAACCAGTTGTTAATTTTCTGCCTCTCCCTCCTTCCATAGTTGTCAGAGAGATTTTTAGTGATCACATAACAGTGTCTCAAAAGATATGTTCCACATTCTTTGTTACATGTCTTTTAACCTCATACACCTCTTAGATTTTTGTCTTCTTGCCTCTGTGAAACAAATTATGTTAAAAGCAAAGCTTTGTTTCTGCCTGTGATTTACAAATTTCTGGTGACTTCAGTATGCAGGACTGCAGCCATTCCCTCACTGGATTAGTTTTCATTGATTGCTTTGAAGCTTCTGCTTCCTAGTAGGAATGTAGTACTTCAGTGTACAGTCATCCAAAGGAAGGCAAAGTTGCTCTTCATGTCCATAGGAAGGAGTCTTCCATCAGCTGATATGGATGATCCTTTGGTTAAGGTTGTTAGTGAAATATGCTCATATTAGAATTTCAGACTGTAGTCTTTTTTTTGTGGGGTTTTTGTTTTTTTTTTTTTTTTTTTTTTTTTTTTTTTTTTTTTTTTTTTTTTTTGTTTTTTTTTTTTTTGTTTTTTTTTTTCTTTTGGCTAGCAGCAATATTGTGCCCCATTAAGAAGATACAAACTGTGTTAGGTCAACCTGTCTAGCATAAAGATGAAATTGTTAGGGCAAAATTCTTGGCGAAGGAGACCTACTGAGGGAGGCAGCAGAATCAGAGCATGCCATGGGTGCTTGCAGTTCATACCAAGAAAGAACATTTTAAAAGCAAGAAGGAGCTTGCATATACTTCTTCCTTTGTAGTACATTTTTTAAACTTTAATTCCACACTGTGAGTAATTTAGATTTGATTCTACAGCTGCTCCTTCTCTTTACCCTCAAACACACATTTCAGTGTGTCTGTGCTCTGCAACTTAGTAAGCAGGTAGAAAACCCTAAAAATGATGTTCCTTCATTTTTAAAGAAGCTTCTGATTTGCCATAACCATATGCGACACATTCATGAGCTGCATGGCAACTCTTGCAGACTGATAAGATCTGATTCTGTGGACAGAATGTCCTTTTGCTCACAGGAAGTTTGGCCTAAAAGCACTCCAGTATATTGAAAGTCTTGTGTGTGTTGTGACATGTGCATCTTTCACATGTTTTATGTTTTCAAAGGTTCTTGTTTCACACTGGCAAAAGGAGCCATCTTCACAAACCTTTTGAAAACTGATGGCATGAAGGTCAAGGAGAACTAGCTAAGCCGAGTCTTGGCACATGTTTAATAGTTTTAAGATCAGAAGGAGCTTGGCCTTTACAAACCTCATTTCGGAACGATTCATTATTTTTCTTCCTGCTTCTGCAAATAGCTAATGTCAATCAGTCAAATACACACCTAAATGTTCAGCTAAACCATGAAAAATATATCTGTCAAAAGAGAGGCTGAATATTATGATTCTGTCCATCTGAATACTAGTGTTGATGCAAGAGTCATTCCCCAAATATTGTCTGAAATGAAGCTTTCATCTTTTCTTGTCTTTTTGGATAGGCAATGCTATTTTTTCCACTGAACAGAAACAAGGCAAACCAAGATTGTACTGAAAGTTCCTAAGAATTGGGTGTCAGTTCTTTGAAAGAATTCTTGCGAATATACTCAGGTTTTTGAGGGGCACACCATAAGCTCTAATGGTTATTGTTTCTGATTAAAAGGGGGAAAGGGAGGTTTAGTGAAGGAAAGAATGGGAAAAGGTACATATTAAGACCATTTGAGTAGAAGTCATAATAACATCAAATAAAGGAATTGGTATTTTCAGAGATGTTTTGAGGGAAATTCCAAGAAGAACTTCAACTAATTTATTTTGAGAAGAACCCATAGCAAAATCCCTAGATACTTTTCTACCCAGTCATTTCCTGAAACAAAGATTTTCATAGTACAGATTTTCAAGAAAGGTTTCACTCATTTACCCATAACTGTTATACTTGCAGGCTATCTTTCTGCCCAAACGTTGTCTGTACAATCTTTAGATGAACAAGAAAACACCACTCAGAGATAAATTGCTGAAATTTTTTTTTCCATTAACTGATAATGTTGAACTGACAAGTTTGATGGCTAAAGGATAAAACTAGGAATGAAAACAAGTGCTTCATTCTATAGCAAAGAGCAAGTGAAAAGAAACTGTCAGTCTTCATTTGTTGAAAATCACCCATTTCTAACCAGACTGGGTTTGCAAACACCAAGGATGTCAGTAGCTGAAGACTGAACACCTCTATGCTTTACGTAACATCAGGCCATTTTTTATTGATGGAGTCAGACAGAAGAAAAAGAATGACAGCAAAGACTAATATAAGATAAAAACCCTTTTGGAAGCTGCTCAGAGGTTTTAAGTCTTCAAAATAATCCTGCTAGAAGTGAGTTAGTATGCAATAAGCTGGTCAACAGTTGAATTCATTCTAAAATTCTGCAAGTGTGCAACAGAGAAAGCATGCGACTTTGTCGCAGCTTCCCATATCACCTGCAGCAAAGATTATCTCCCCCTTTCTAGGTCAGAGAGCCTCTTCATTATTTAAAATACTATCAAGATTTTAACTCTTGGTGATAAAGTATCCCTCATGTGGTGCCTGGCATTATTTTCTTTAAGTTTGAATGAAAATATGACAGTTGTATTAAATGATTAATGGCATAATATTTTGTCATTGTCATACATCACAAAATTTTATTTTATGACATTCTAGTTCATCAATTACAGAAAACATTTGAAATTAATCACAGGCAGAAACTAGAGTTTGCATATTTGTATCCAACTTGAGGGGGAGCAATTTAAAATGGTAAATATTAAGAGTATGAAGAAACATTGATATGTTTTCATAATTTAATTTTGTCATATATTTCAGTGCTGTTTTGGACCACACTGTGAAAGCAAAAACAAGCAAAAGAAAATCACTCATTGAACACTAAGGTTATACATTAATACAATGAAAAAATCATTGTTTCCTTCATTTTAAATTACAATTCTCTGGAAATTAATAATTTTGTCCTGTTTTGTCAGGTTTTGCCAAGAGTACCTCTCTTTGTTACTGTATTAACAGAAATTTTTGACTTAGGTTTCCTCCCATTAATAACTAACTACTGACAAAACTCAATCAGAAAGTGTCAAACATAATGCAATGTTATTACCTATGAACAAATAAAATATCACCACTTTTTATAAGACTCTTCTTTGGAATTTATCAAGACTATTCTTGTCCATCAGACACAGAAAAAAACCCAAAACATTCCTCGTCTCATTTATATTCTATATGCACTATGGAGTTTGGCATCAAAAAGGGAAACTTCTCAAAGCATATTTAAATCAAAGCTGGCTTTCTAACCCGACCATTGCTGTAGTTACATTCTTCTCATTCCTCCTTTTGTCTTGACAGCCTAGGAATGCTGAGAAATTACATTACTTTCCTTCAAACTATTAAAATGCAATTTGCCAGGTATCACATTTTATAATACCCAGTGCAATCTGTATTATATCATTGTCAGGAGACAAGGTATTTAAAGCATAGACCTTCAAGCAACCAAGTCCTATGGGACAAAGGGGAAAGAGAATTAAGTAGAAAGGAAACATAATTTGATATCTGAAATACTGACTGTGCATAAAAGGTGAATAACTCTTGTCACATTCACTGTGTTCCACTTGACTTCCAACTGCCTGAGTTTTATGCTAATAAAAAAAAAGGAGAAAACCAATATTTTCAGATAATGAATATTTCTGAAGTATTTCAAATGAGTCTGACAGAAAATGAAACATAAGGTGAAAAATATACTGGAAATGAGATGTTATTAGAGAGCGTTATTTTTCGTGGGGAAGAATTATAAGTTTTAAGGAAGGGAGAAAATTTGCTCATGAAAGTACTGTTTTTGAAGGGGTCTACAGGGTTAATAAATATCTGTTGATCACGTAGTCACCAAAGCATTGATGTTGGAAGGGACTTCTGGAGGTCGCTGGTCCAACCCCCTTTTCAAGCAGGGCTACCCAGAGCAAGTTGCCAAGACCATGTTGAGTCAGATGGCTTTTGAGTATCTCCAAAGAGGAACGTACTAGGTGCTCCATTTCTTCTGGTCCTGTCACTGGGCACCACTGAAAAGAGCCTGGCTGCTTCTTCTTATCACCCTTCCTTCATGTGTTTATATGCATGTATTTATATACATTTATAAGAACCCACCATTGATGTCAGATAACACTCACTGTATCACTCATTCCATTTTCCTATAAAGCAGACAGCAAAGACAGTAACCTCCTTTAACAATAATCATTTAATATGGTAAATAAAAGGGTTTGCAGGTAAGGATCCATGAAAAAGACAGAAGCAAAGGATTTGAAGTAGCTACTGAAGAAAGGTTATTTTTTGCATTGAACTTTCTAGCTGGTGGATTCTCAAACTCTAAGTTTGTGTATTTCCTTCTTTAAACTTCCTGTGTCACAACCTTTCATGAAATACACAAGGTTTTCCTTTTAGTATTTAGCTTAAGGATCAGTCCTTGAAATTGATGAAGAAGAAACAGAATGGTAATATAAAACCACTGAGAAAATGTTACTTGGATGGGTGATATTTTCCACCTAATAAAATTGAACTTCGGTATCTGGTGTTGGGTTACATGGGGAAAGACATGATTGACTTTAACCAGCCCTTGTTAATACCATAGTCTCTAAACAAGATCTTGTTTGAATTTCTCCCTGATATTGTTGAATTTAGAGCTAGGGAGTAATACGTTTCAGCTCTCCTATTCACTTTAATGTTGTATAAACATAAATGTGTGTTTCTCCAACTGGTTGAATAAAATAGCTATAAAGAGTCTCAAAGATTTTATTACCAAAAAATTCAATATTCATCTTCCAAAGAGAATCAGACAACCAAAGCACCACATGCCAGCTTGTTTAAACTTTCTTTTTTGAATTTGGGAATATTTTTCTGAACAGTGTAATACTTGGCTCTTAAAAGAACTAAGGATTATGCTGTACCTTTTTTGAAGATTTAAGTGTAGACTGAATGCTGCAGAAATAGTTCAAATTCTTGTAATTCATGGAAGTTATGTTCTGTAAGACACAACATTTTGAACTTTGTTGTTGATTTCATCTATTGTAAAGAAATACAAACAATTATCTATCTCTATATCAAAATGGTATAAACTGAAAAAGTGTACCCATAGTTCTGAAGTGAGCTGTGGTCACCAGCTTTATCACAGACAAGAGCAGCACATCTCACCCCTGCAGGAAATACACTTCACACAGGGACAGACTGAGCACTGAATCATGTAAAACAGACTTTTACAGAATTTACAAATCTATATCAGGGAGATTTTTTTTTTTAATTTGGTCTTTCTGCTACAGAAGTTCAGGATATTTTGTATGTGTCTAATTAAATAACATGAGAAGAAAAATATTCCACTGTACTCATTCTTCCCTATGGGAGAGACATTGAAAAAACAAACATATGGCACATGTTAAATACATTCCTTCAGACTTTATTTAGGAAGTGTTTTAAAGACATGGATATTACATAAATACTTATGGAATAAAATATGTTTGATAGGAGAATTAGTATGTAGAAACCACAGTTTATGCTTAAAATGTTTCTTAAATTCCTTATAAGCTTGAAGACACACTGCTGTTAAAAAAATAATTTCAAACACATGAGGAGTTGAAGAGACAAAGATATGAAACTAATCTTCAGAGAAAGCATGTTTTACTATTCATTCATAGCATACTCAAAGTCTCTGTGACAATCACTTAGCTTTCCTTCACACAAAGTTCTTTGTTTCATGTCAAAACAATCAAAATATGGATAATGCAATGCAAAAAAAGTCTTTTAGAACACTGATTTGAAAGCATACAGTAGACATTTCTATCAAGTTAGAAGGATCTTCCAGGATACTGTCTTGAGTGGGCCTAAAACAGGGTGGAATGCCCAGAGGACGATTTTCATATTTGAGATTCAGGGTTTGGTCAAATATTGCTTAGGAAAGTCCCTTGGAGTCTTAAAAGCTTGTGCCCAATAGAACAGTCAGTATAGGCTGCACTAATTCCAGGGCTGAGAGAAGCTGCCATTATTTGTAACAGTGTATTACTGTAGAGTCAAATGCCCTGTATAATGGGTGTATTACAAACATTACAACCTCGCTCCTTTAGAGTGCTGCAGCAGCTTACTACAAATGTCTAAAAAACCAGATTCCCAAGAAAAACAATGTTTTAAGTAGCAAGTTTCCATAAGATAAACCAACCAAATTTAATCAGTATTTAATTGCCCTTCTTTGGTCATTGTGATTTTAAAAGTCTCCTTACAGTACTTTAAAATGTTCACCATTTAAGAAAGACAATGCTAGCAAGCAGATTTAAATAGTAATTTTGTGCAAGCATCATCATGCTGCCATGAATCTTCTTTCATTATCTGGTCCAATTTTCTGCATGTAGTTCCCATGAATGGGAGAAAGCTTTCTGAAAGAATTTGGAATTTTTGCTTTATATTTCTAATCTGCAAGTGGCTCAGCTTCTTCTCAGGGAAGAAACAAACAACCAAACAACAACCCAACTCCCTGTAAAAACAAAAGCAAAACCAAACCAAAACAAAAAATTAAAACAAAAGAAAAAAAGAACTTCAGAATGGCATGGGCATTGTGAGCTGGGTAAAATTTAGGTCTCATATTTTTGTGTTTGCATCTGTGTGAGTGCACCAACACAACCAGTGTGCTCAGATAAAAGACTAGAGTAGTCATTGGACATTGCTAAAGGTAGGGTCTTTGGTCTCTTCCACTCTAAGGAGGAAGTCTCCCTTTCTCATCTGCAAAATGTAATGCATGTCAGGGGGAAGTGCCCTTTTCTGCAGTCATCCAGTGGAGCAGAAGACAGTAAAATACTCTTTTTTTTTTTTTTT